>CANTFL010000226.1:0-471102 GCA_947650285.1 Hyaloperonospora brassicae | reverse complement strand
AAGTCCAATTTGACCGAGCCATTAATCGGTCATATGAAGTAGCTATAAAAAGTCTTATACGTCGCCGACTTAACGACATGCATAGATTGTTCAGATTCAATATTTTATCATATGTAAATGAGATTGTAAATTTACTTCCGAGACCGGTAATATTTTCGATCCTACCAATCAGAAGGCTTAAAATCGAGTAAATTACGGTAATATATAGGGGTGGGGGTGATTAACGAAAACCTGAGGGGTGCTTAACGTTTCTCTTTTTTTAATATACATTTTGACCGATGTTACAAATGGTGGACATGCGCATTCGGGTCCAGTATTATAAGATATTACACGTTGTGAGACGCTCAGCCGTCTACTGGTGCTCGTAGGTATTCAATTTCACGATGGTATAAACTACATGTAGCCCTCACTATCACTTTCGAATACGTACGGGCCTTGCGATGTAGATGATGTGCTATGTTTGACGCTCGCCAGTGTAATTATATCAGATTACTTGCGTGTTAAAGCGTCGGAATGATGGGCGCATAGCTTCGCCCTCGTAGAGAGTTGTAGCAGTATATCCAGGGATGTAGAATATCCTACAACTGACAGCAACTGTATCGGTACTGTAAAGGACTTGACGTCCAATAAAGCTGCAGAGCTTAATTCCCTCTTGTTTGGTAAAAACTAATGTGAAGATACGAAGATTCTTTTGGTGATGAGTATATATGTTTGCCGGCTTCAATATTCATCAATCTTGTGTGTCATTCGCAACTACGCTAAAGAAATAAATGTGACGAATGCCAAGTACTAGTTTCCATAACGAGGGGTTGTTTCTTTTGCTGAAGACATCATCAATATGTATTGATTGAATTTACGAGCGATATTAACCCTTTTCCTGGATCTATGAGTGCTTAAATCAAAATCTGTCATAGTACCGCATTCTTCCCCCTCGCACCTGCATCGTTTGTAAAGCATTCAACGCCATATGATGATGAATTAACTTGTTTCTCCTGTACTTTACGGACACTACGTGCAAGACGCTATCACAATGCAGGCAAATTCATTATCAATAAATGGGTGACTGACGTATCATATCCAATCTAATCAATATTATTCATGTTTAGGCATCCTTCTGATGTAGTTTGAATCACATACAGTCGGTACTAGTGGGTCAGTATCACCTCGCGTATCCTTATCCCGATCGATTGAAGCTGGTTGGTTTTGCTGGCTATAATCAAGATGGGTGTAGATGTCATCATCATTTTTAATGAAATTAAAATTACCACTGGCAAACAATTTTATCGATTTGTTCGCTTGCTCCTCAGGTGATATTGCCGAGGTTTCTTGAATATTACCACTCAGGAAGTACAAATAGGTACAGTGTGATATCGTTGGGCTTTCCAGCGTTCACTGCGTTACACTTGTCCTTGTAAGCCAAGACTGAGGTAGGAGACTCTTCATATAATGCGGCCGGCCCTGCGATGGTGACGGTTGTGCCTAGGCTGCTGTAGCACAATGTACGATTGTGGATACACTGCGTGTCGAGTGCTGTTGAATGGGCAAATTTGAAAAGCTGAACCCAAACCAGTCCTGTTTTCTCCCATCTGTTCATTTGTAGCAAATGCAAGAAGTAGCATTTACTTCAGCCATGTCGGCAACTTAACAAGACAATATAGCAAACAGTACAATATTGGCCGCATTGAACCAAATCGCATTGCTCGTCATGCCCTAGCCGCGAATCTTGAGGGTGCGCGCGTAATATAGTACGCTAAAAAATGCAATAATAAGGTCTGCGCGCAGTTCTCTATGCCGGGATTCTTCATCTATGTACACAGACGGGGAGGACCAGATAAAAGTACGGAGTAGTTTCGCCCGCAAGAAGTCCGACTGTAGGGAGTCAATACAGCCAGACGATCGGTCGTGCTCTGACTACAAGTCGGTGCACTCACGCTGGCTCGTTGGTAGAGGAAGCATTAGACAGCAGTAAACGGACCATCGTTGAACGGACAAGCTATTCAGCCTGATGTATTGGTCTGTACGATAACGCTCATCTTGCTGTACGCTCGGGTGATGGGCACGCACTACTCATGTATTGCAATCATAAACAGCATGGTGCGTACGCAGTTATTTATGCACACCATGGCCTCTTCGTCTGTGTACATAGACCCGAGGAGACCTAATTAAATCAACACCAGTTTCAGTCTCACCCGATAAAACGCTCAAGTACAAATCCTTGAAAATTGAACCGCATGCCCTCCAATGAAATCACAACGTGCTAGAATGTTACCGAAGGCTCACTTTCTTTTCTTTGTCTTCCCCGCACCAACGTGGAATTCTTCTTGCTGCCGTTCTTAAGGTATAGACTCTACGATGTACAGGCCCCATCTTCTTCTCGCGATGGCGCTTGTCGTGGCCGGGGTTCTACCGGCCTCAACCAGAGGCATATCGACGGAGGAGACAACGCTGGACCTGAACTCAACCACCATATCGAACGCTGGCATCAAACAAACGTCCGGCGCAGCAGATTCTCTCGACGAAGTCGTCAGTGAAGAACGGATGCATCCTGTTGCGCAGGATATCGAGGTGGCGCGAGACGTGGTGATATCACTACCCCAGTTCGAAGCTGTTAATGGATTGCACAAAGAAGGATCACAATCGCTTTTCTCAAAGGGAATGAGATGGCTGGCTTCTAAAAGGGCGCGTGCGGAGCAAACGCGACAAACTGCTGCGAGCAAGGCCGTAAATCCTCGTGTCCAGACGGCTGTAACGATGATTGAAGACGGAAAGCCCGATTCGGTGTTGTACGCTGCTCACGTCACGCCTCGAACCTATTGGGAAGCCCTCCGACTGAAGGGAACCGGTGGTATCATCGACACGTTCATGACTTACGTGAAGTATCTCAGATACTCGCTCGCTTATAATCATTATCTGGGGAAAGAAGCTGCTACATTGACAGATGAGGCGACGATGAAGACGGTAAGCAGTCAGATACGTAAGCTCGTATATCCCAGCAAGAAATTGCTCGCTCGCTCGTCAAACATGGATTGATGATACGCGCCTTCGATTTCTTAAGAGTCATAGAATGATATTATTTTTGATAATATCATTTCTTCTTTAATCTCTTGCACCTCGTTTAGTAAGACGAATGGATATTTGCATGACATAGCCAACGTGATAAAAGAACTGGATATATTTTACGACTGACTTTATATTTTCGTAGCCTCTTAAATTAATTTTTCACGCACCGTTCTGTCCAGTTTCGTCACACTCTAACATCTTGGAAAAGACAAAGATTTGTGCCACGTACGTGACTTATTTGCAATTCTTATGCTCAAAGAGAGACGACTTCCGCAATGTCATTCAAAAACCTCGGCACTTTGAGTCAAAGTCACGGAGAAAACCCCCGGTCTTTTTACCTTTACGGTGGCAGTTTTCTGTGTGATCTCAGGTGCTCGACAACTTCGGCATTTGCACTGACATTATTGTAAAAAACACTCAAGGCAATCACGCTACATGTTCGCAGCCCACATTACAAACGCACCGCATGATTTTTTCTTGTCTTCAGTGAAATACACCACAAGCGATCACATATGCGCGACACTGCCGTTCGCTAGCCAACGGTCCTCACCCCATGACGACGTCGTTGTCCATAGGACGGATAAGGATAAGCACCCGTCTGCTGAACATTCAATGACAGGTTCGAGCTTCCGTCGCCTTTCACATTCCTGGGCGACTTCGATTTTACTGAGCCATGCACGACTTGCTATCATTGTCGGAGCGACAGATTCGAACGACAGACATGTTAGTCATGACCGCTACCGACGTTTCTGGTTTGTCTCACTCACGAGACATTATAATGTCAAATATCTTCTGCGAAGTGCTGAGCATGGAAAATAAACGCGTGCGCTCAACGACAAGAGAAAGGAGAAGATCGATTCAGTATACATACGTATGCATGCTCGAAACTATACACGACCTCGTGCCTCGTAACAATATTGCTGGTCGGATCGTTTGGTGTAGTGCAGTGCTTGCAGATTCACATCCTTATTTGCAACCGTGTGGTAACAACAAGTGATGTACATTCTGCCGACACTGTGCTCTTGCAGTGAGTGCCAAATGGAAAACGATCTTCCCAGCAAATGGGCCATTTAGCGTCTTGGATAGAATGCAGGATAAGCGAACCGTCAGATTAGCTTATTGCAAATATCGGCAAACACACGGTTCGACCATGTGACCCATAATGAATAAAAATATCGCTCAAAGTCAGCTTTGGTACCGTGTACCGTGTACCGCATGTGGACGCGTCCACTTGTGCACTGATCGATTGACTCATCATGTCATCAGCGTCCGCTTCGAATACCACCATCTTCGTGTCGTCCCGCAAGAGCCCGTTGGCTATGGCGCAGACCAATGCTGTCATCTCCATGCTCGAGTGTCGGTTCCCAGATCTCCACTTTGTTGTGGGACAGGAGGACACGATGGGCGACCAAGTCTTGGACCGCCATCTAAGCGACTTGGGTACATCCACTGCCTCTGGTCTCTTTACCAAGAGTCTCGAGGAAGCGCTGCTCGCCAAGACCGCCCACTTTGCTGTCCACTCGCTGAAGGACATGCCGACAACGCTACCGGCTGGTCTCGTGCTGGCTGCCATCACGAAACGAGAGAGTCCTGAAGACGCAGCGATCCTTCATCCTAAGCACAAGGCCAAGGGCCTCACAACGCTCAAGCAGCTACCAGAGAAGAGCGTGATGGGCACTAGTTCGCTGAGACGCGAAGCGCTGATAAGGAGTCAGTTTCCCAGCTTTGAGGTCAAGACGTTGCGCGGCAACATCCAGACGAGGTTGGCCAAATTAGACGAAGGTGACGAGTACGACGCTATTATTGTGGCGGCCTGTGGGTTCCGGCGTGGGGGACTCGGCGACCGCATTGACGAGATTCTGCCAATGGAATCGTTTGGATACGGCGTTGGCCAAGGAAGCATTGGCGTGGAATGCCGTGCGGACGATGAGCAGGTCGTGTGGAAGTGGGGTAGTTGATGATGACGCAAAGTGTAATTTTTGATGATTGTTCCGTTTGGATGATAGACAATTGCAATGCTGAAGACGATAACGGATGAGAAATCCGCGCACTTGTGCAAGGCCGAGCGTAGTTTGCTGTACCACCTCGAAGGTGGATGTCAGGTGAGGCGGTTTTTTATTCCTTTTGGTAAGGAAAAGAAGGTTTGTGAGTCAGTCCATCCTGACGTTTTTTGTCACTAGATTGCTATGGGAGTGAGTACGTCGCTGAATCAAGACACATTGACGTTGAATGCAACAGTGTTGTCTCGCGACGGCAAGAGTAGTATCTACGGTAAGTTCATGGTTTGGCTACCATCCGACGTACGATGTCTTGTACTATGCTCACTGGCGGCCATCTTCTTGTGACTCATTGCAGAAAGCATCTCTGGACCTTGTTCGGAAGCTGATGAGCTTGGCAAGAGCCTGGCCGGGCGCTTCTGGGGCAATGAGCTGGCCCGGAAGGTGCTAGGAAAGACCCAGGAGAAACGTGCACTCACGTATGGCGACGCCGAAGCTCCTGGTGAGGCTGCTGCTATGTCTGCTGCTGCGGCTGCAGAATCGATGTCAAAGAAGATGGAGATTTCCGAGTAGGTACATACGACAGTGCAGTCAGTACGAGCAGCATAGAGACTTTTGTCCATGACCAGCGTTCGCGTGTGTGTATCCATTCTCTCCGTTAGTGTGTCTCGTGTGTACCCATATGCACTCCGATATTTCAGAAAACTTCCGAACCCTCTGGACTGGTCCGGCTAAGTACGAAACACTAGGTTCCAGTCATTCTGCAAGTCGGCGTCTACCACCACCACCATCGCGTCAAGTGGCTACACTGCCGCCTCCGTGTCATTGCACGCCGCGCAGCAGTCGTTCCACATCGTCTCGCTGCCCCCAGCACATCCTCCTCAAGCTGTCCGTCTCGTCTTTACCCACCGCTGCACGTCACACGCTGTACCAGTGACCCACAGCTTCCGTCCGTGCAAACTGAATTACACAGACGCACACAGAATGGCCAGTGATACGTTGACGCGCACTCCGACCAGCCGCGTGCTGCAGGCTTTTCGCGCCATTGGCATTGTGGTTGCTGATGTACCACTTGTGTGGTACGGGATGGGCAAGGCGAGCTTCGCCACGGCGTCGCTGGGCAAGTCGTTCGTCGTGTACAAGTGCGACAAACTAACGCCTGTGCTCGTGTCGCCTCAGCTGCCGAAGCGCATTGCGGCTCTGGCCGTGCAGCCCAAGAAGCACTTGACGTTTACGGCCTGTGGCCGTCAGATCATCGTCTGGAAGCGAGTCGAGCAGATCAAGACGTTGCTGGGCCACAAAGGAGCTATTCAGCAGCTCATGACTGTGGGCACCATTCTCTTTTCGCTGGACGACGCACGCAGTATCATCATGTGGGACTTGGACACGATGGAGATCATTGACACGCTGAGTTTCCCAGTACACTTTGAGCCCACGACAATGCTGCACCCCGACACGTACTTGAACAAGATCCTTGTGGGGTCGAAGCAAGGTTCGTTGCAGCTCTGGAACGTCCGCAAGAAACAGTGTGTGTTTGAGTTCACGGGATGGGGCAGTGCAGTGACAGCGCTGGAACAGAGTCCTGCAGTGGACGTTGTGAGCATCGGGCTGGCAGATGGGCGACTGATGGTGCACCACTTGCAGCTGGATCGACGCGTGCTGGACTTCCGACAGGATCAGCAAAGTGGCATCACGGCCGCGTCTTTCAGAACAGATGCAGGTGCTTCAACGACGCCTTTGGTGGTCTCGGGGTCGCGATCGGGTGACATTGCAGTGTGGAATTTGCAAACCAAACGTCTCGAGTCGGTGATTGCGAATGCGCATGACGGCGCTGTGATGTCGCTGCAGTTCCTGGCCAACGAGCCGTTGTTGTTGTCTGCAGGGACCGATAATTCGATCAAGTTGTGGATTTTCGACCAAATTAATGGGGGTACAGCTCGACTGCTCAAGTCTCGTGAAGGTCACCGTGCGCCACCGACGCGCATTCGCTACTACGGGAACAACACGCTTGCTACAATGTCGGACGGTGCTGACGGCACATGCTGCCAGATCTTGTCGGCCGGTCAGGACCGCGCCTTCCGTGTCTTCCACACGGCGCGCGAGCAGCAGAGCAGGGAGCTATCGCAGGGGCCAGTTCTCAAGAAAGCACGTAGTTTGAATGTTCGCGTCGATGACTTGAAGCTGCCGCCGATTGTGCAGTTTGCTGCTATGGAGACGCGAGCGCGCGATTGGGCGAATGTCATTACGTGCCACGAAAACGAGATTGCTGCTTACGTGTGGCGCTTTGAGCACCGCGCTATTGGCAAGAAGGTGCTCCGACAGTTTGATCCATGCAACCGCGTTCCTTCGGGTAGCGCAGAGGATCTACGCCGCAAAAAGACGCAGGCAACTAGCGTGACTATCAGCTCGTGTGGCAACTACGCACTTGTCGGCAGCTCAGGCGGAGCTATCTTCCAATACAACATGCAGTCCGGCGAAGCCCGTGGCTCGTTTCCGGTGGCACTGACGCCGAAGCCGAAGCTCATTAGCTCGCTCGTGTTACCTGGAACAGATCTGTCAGTGCTGCAAGACGACGAGCAGGACGATACCGCTATGGATGCTCACGACGGACCCGTGAGCGCCGTCGCTGTTGATGCGCTGAACGAGACCTTGGTTTCTGCCGGGATTGACGGCAAACTGAAATTTTGGGGTCTCAAAAAGCACGAATTGCGTCATGAAATCAACGTGGACTCTCCTATCAGCCAGATGGAGTTGCACCGCGATAGCAACTTGCTGTGCGTAGCGTGCGACGACCAGATTCTTCGTCTATTTGATGTGACGACGTACAAACTTGTGCGCCGTTTTGCAGGACACTCACACGGCGTGACAGACATGACTTTCAGCTCGGATGCGCGGTGGCTTTTTTCATCGTCTGCTGACGCATCGTTGCGCGTGTGGGATATTCCAACGGGCAAGTGCGTCGATTGGATGCGATTTCAGAAACCTGTGACTGGCTTAGCTGTATCGCCTACAGGCGAGTTCCTTGCGACCACGCACGTGGGCCACGTTGGCATTTTCTTGTGGGCCAATCGCAGCTTTTTCACCGAAGTCTTTCTTGATTCTGAGCCGACCACGCCTGT
Organism: Hyaloperonospora brassicae; assembly: GCA_947650285.1. Taxonomy (NCBI): domain Eukaryota; phylum Oomycota; class Peronosporomycetes; order Peronosporales; family Peronosporaceae; genus Hyaloperonospora; species Hyaloperonospora brassicae. Next base: position 462,926 of record CANTFL010000226.1, on the reverse strand, counting down.
GCTGATGGACATGCCCGTGGCTTTGAACGAGGTCGACAACAGCGACCATCTCGGCTTTGGCACTGAACGGAACCCTCGAGTTTTAGTGGCAAGCACTGACGAAGCGCGGCCAGAAAGCGTTGTAGATACAAGAGGTAAAGAGAGCCCGGGGCCGCTCGATGCTTCGCTCATCACGTTGTCAACGGCCCCACGAGCATTTTGGCAAACTCTCTTCAACCTCGAGCTTATCAAGAAGCGCAACAAGCCTATTGAGCCTCCCAAGGCACCGGAACATGCTCCTTTTTTCCTTCAAACCGCGCGCAAGGACGACGTGCATCCTACGTTTGTGCCTGTTGCACCCAAGTCCAAGGAGAGTGTTGTAAACAAAGAGGGCGATGACGACACGATGCTGGAAAACTGGGGTGCTCAGGATGACGATGCGGCATGGGGTGATGATGATGGCGAAGACCTGGAAGAGGACGCTGAAGTAGCTGCTCCAAGCTCGCGGATTGTCAAATCAGAAGGCATGGTTACTTCCCGCTGCAAGCTGGCAACGTTGCTGGCAAAGTCGGTGCAAGATGACGACTATAGTGATCACGCGGCCTCGCGCTTTGCTAAGGTGTCGGCGTACATGCAGTCGCTCTCTGCGTCCGCAGTGGACGTCGAAATGAGCACGCTGTGTATGGGCGCCTTTGACGAGGAGGGCAAGAAGCTGTTGGCTTGTTTCCTGATATTCCTGCGCGAGGAAATGCGTACTCGACGTGATTTCCAGGTACTTCAAGCTTACCTCAATCGATTCTTGAAACTGCATGAGGAGCTGCTCGTGGCGGACCCAGCGTTGTTAGCACAAGCAGATGAGCTGGGAGGTGTGCAGCAGCAACAGTGGCAGCATCTGCAGAAGCTACTGCACAACAATTTGTGTCTGGTGCAGTACCTCAGCAAGATTCAGATGTAAGTTAGCAAGCGTGGTTTCCGTCGCTCTTTGTGGTGGTTTCGTCGTCGCGGTCTTCGATTTGATTCGAATAACGCTATGGAAAGCGCAGTTTACCTTGGATAGACGACACGACGGTGCACCCGGAAGCTGAGGTGCTGAAAAGCGACGGGTTCCAGTGTCCAGCGCAAGCAAATATTCTTGTGCTATGCAATAGAAGACACGATCTTTTTCCGCTCGAGCCTGACATCAGTCATTAAGAAGAACGGTCGATAAAACTATTTGATTGGAGCGGTTGTCCTTGGTATCGAGGGCGTGCTTCGAGTCGCTTTTTATCAACACTTGTCGCCATGCCGTTGTGCGCTGGGAGGCAAGCAATTCGGATACGTTACATTTTGCATCTAGTTATCGAATGCACTTCGTATACTCAGCACGTAAAGCACCAGTCGATGTAGTTGTGGCGCCATGAAAAACGATTGATACGTAGACAGCAGCAATTGTGGATCGCAGCTTCGAGATTACTCGATCGATTCACTGGCGTGAACGCCTATGATTTCCTCGCAGGCGACTGTTTTCTGTCAGTTGGTATAGCGTCCTTTTTACAAATCTCAACAAAAGCCAGTTGCTTTCAAGGTGCCTGTAGCGCCTTTCGGTGTTCTAGAAAAGTCGTTGAGGCCGCTCTAGATTGAGCTACCTCCAGTCGAGAGCTAAAGTTGCCGACAACTGGTAGGGACCGAGTAGTAGCATCTGCATATTTTCTTTTTGCACAGCTAATGGCATACAAAAAACAAAGCAGCCTGCGCATTGTAGTAGTAGCAGTCGCAGCAGTCGCAGTAGTAGCAGTAGAAGGGTGTAACGGGGCACACCCTTGCGTGAACTTAACGCAAGGGTTTCGGGTGCCCCGACAGACGTACACAAGGCAAGCGAGGAAGCGTAGATAAGGGAAAAGTAAAACTGTTGTATTAATATAATTAAGTCTTTTAACTACTGTCTCTCTGTTTAACCTGACTTAATTATGTTAATCTAACTGAGTGTATGGTGACGTCTCGTCACCACTCATTGCGCGCGTCCTGCGGCGATTGTTGATATCGTCAAGATATCAATCAATGAGCAGACCCTTTAGTCGCTTCACCAATATCACCACTATCGGTGATATTGTGCAAAGAATATTCAACTTCATATTCTTTATTGTCATTGTTTCTTTAAAGTGACAATTCCATGTTACGGGCTGCCCCGTTACATCACCCCCCCTTAACTGATAGTCACTATGTGACTATCGAAAATATGGCGGCCACCCGTTGGTCACCATTGGGACAGGGAGCACTTGTTGGGTCCGTTCCGTTCATAACTTGACATGACCTCGCATAGTTAACATGTCTATGCGGGGTGACGCAAGGCACACAGTGTAACGGGGCAGCCCGTTACATAATATTGTCACTTAAGGAAAGTGACAATAAAGAATATAAAGATGGATATTCTTTAAACAATATCACCAAAGTGGTGATATTGAAGGGTCGACCAGAAGGGTCTGTTCATTGGTTGATATCGTGATGATATCAACCCACCAATCGCCGCAAGACGCGCGCAATGAGTGGTGACGAGACGTCACCATACATGCAGTTATATTAGTATAATTGAATTAAGTCAAACGAAGAGACAGTAGTTTAAAGACTTAATTCATTAATATAACAGTTCTACTTTTACCCTACCTACGCTTCCTCGCTCGCCACGTGTACGTCCGTCGGGGCACCCAAATCCCTTGCGTTAAGTTACGCAAGGGTGTGCCCCGTTACACCTGGTAGCACTTTGTAGTCCTTCCAAGGACCACATCATCCAACATGAACATGTTGGATGAAGAAGACACCTTTCACGCCACGCGTGAAGGGTTTACCCATTTGAGTGACATCGAATGGGGTGCGGTAGAACGAATGAGTTCTACCGTAGGCGAACTCGTCGTCAGCACCATGTTGGAGTCTCTAGACAGAGACCAACAACATGCTGCTATCGCCAAGTTCATTCACAATGAACTTGCTCTCGAGAGGGAGAAAGTAGCCTTGCTTCACCAGCAAGGCTCTCAACAGGCCGAGCAGTTGAGAGAACTCGGTGCTCAACAGACGGAGCTGTTGAGACAGCAGCAATTCCATGCTGCTGTGGGCGGGACGGCGCATGCGCGTCGTCCCGAGGTCATGAAGGTTGACATCTCCAAGTACAGTGGAGTCCCGGAGGACTCCCTGTTACTATGGTTTGTCGAACTCGACAGAGCCCTAAGGGCTCGTCGCGTCGAAGATGAGCAAATGAAACTCACATTTGCTCAGACCCACTTGGCAGGGCGTGCCAAAACTTGGTCCCTGGGACTCGAGAATAGCGACCCACATGTGTTTAGGTCGCTAGATGACTTCAAGTCCCGGCTCAGACAAACGTTTGAGCCGCCACGTGCTGAGTTCAGGGCTCGTTCAGAGCTCCTGAAACTCAAGCAGGGTAAGCGTGATGTGCACGCTTACGCACAACATATACGACTCCTTGCGAGTAGTATAACTGCAAACCCAGTTCATGAACACACGTTGATTACGGTGTTCATGCAAGGGCTTGCAGAAGGGCCCGTCAGGAGCCACCTGTTCCGCCTTGAGCTGAATACGCTTGAAGAAGCGATATCAGCCGCGGAACAGGAAGACTTTAGCATGAGACAGGCTCATGCTAGCTCAAACTCTTAATGTCCACCGAGACGACAAGAGATCGGAGGTCCAGAACCAATGGACCTCTGTTATGTTGAGAGCGAGAGACCTCGCTCTACAAGCAACAAGCGATTGCAGAGGTGCAATCGCTGTCAGAAGTTAGGGCACTACGCATACGAGTGTAGTGCTCCGCGCCCAGTACCAAACAGTACTGAGCGAAATGGACGACCATTCGCCAGAAAGGGCAATGGGCGTGGGTCCAGCGCTGTTGCGAAGCCGCAACAGCGAGACGGGCCATCAAAAAATGGTCGGGGTCAGTAGGGGCGGAGCGCCCTACTGATCCAGCAACCTCAAGAGAATTTGCAAACCTCTTGACGAAAGTTGCTCCAGATACACAATCATTGTGTGTCTCTGCACCTGGTGATGACGTTTCGCTCATCACCTTGAAGTTGGAAGCGACAAATGACTTGTCGCTTCGTGCCCTAGTAGACTGTGGGGCGTCGAACAACTTTGTTCGTCGCCAGTCACTAGAGGGTCGTAGGCTCAAGTTCGTTGAGCGCGACATTCCCCTCACAAGGATGACGGTGCGCCTTGCAACAGGCGCATCGATAACCGTTGAGAAACGTGTAGTAGGAATCCACTACACGTTAGAGGGCGAGCAGTACGATGATGATTTCATCGTACTAGATCTGGATGACAAATTTGATGTCATCCTGGGATTACCTTGGCTCAGAAAATACGAGCCAAGGGTGAGCTGGCAGCATCGATCCGTGAAGATGCCTGCTGCTTGTTCATCAGATGGCCATCTGATGAACATCTTGGAGCGTCCACAAGCGTGTGGATGTTCTGCGAGTGAGTGCGATGGCCTCACTTGCGGTACGGTCGTTAGCACGACTGCACAAGGTCACAGTGTAGTTGATCACTACACTGTGGAGCAAGCTCCCGGCGGCTGTACAGAAGTACAGGCTGCGCCGAAGGTCCACCACTCGAATAAGTCGAGTGGACCGGGACATGGATGCATGCCTAGCGGGCAGCATCTTAGAAGAAAGAAATCTGTTGCCCCCAAGGGGCAACATGAAAATCCTAGGTCGACTGGAGAGTCGACCGTAGAGGATCGGTTCCTGACTGTGGTTGCACAGCCACAGTCGGAAGACGTCGAGGGAATAAGTCCCCACGTACTTGAGGAAGGAGTTCCTCAAGAGTTGCTTGCTGAGGGATCAGGCCCTCAGCAACCTGTGGAAGCAAGTTCCCAGGAAGAAACCGAGACGTTGAACGTCTTGGTTAATGACGGATCAAGCGTAGGCGCTTATACGCTTGATCTGATTGTGCCTCCGAAGTTGACTTCGGAGATAACTCAGTTGCCAACGCTAGAACCGAAACGGTTCTTGCGTGATCTGCGTAGTGGCAAAGTCAAGCAGATCTGCGTACTCGTCACAGAGGACGAGTATGTGACCGACATTCGGTCGGCAACAGTATTTGCTGAGAACGAACGGGTTCTCAGCAGCTCATCGATGGACGAAAGTGTCCTCGATGAGAAGACTCGGATTGAGCGATACGCGTCCCAATCCTGGGAGTCACTTCAGGCAAATCCTTTGTATAAGGATTTGATCGAATTCAGGGATGTGTTCCCTGAATCCGTACCTTGCGAGTTGCCTAAGGACAAAGGCACTCGACACGAGATCGAGCTCAAACCGGGCTCGAAATACTGTGTCATGAAGCAGTGGCCACTGCCTCGTGAACAAGTGATAGCGATCGACAAGTTCTTTGCCGATCGCTTAGCAGCGGGCCATGTGAGGGAATCAACATCCCCTCACAGCTCTCCGACCTTCTGTGTGCGAAAGGCCACAGGAGGGTGGCGGATAGTGCACGCATTCAACAAGTTGAATGCTGCAACGGTACCGGCTCAGACGCCGATACCGAGGAAGGACGTCATCATAGATGGTATGTCAAAGAGTACCATCTTTTCGTCCATGGATCTGATGGATGGATTCTATCAGATCCTCATGCGTGAACGGGACATCCCGTTCACAGCAGTGAGTACCCCCAGCGGGATGCTGTGGGAGTGGCTAGTGATGCCACAGGGGCTGAGTAATGCCCCTGCAACATTCAACAGATGTGTCACAAATCTGTTGAGACCGGTGCGAGACTTCGCACCGAGTTACTTCGACGATGTGTTCGTCCATAGCCGGGCTATGGACGGAAAGACGGACGTTGAAGTTCACAGAACTCACGTTCGTCAGGTTCTTCAACTTATGCGCAAGCATAAGTTGTACGCCAACCTCAAGAAGTGTATATTCGCGGCTAGCGAAATACCACTTCTTGGGTGCATCGTGGGGAAACACGGCGTACGCCCTGATCCCGAAAAGATCAAGGCGATCACCGACTGGCCAGTGCCAGTCGATGTCAAGGGACTACGGAAGTTCCTTGGTCTTGCGGCGTACTTGCACAAGTACTCGCGCAACTACGCCGAGATGACTGTTCATCTTTCTTGCTTGCTCAAGAAAAATGTCAAGTGGTCATGGAACGCTGAGTGCCAGCGTTCCTTTGAAGGTATCAAGCAAAGCTTGATGCAATCGCCGATCTTGGCGATTGCAGATCAGGACAGACCATTTCATGTGGTCTGTGACGCCAGCGATTTCGCAATCGGCTGTGCGTTAATGCAGTTCGATGCAGATGGCGCGGAGCGCGTCATCTGTTATCAGTCGCGTCAGCTGCAAGCAGCTGAGCGTAATTACCCAGTGCATGACAAGGAACTCCTTGCCATGAAATACGCACTGGCTAAGTTTCGCGTCTATCTCTTGGGAGATAGACCGTTTGTTGTCTACACGGACCATGCGTCATTACGCACGGCCGTAAACAGCCCACACCTCTCGCAAAGAATGGCGAGGTGGCTGTCTTTCTTCGCGGAGTATAACTTCTCCGTGGAGTATAAACCGGGACGACTCAATGTCGTCGCGGATGCTCTTTCGCGCCGGCCCGATTTCGAGCCGGACGCGCAATCCAACAGTGAGGACAAGCCCACTGTTGCGACACTGTCAGTCAGTGTCCCGTCGTCAAGTTTACTTGACGACGTACGAAAGGCATACGCGGAAGATAAGGATCTTCTGCGATTGATGGATCATCTGGTGAATCCATCCAGTAAATCCATGAGGGATTTACCGGCTTTGTACCGATCCTCATCGGATCGGTATAGTACACGCAACGGATTGCTGTACTATACAGCTGTTGCCGACGACACGCCTCGTGTCGTCGTACCCGCTCATCATGATTTGCGATTGCGCATCATGTATGAGTGTCACGATGCCCCAACAAGCGGCCATCGTGGTAGAGAAAAGACTTACCTCACGGTAAGTCGCGACTTTTACTGGCCCCGCCAGTATCAGTTTGTTCGCAAGTACATCCGTGCTTGCGAAGTTTGTCAACGGGTGAAGCCTAGTCCTTCATCCCGTGCGCCATTGCAGCCTCTGCCTGTTCCGACAGAGTGCTGGCAGTCCGTTTCAATGGACTTCGTCTTCGGGTTTCCCGAAGACGCTCACAAGAATAATGGTATTCTTGTGTTTGTGGACCGATTCAGCAAGATGGTCCATCTTGCTGCTGTCCCTGAGTCAATCAAGGCTCAAGGTTGTGCTCGTGTCTTTCTAGACACGGTCTTTAGACTCCACGGGTTACCCCGTGAACTCGTATCCGACCGTGACCCTCGGTTCACGGCGGAATTTTGGCAAACCGTGTTCCGTACTCTCGGAACACGATTGAAGATGTCCACTTCTGACCATCCAGAAACAGATGGTCAGACGGAACGTGCGAACCGTGTCCTCGAAGAGATTCTTCGAGGATATGTCCACTCGTTTCCGAGTTGGAGCGAATTCCTACCCATGGTGGAATTCGCCATCAATAATTCGGTGCATGCTTCAACACAGCACACACCGTTTTACGTGAATGGCCTACGCCATCCACGTGTGCCCACCCTTCTAGAGTGTGACTCTTGGATAAGGGGGGAGGGACTCGCTCGAGCAAAAACCGTTTTGGCTCTTGCTCATCACGTGTCGACGCAAACGTCGTCACGTATGATGCCGATGTCGATCAAGTCGACATCGATGAAGAAGATCATCTCAATAATAGCGAAGACGCTATTATTGATTCGGATGATGATGACGATGCTGGTATATTCAGCATCGCCAACGATTATGCCAGCGAGGAAGAAGACAACCTCGCTGAAGAAGAGAGCAATCTCTTAGCAGTGCGCACGAAGCGCACTGCTAGACAAAACAAAGAGTCAGCAGAGAACTTCCTGCTGACTCGAGAAGCGGTAGTCCGTTTCGTTCAGGACTCCATCGCAAATGCGGTGGACCGTCAGAAACGGAACGCAGACAAGAATGGAAGAGCAAATGTTCTTTCATTTAAGGTTAATGACCTAGTACTACTGTCAACGGTAAACCTACCTGGACATGCAGTCACTAGTGTCGGCAGTAGTAAACTACTGCCGAAATACATTGGGCCATTTCGAGTGTTGCATCGCAAGGGCAATGCATACACACTCGAATTGCCACGTAGGATGCGCACGCATCCTACGTTTTACGTGGGGAGGCTTAGGTCGTACTGTCAGTACGAGCCTTCTTCTTCCGATGAAGATAGCCCCCACGTTCAAGAACATCCATCAAGTTCTTGCGTTCGCGCTCCAGACGATCCGTCTGGTCGCGCAGATATGATACCTCGGTATTCAACCGAGTTATCTCTCCGCGAGCTGTCGCCAGCTCGCCGAAAAGGGAGCGGACATCCCGCTCGACCTGAAGCTGCGCCGTGGCATAATCGGCGCGATCCCTCGCCCGATCAGCCTCGTGACCCTTGCGGTTCTTCCGCACGGTGTCGGTCAAAGCGTAGCGTCGGTCGCGCTCGTGCTTCAAGTCATCGCGCAATTCATCGATTGCGCGATCCATCTCGTAAGGGTCGAGATGGTGGGCCTGGGGTTCTGGAGGAGGTCTTTCCTCCTCCACCACATCCTTTGGTGGATGCTCACGGTGATCAACGCTTTCTAGTGGAGCGTATCTTGAATCACCGTGACGATTCAGGATCAAGGACGAGCTACCTCGTCCAGTGGCGGGGGTATCCACCCTCTTGGAACAGCTGGGAGCCCCGCTCTCAGCTGTTGATGGATGTTGAAGGTCTCGTCCGCCAGTATGACGAGACCCATCCGATGAGTCCTGTGGCCCATCGGTAAACACGCGCCCTAGGCGCTTGTAGACGGATTGCAAGTTTGCAATCGCGTCACGCATCTCAGCCGAGATGTGTGCCCTTCCCCAGGGCGAATTTAGGGAGTACACATCCCTATGTGCACGCTGCGAGTTGTCAACACAACTCGCACAAGGGTCTCCCCATGTGAGGCAAGGAATGCCTGCCTCACTAGATAAACAATGCAACCGGTACCTAGCACCGGTTGGCGTTCGCCGTTCGAACCTGAGGCGTGTTGCCTCAAGTTTCTTGAGCCACCCCTCTCGTCCAAAATTCTTGACGTTTTGGACGAACGCGTTCCACGCAGCCAAAAGCGATGTTTTGTCACGCTTTTGGTTGCTGTTGTACCATCGATGTCTAAGGAAGACATCGAGATAAAAGTCTTCTTCAGCGCGAAAGTTCTTCGCGCTGGAACTCAAGCCGTGAAGCTCGGTTGCATCGAATAAGGGTATTCGATGGTGTTGGCCTGTCTCGTGAGACAGGCTATTGATGAGTTGTTCGGGCAAACGCCACGGCTTCAACTCATCACGCTTCACAGTGGTACCCTTGTCGGTACCACGGCTCCCAGATTGACGACGGCTCGCGCCATCGTCATCACGCTCGTGCGAAGACGCACGAGCCGGCGGTGGTGAAGAATAGAACTCACCACCCTGATCATCGTCATCACTGCCGAACAGACTGTGATGCGAATCACGAGTCCGTTCGTTCGGCAGTGGCCTTGGCGAATACTGAGGCGTCGCCGGTGAGCGAGACGCCTCTGGAGCATTGCCCGAGTCAGACACGTCTGACTCGCCAGAGTAGATGACCTCCACATCGGGGTCATCGTGCGCACGCGGCGTGATACCGCGTGCACCTGCAGCACCTGTTGCTGCAGGCGAAGAAGGGGCGGCAGACGACGAAGCGTCTGCCGCAGAGGCTTGCACAGCACCAGGCTGTGTGGGTCTTGAGTCACCTCGCATAGACATGTTAACTATGCGAGGTCAAGCGGAAAGTGAGTGGAACGGACCAAACAAGTGCTCCCTGTCCCAATGGTGGCCAACGGGTGGCCTCCATATTTCGATAGTCACACGGTGACTATCAGTTAAGGGGGGGTGATGTAACGGGGCAGCCCGTTACATAATATTGTCACTTAAGGAAAGTGACAATAAAGAATATAAAGATGGATATTCTTTAAACAATATCACCAAAGCGGTGATATTGAAGGGTCGACCAGAAGGGTCTGTTCATTGGTTGATATCGTGATGATATCAACCCACCAATCGCCGCAAGACGCGCGCAATGAGTGGTGACGAGACGTCACCATACATGCAGTTATATTAGTATAATTGAATTAAGTCAAACGAAGAGACAGTAGTTTAAAGACTTAATTTATTAATATAACAGTTCTACTTTTACCCTACCTACGCTTCCTCGCTCGCCACGTGTACGTCCGTCGGGGCACCCAAATCCCTTGCGTTAAGTTACGCAAGGGTGTGCCCCGTTACACACAGAGTCTGTGCCTGTGCTAGCTTCTCCGGCAGACGATTCGTCGTCTGCTGCTCCTTCTTCGCCTGCAGCAAGAGGTGATGCAGGTGCACGCGGTATCACACCGCGTGCGCATGATGACCCCGACGTTGAGGTCGTCAACCCCGGCGAGTCAGACGTGTTTGACTCTGACAATGCTCCAGAGGCGTCTCGATCACCGGCGACGCCTTAGTATTCGCCAAGGCCACTGCCGAACGAACGGACTTGTGATTTGCATCACAGTCTGTTCGGCAGTGATGACGATGATCAGGGCGGTGAGGAGTATTACTCCTTACCACCGCCGGCTCGTGCATCTTTGCACGAGCGTGATGACGATGGCGTGAGCCGTCGTCAATCTGGGAGCCGTGGTACCGGCAAGGGTACCACTGTGAAGCGTGATGAGCCGAAGCCGTGGCGCTTGCCCGAACGGCTCATCAATAGCTTGTCTCACGAGACAAGCCAACACCATCGAATACCCTTATTCGATGCGACTGAGCTTCACGGCTTGAGTTCCAGCGCGAAGAACTTTCGCGCTGAAGAAGATTTTTATCTCGATGTCTTTCTTCGACATCGACGGTACAACGGCAACCAAAAGCGTGACAAAACCTCGCTTTTGGCTGCGTGGAACGCGTTCGTCCAAAACGTAAAGAATTTTGGACGAGAAGGGTGGCTCAAGAAACTTGAGGCGACACGCCTCAGGTTCGAAAGGCGAACGCCAACCGGTGCTAGGTACCGGTTGCACTGTTTGTCGAGTGAGGCAGACATTCCTTGCCTCACATGGGGAGACCCTTGTGCGAGTTGTGCTGACAACTCGCAGCGTGCACATAGGGACGTGTATTCCCTAAGTTCGCCCTGGGGAAGGGCGCACATCTCGGCTGAGATGCGTGACGCGATTGCAAACTTGCAATCCGTCTACAAGCGCCAAAAGCGCGTGTTTACCGATGGGCCACAGGACTCATCGGATGGGTCTCGTCATACTGGCGGACGAGACCTTCAACATCCATCAACAGCTGAGAGCGGGGCTCCCAGCTGTTCCAAGAGGGTGGATACCCCCGCCACTGGACGAGGTAGCTCGTCCTTGATCCTGAATCGTCACGGTGATTCAAGATACGCTCCACTAGAAAGCGTTGATCACCGTGAGCATCCACCAAAGGATGTGGTGGAGGAGGAAAGACCTCCTCCAGATGATTCGGTTCACCATCTCGACCCTTACGAGATGGATCGCGCAATCGATGAATTGCGCGATGACTTGAAGCACGAGCGCGACCGGCGCTACGCTTTGACTGATACCGTGCGGAAGAACCGCAAGGTTCGCGAGGCTGATCGGGCGAGAGATCGCGCCGATTATGCCACAGCGCAGCTTCAGGTCGAGCGGGATGTCCGCTCCCTATTCGGCGAGCTGGCGACAGCTCGCGGGGAGATATCTCGGTTGAGTTCCGAGGTATCATATCTGCGCGACCAGACGGATCGTCTGGAGCGCGAACGCAAGAACTTGATGGATGTTCTTGAACGTGGGGGCTATCTTCATCGGAAGAAGAAGGCTCGTACTGAAAGTACGGCCTGAGCCTCCCCACGTAAAACGTAGGATGCGTGCGCATCTTACGTGGCAATTCGATCGTGTATACAATGCCCTTGCGATGCAACACTCGAAATGGCCCAATGTACTTCGGCAGTAGTTTACTACTGCCGACACTAGTGACCGCACGTCTAGGTAAGTTTACCGTAGACAGTAGTACTAGGTCATTAACTTTAAATGAAAGAACATTTGCTCTTCCATTCTTGTCTGCGTTCCGTTTCTGGCGGTCCACCGCGTTTGCGATGGAGTCCTGAACGAAACGGACTACCGCCTCTCGAGTCAGCAGGAAGTTCTCTGCTGACTCGTTGTTTTGTCTTTCAGTGCGCTTCGTGCGCACTGCTAAGAGGTTGTTCTCTTCTTCAGTGAGGTTGTCTTCTTCCTCGCTGGAATAATCGTTGACGATGCTGAATATACCAGCATCGTCATCATCATCCGAGTCAATAATAGCGTTGTCGCTATTATTGAGGTGATCTTCTTCATCGATGTCGACCTGATCGACATCGGCATCATACGTGACGACGTTTGCGTCGACACGTGATGAGCAAGAGCCAAAACGGTTTTTGCTCGAGCGAGTCCCTCCCCCCTTATCCAAGAGTCACACTCTATAAGGGCGGGCACACGTGGATGGCGTAAGCCATTCACATAAAACGGTGTGTGCTGTGTTGAAGTCATGCACCGAATTATTGATGGCGAATTCCACCATGGGTAGGAATTCGCTCCAACTCGGACACGAGTGGACATATACTCGAAGGATCTCTTCGAGAACACGGTTCGCACGTTTCGTCTGACCATCTGTTTCGGGATGGTCAGAAGTAGACATCTTCAATCGTGTTCCGAGAGAACGGAACACGGTTTGCCAAAATGCCGCCGTGAACCGAGGGTCAAGGTCGGATACGAGTTCACGGGGCAACCCGTGGAGTCGGAAGATCGTGTCAAGAAAGACACGAGCACAACCGGGTGCCGTGATGGACTCAGGGTACTGCAGCAAGATGCACCATCTTGCTGAACCGATCAACGAACACAATAATGCCATTATTCTTGTGAGCGTCTTCGGGAAAACCGAAGACGAAGTCCATTGAAACGGACTGCCAGCACTCTGACAGAACCGGTGGAGGGGCTGTAATGGTGCACGGGATGAAGGACTAAGATTCACCCGTTGACAAACCTCGAAAGCACGTATGTACTTGCGTACAAACTGATACTGGCGGGGCCAGTAAAAGTCACGACTTACCGTGAGGTAAGTCTTCCTCTACCACGATGGCCGCCTGTTGGGGAATCGTGACACTCATACATGATGCTTAAACGCAAATCATGATGAGCGGGTACGACGACACAAGGCGTGTCGTCGGCAACAGCTGTATAGTACAGCAATCCGTTGCGTGTACTATACCGATCCGATGAGGATCGGTACAAAGCCGGTAAATCCTTCATGGATTTACTGGATGGATGCACCAGATGATCCATCAATTGCAGAAGATCATTATCTTCCGCGTATGCCTTTCGTACGTCGTCAAGTAAACTTAACGACGGGACACTGACTGACAGTGTCGCAACAGAGGGCTTATCCTCACTGTTAAATTGTGCGACCGGCTCGAAATCGGGCCGGCGCGAAAGCGCATCAGCGACGAAATTGAGTCGTCCTGGTTTTGCTCCACGGAGAAGTTGTACTTCGCGAAGAAAGACAGCCACCTCGCCATTCGTTGCGAGAGGTGTGGACTGTTTACGGTCGTGCGTAATGACGCATGGTCCGTATAGACGATGAACGGTCTATCTCCCAAGAGATAGACGCGAAACTTAGCCAGTGCGTACTTCATGGCAAGGAGTTCCTTGTCATGCATTGTGTAATTACGCTCAGCTGCTTGCAGCTGACGCGACTGATAACAGATGACGCGCTCCGCGCCATCTGCGTCGAACTGCATTAACGCACAGCCGATCGCAAAATCGCTGGCGTCACAGACCACATGAAATGGTCTGTCCTGATCTGAAATCGCCAATATCGGCGACTGCATCAAGCTTTGCTTGATACCTTCGAAGGAACGCTGACACTCAGCGTTCTATGACCATTTGACATTTTTCTTGAGTAAACAAGAAAGATGCACCGTAATCTCGGCGTAATTGCGAGAGTACTTGTGCAAGTACGCCACTAAACCAAGGAACTTCCGAAGTCCCTTGAGATCGACTGGCACAGGCCAGTCGGTGATCTCCTTGATCTTCTTGGGATCAGGGCGTACGCCGTGTTTACCCACGATGCACCCAAGAAGTGGTATTTCGCTAGCAGCGAATATACACTTCTTGAGGTTGGCATACAACTTATGCTTGCGCATAAGTTGAAGGACTTGACGAAAGTGAGCTCTGTGAACTTCAACGTCCGTCTTTCCGTCCATAGCCCGACTATGGACGAACACATCGTCGAAGTAACTCGGTGCGAAGTCTCGCACCGGTCTCAACAGATTTGTGACACATCTGTTGAATGTTGCAGGGGCATTGCCCAGCCCCTGTGGCATAACTAGCCACTCCCACAGCATCTCGCTAGGGGTACTCACTGCTGTGTACGAGATGTCCCGTTCACGCATGAGGATCTGATAGAATCCATCCATCAGATCCATGGACAAAAAGATGGTACTCTTTGACATACCATCTATGATGACGTCCTTTCTCGGTATCGGCGTCTGAGCCGGTACCGTTGCAGCATTCAATTTGTTGAATGCGTGAACTATCCGCTATCTTCCTGTGGCCTTTCGCACACAGAAGGTCGGAGATCTGTGAGGGGATGTTGATTCCCTCACATGGCCCGCTGCTAAGCGATCGGCAAAGAACTTGTCGATCGCTAGTACTTGTTCACGAGGCAGTGGCCACTGCTTCATGACACAGTACTTCTAGCCCGGTCTGAGCTCGATCTCGTGTCGAGCGCCTTTATCCTTACGCAACTAGCAAGGTACGATTTCAGGGAACACATCCCTGAATTCGATCAAATCCTTATACAAAGGATTTGCCTGAAGTGACTCCCAGGATTGAGACGTGTATCGCTCAATCCGAGTCTTCTCATCGAGGACACTTTCGTCCATCGATGAGCTGCTGAGAACCCGTTCGTTCTCAGCAAATACTGTTGCCGACCGAATGTCGGTCACATACTCATCCTCTGTGACGAGTATGCAGATCTGCTTGACTTTGCCACTACGCAGATCACGCAAGAACCGTTTCGGTTCTAGCGTTGGCAACTGAGTTATCTCCGAAGTCAACTTCGGAGGCACAATCAGATCAAGCGTATAAGAGCCTACGCTTGATCCGTCATTAACCAAGACGTTCAACGTCTCGGTTTCTTCCTGGGAACTTGCTTCCACAGGTTGCTGAGGGCCTGATCCTTCAGCAAGTAACTCTTGAGGAATTCCTTCCTCAAGTACGTGGCGACTTATTCCCTCGACGTCTTCTGACTGTGGCTGTGCAACCATATTCACGCACCGATCCTCTACGGTCGACCCTCCAGTCGACCTAGGATGTCCATGTTGCCCTTTGGGGGCAACAGGTTTCTTACTTCTAAGATGCTGCCCGCTAGGCATGCATCCATGTCCCGGTCCACTCGACTTATTCGAGCGGTGGACCTTCGGCGCAGCCTGTACTTCTGTACAGACGCCGGGAGCTTGCTCCACAGTGTAGTGATCAACTACACTGTGATCTTGTGCAGTCGTGCTAACGACCGTACCGCAAGTGAGGCCATCGCACTCACTTGCAGAACATCCACACGCTTGTGGACGCTCCAAGATGTTCATCAGATGGCCATCTGATGAACAAGCGGCAGGCATCTTCACGGATCGATGTTGCCAGCTCACCCTTGGCTCGTACCTTCTGAGCCAAAGTAATACCAGGATGACATCAAATTTGTAATCCAGATCCAATACGATGAAGTCATCATCGTACTGTTCGCCCTCTAACGTATAGTGGATTCCTACTACACGTTTCTCAACGGTAATCGATGCGCCTGTTGCAAGGCGCACCGTCATCCTCGTGAGAGGAATGTCGCGCTCATCGAACTTGAGCCTACGACTCTCTATTGACTGGCATCGAATAAAGTTGTTTGACGCCCCACAGTCTACTAGGGCACGAAGCGACAAATCAAATGTCGCTTCCAACTTCAAGGTGATGAGCGAAACGTCATCACCAGGTGCAGAGACACACAATGATTGTGTATCTGGAGCAACCTTCTTCAAAAGATTTTGCAAATCCTCTTGAGGTTGCTGGATCAGTAGGGCGCTCTGCCCCTACTGACCCCGACCATTTTTATGGTGCGTCTCGCTGTTGTGGTTTCGCAACAGCGCTGGACCCACGCTTATTGCCCTTTATGGCAAATTGTCGTCCATTTCGCTCAGTACTGTTTGGTACTGGACGTGGAGCACTACACTCATATGCGTAGTGCCCTAACTTCTGACAGCAATTGCACCTCTGCAATCGCTTGTTTTTTGTAGAGCAAGGTCTCTCGCTCTCAACATAGCAGAGTTCCATTGGTTCCGGACCTCCAATCTGTTGTCGTCTCGGTGGACGATAAGAGTTTGAGCTAGCATGAGCCTGTCTCATGCTAAAGTCTTCCTGTTCCGCGGCTGATATCGCTTCTTCAAGCGTATTCAGCTCAAGGCGGAACAGGTGGCTCCTGGCGGGCCCTTCTGCGAGCCCTTGAATGAACACCTTAATCAACGTGTGTTCATGGACTGGGTTAGCAGTTATGTTACTCGCGAGGAGTCGTATATGTTGTGCGTAAGCGTGAACATCACGCTTACCCTGCTTGAGTTTCAGGAGCTCTGGACGAGCCCTGAACTCAGCTCGTGGCGGCTCAAACGTTTGTCTGAGCCGGGACTTGAAGTCATCTAGCGACCTAAACACATGTGGGTCGCTACTCTCGAGCCCCAGGGACCAAGTTTTGGCACGCCCTGCCAAGTGGGTCTGAGCAAATATCAGTTTCATTTGCTCATCTTCGACGCGACGAGCCCTTAAGGCTCTGTCGAGTTCGACAAACCATAGTAACAGGGAGTCCTCCGGGACTCCACTGTACTTGGAGATGTCAACCTTCATGACCTCGGGACGACGCGCATGTGCCGTCCCGCCCACAGCAGCATGGAATTGCTGCTATCTCAATAGCTCTGTCTGTTGAGCACCGAGTTCTCTCAACTGCTCGGCCTGTTGAGAGCCTTGCTGGTGAAGCAAGGCTACTTTCCCCCCTTCGGCGACAAGTTCATGTTGAACGAACTTGGCTATAGCGGCATGTTGTTGGTCTCTGTCTAGAGACTCCAAGATGGCGCTAATGGCGAACTCGCCTACGGTAGAACTCATTCGTTCTACCGCACCCATTCGATGTCACTCAAATGGGTAAGCCCTTCACGCGTGACGTGAAAGGTCTCTTCGTCATCCAACATTTTCATGTTGGATGTTGTGGTCCTTGGAAGGACTACAAAGTGCTACCAGGTGTGACGGGGCACACCCTTGCGTGAACTTAACGCAAGGGTATCGGTGCCCCGACAGACGTACACAAGGCAAGCAAGGAAGCGTAAGTAAGGTAAAAGCAGAACTCTTATATTAATATAATTAAGTCTTTTTGCTACTGTCTCTCTGTTTGACTTAACTTAATTATGCTAATCTAACTGAGTGTATGGTGACGTCTCGTCACCACTCATTGCGCGCGTCTTGCGGCGATTGGTGGGTTGATATCATCAAGATATCAACCAACGAACAGACTCTTTGGTCGACCCTTCAATATCACCACTTTGGTGATATTGTTCAAAGAATATTCAACTTAATATTCTTTACTGTCATTGTTTCTTTAAAGTGACAATTTCATGTAACGGGCTGCTCCGTTACAACTTACGCACATGCACATGCACAAACACACGAGGTACCGTGGAGTTCGGCTTTTACGCTACGGTCGAAGCCACAAAATCACTCAGTATAGCTGGATTTGACTGCAAGACAGCGGCAACGTTTGAGCTTCTCGACGGTCCGCACTCCCAGTACAATATTGTGCTCGGCTTGTAAACCCTCAGCCACCCAACTACCACACAACTTCGTCTGCGAGACGGTATACTGCCAATACTTGCTTGGTTGATCGCTTCCTGCCAAAGTCCACTTTGCCGATCTGTGCTCGTACCGACCACCATGGGTATATGACTCAGTACGTCCGGTTCCACTTCCAGTGCTATCCCACGCGGCAATCCACTCGGCAATCGAGATCGACCGCTTCACCTAAGCACGATTACCAAGCGGCACTGCCTGCAGTCTCGTAATTGGTGACATATACGCATTGGGCACGATCATGCATAGCCTGGCCTAGTAGGCTGGCAGGCCCTCGTCGTAGCACCGCACTTGAACGGAATTTTGAAGGCGAAGACCGCACCACTTCCGTGTCGTTCATGATGCGTTTCAGCGTGACTTCAGGCACAAAAATGACACATAAATAGTAGCTACCGGGAAGTTCGTCTATTCCTTGCGCATTCTCACTGACCGCTTCACGCTGACGGCCGCAAATACTGTCGACATTTATAGATTACGGCCGGCAATTACGGTCGACGTATATCGATTATAGAATAGCTTGCATTACGCTATTGCTATTTATCGATTGCATTGCTGACATGTATTTTAATTGCACACACTACCATTCCGAGTCATTTCCTTCGGCCTCGCAACAGCCCCATTACTGAGGAGAATACTGCCAGCTGTTGAGTCTTCTTGTCCAACCAGCAACTGCCGACTTCGATGTCCCTCGTACGCGTTTCAGGTGATGTCGCGCTCTTCGACTGTCATCAGGTGATTGCAGACCATGTACTTGCCTTTTTTCATGTCGCTGCATGATTACTACTCACGACAGTTTCTGCCGGAGATCACGGGATGAGTGGAGCGACGCGACGCAACGCGACGCTGAGACGAATGCAGACCCCGCGCCGCATATAGTGTCCTACCTGCTCGGAAGCCAGCAGTGTTCATTCCGCAGCGTTACAAAGCGCGAGCGTTGAGGTCCCGACTCGGTCGTCGAACGGGCTCTATTGCACGTCTCAACTGACCTGTTTACCCTCGATTGCAGGTCTCTATAGACCTGTTTACCCTCAATTGCAGGTCTCAATAGACCTGTTTACCTGAAAATCCAGTCCTACCGATGTCTGTCGACCGAACTCGGCGCGTATTCCTGGCTCAGACGTTTTCAGACATCTTGTGCATATATGTGCACAGGTTACGCCACCGACATGAACCCTTTCTCACACGTCGCAAAGTCGGGTCGAAATGCAGACGATTGCGTCTTGACGTCAGAAAGACGTGCCCGAACTGAGCGTCACTTCTTTCGGACGACGGCACGCGTTTACGAAGCCTTTCATGGACTCGTGAGCATGCGTGCCGAGCATACAGGGCTAAAGCTCGATCCATGGGCAGAGGTCAGTTATATGTATGAGCAATGGTGGCACTGTTCGGAACCACTGAGGCTTATTGTCTTTGCCTTCTTGCACATATGTATATACGCGCTGTCATCTGAGGACCTGTCTTTGACGTGCCCTTCCTTTGACAATGTGCCAAGCACAAAGAACCCGCTTGGTTATGTCTCAACAGTTTCGCCTGAGCAGGGACAATGCATGGCCCTCTTCTCATCGCATGTAGCCGCTGGTTTGCCCAATTGCGGTATCTGATATGGCGGATATGCTCTGTTCAAAACGAAGAAGTAGGAGCGTGCGTGCGTGTGTGCGAACACGCCATTCGTTGTGACGACGAAAGCGATCCGCAGCGCACAATGTCCTCGTTCCGGATCAAGTGACAATAGTGGTGTCCAATCATCTACGTCGCGTTAAGACACAACATACCGGGGATCCCAGAAGTAGGAGATTTTCGTAGTTGCCGGCTATGAAATCCATATATTGTAACTCATTTTCAAACAGCTGGATTCCGCATATGCGTTCATCGAATTAAGCCAGTCTCTTGAGGGCTTTGGAAAGCTTATAGCAGCATCAGTGCCCGTTGCTAAAGCAAAAACGATTGAGCGCGCCGAATCGTTCAGCGTCGCACCTCAGGATACAGATCGAAATGGTGCACTTATGACGTGAAAACGGTTTTTTATAACCGTCCCATCGAAGCGACAACACAACGTGTGCAAGCAGACGCTATAGACAAATCTTTCGTCGTCCTCGGAACTGCCCTAATTGATCCTGATCAATTAGGGCTTGTGGTTTTTCTAATTATCCTTTACCGGCGAAATGGTGCACTCACGAAACGGAAGCAGCACGAATGAATGTCCCACCAGAGCGACAACACAACGCCTTCAAGAAGACACGATGTGCGAATCCTCCGTCATTTTTGAAGCTACGCAGGCTTGTCCCTAGGACTCGATACGCAAAAGTTACGCTAGTGAGAAAATGACTGTTTGGGTAGCTGGCAAATGCGGTCTGCATGTTCGGCAATTGTGAAAGCAATTGCACAGAAAGCCACGATTGCGTGTGCCTATTTACATCGCACTTATCTTTGTCTTCCGGTTCTTGCCTTTCACAGAGCTCGACTAACGTAGACGCTCTCGCATAAGCTTGATTGTTATCGGTCTACTCTATTCTAATGACAGCACTTGTGTCGTTCTCACATGAGCCTACATGCACACGCATGTCTTGAGCATTCGTGACCCGTAGACGTATATTTTGCCCTTCCACAGAAAAATCGGGTTCTGAGAAATCAGCAATACCCTCTGGCATCGAGCAGCCGGGATTGAGCTTGATGTTGGCTCCTGCTCTTTTTTTTGCCTGTCATCACGTGACTGCTCCGCTCGAGAACAATCGAAGAAGCGCTAGAAAGATTTTTCTCTTTCCAAAAATCAATAACCCGTCAAACACATTCGATCGGCTTTCGAGCTCGACTGTCAAATAGGTCTCTACCACCCTCCTTAGACAACTGACAGTCCAGCACACAGGGGGTACAGACGTACGGACGAGTGAGGTGTGTCGTCTGGTCCATCCACATCCAGCTCTCTACACCATGAATCCTACATCGCGTACACAGAACGTGCGAGAAAGAGTCGGCTGGAAGCAGTCAGACGTTGTCGACAGCAACTCCGTCTGCAAGAGCTCTCTTTCCAGATGACACCGTCTCACGACGAGCCGTCTCCAATGTTTCGAGTTGAGACCCGCCCCACTACTCCTCATTTCCCATTTTACCGTGACCCGAGCACACCAGCAACTTGCCGCAGTCTCTCCCTCGCCACCCACCGACTCCAGCGCTCATCTGCCGCAATGACGAAGTGGCTCCTTCTCCTCCACCTCGCGCTCGTCCTGTCGTCTTGCAGTGGTGGTGCTACGTCTCCAGCATTCGAAAAGCTGTCCGAGTTGAGATCGCCTGACGAAGATCAAGCTACGCCGCCAGACGTGACTGGCGATGGGAATGCGCTTCGTGCCGCCACCGTCCCCGACGAAGACCCTCTTGAAGAACGGGGCATCGATGGTGTTGCAGGAATCATGGGGAGACTTTCTGCCCGCGCGAACCCGTTTCTTCGCACCAGGCACAAGGAAAGCGTACCCGTGTCGGACTTGAAGGTGGAGGATCTAGTCGGAGCTGCTAGAGTTTTAGAAGAGGCCTTGGTTTGGAAAGCTCGATTTGCTCTTCTGTACTCACTCGGATACAACGAAAAAACGGTCCGGGCAGCCCTGGAAGAGGTGGCGAGGACCCGTCATTCTTTGTCTCCTTTGCATGTGGACATTATCGCCGCAGCGTACGCCGTCTACCGCGCAGAGCAGAACGTTATAGCGGCCGAACAATTTTCGAAATTGATGAAAAAGCATCCCTGGACCCGGACGCCCCCTTCGAACAACCGGAAAGCGGCGGCAGCCCCATCAAACGGCCTGCAACTGGCGTCCCCTTCAAGTGACCAGAAACGGACAGCTCGAGCCAGCGGCGAAGAAGGCCCCTCCCCACGCAGTGTTCTGGATCTGACTTCTCCACCCAGGGCTCGTAAGTACTCGATAACACCTTTCATCAGAGACCTGGCTAAAAAACATGATGCCCTACTTGAACAAAAACGCCTCGCCGAAGAGGTGAAGTCCGAGAACCTGAAAGAGATGAACGAGGCCATTGCGTGGATGAATGGAGAGAAACCGCTGTTTCAAAAGGCTCTAAAACATCATGACATTCAACCAAGGGAAGGTCCTTACTAGTGTGTTGGGATCATAAGGATGGTAATAACATCGACTATCTCTTCTTGATTCGTTTGCTTGCGATCGGTGCCGACCTGTCGCGTATCAAACGCGACAGATGATACAGTCATTCCTCGGATAACTATAAGGCTTCGTGGCGACAACTTCTGTGAGATAGCCGAGATTGAGTAACGTAAATTTCTGATGACTTTGTTTAATAAAAATATTACATTAGCGGTTTCCCCCTTTTGAATCACATTCAAATATGTCCCAAGCAGGCCTCACCAATGCACAAAGGCTCGAGATATGCCAGCACAAGGCCAAGAATCCGAATGTGAGCCAGAGTGTTCTGGCAAATTGGGCTTTCAGCAAGTTCGGTGCTCACCTCACCCAGTCTGCCATTTCTCTTATACTAAAGAAATGCACAGATCTGGAATCTATGACAGATACCAAAGTTTCCGCCAAACACCCTCGCGTCGCTCCGAATCCGAAGCTAGAGGAAGCATTGTCAACATGGGTCGGTCAGTGCCAGACAAGGAATGTTGCCCTAACTGGAGAAGTCATCGAGGTCAAGGCCAAGGTGTTATCTGAACGACTTGGTTTACCTGAGGGAGCCATCAAGTTTTTCAGTCGATGGTTGCAACGCTTCCGGAAGCGAAACAAGCTCCGCAGCATCCGGATCTACGGAAAGAGTGGGTTCAGAAAATGAGGAAGCCATGGATGCAGCGTTGCCTGGACTTCAAGCTGTAATTGCTCGCTACGAGCCCCAAGATGTTTTCAACATGGACGAAACTAGTATGTCTAGATTTGAGAAATCCTAATTTTAGTCTAGTGTTGAAAATTCATGTTGTTAATTTAGGATAATTCTACAACATGATTCCGGAGAAGACGGTTGCGCAGCAAGAAATTGAGGGTTTCGAGAAAGACAATGTCGGCCTTGATTCGATTCCTGAAAAGAACTCAAAAGATTAGAATTTTCAGTTCAATAACAGTTTTCTTTTTATTCAGGCACGGATCTCTATTGCCTTCACGGCCAATGTGGATGGTACTGATAAACTCAAGCCTTTTTATTGGGAAAGCAAAAAAACCTCGCTGTTTTAAGCGCAAGTCCGGAGAGCAGCTCGGATTCGACTACTGGAACAACAAAAAGTCCTGGATGACTGGTGCTCTGTTTCGGGAGTGGTTGAAGAAATTCGACACCGACATGAAGGTAAGTAAACTATATTTTTTGATTCCATTAAAATTTATCAGGCCACTTGAATACGCTTTTAACATAGCAGTATCATTCCCAGGTCCGCAAGAAAAATATCTCGCTTCCGCTAGATGTGTAATGCATCATCTCATACTTCCAATGATCTGGAGCTGGAGAATGTTCACGTGCAGTTCCTGCCTCCCAACTGTACCGCAAAAATTTAGCTCATGGATGCCGAAATTATCGCTGCTTTTAAGTGCCACTCCAGGTGCCTACATCTTCAGAATGATGTGGACTGCGACGAACGCGGCGATGTTAACATCTACAGGGTCGACCAGTTGACCGCCCTGAAATGGAGTGTGGCACTGTGGGAGAAGATTTCAGCTGCAACTGTGGCAAATTGTTTTAGCCACACTGGACTATTTGTATCCTTCCTTTGCCTTTTGCGGCTGATCAGAAGGAGCATATGGTTGAGCGCGAGTTGCAGGATGCCATCAATATGCTTCCTCTCAGGAATCCCATGGCCGTTTCCAATCTTATGAATTCAGTGGAGGAGGATGAAGCAGCACACGTGGAGTTGAATGATAGTGAGATTATCCAGATGATACAGGAAACTGAAGAGGGGGGAGCAGGAGGAAGAGCAAGTGGAATTGGTGAAGACCAGCAAGGAATAAAGATCAAGTATCCAGATCCTTGATTTCGATACCCGCTGATAGGGTTTTTCATAGGCATATTCATGAGGTTTAGATGTCTATCCGTATGGATGCCACCACTCAGAGCACCCTTGATTCTTGGCTTCACCAGATGAGTTCACTCAGCCACTTCGTCTTCTTCAAATGTGTATAATTCATACAGGAATATGATTTTCCTTGCTAAAGAGTATTCTTGCATGATTTTTCGTCCCCCGGAAAACTCATCAAAGCCCTATGGTTATGAGTTACGAGTTATGAGTTAGCGACCATAGAACGAGGATGGTGGAACTCAATTTGTGTGGGATGTATGAATTATGAGTTATGAGGATATGGGTTATCCGAGCAATGACTGTAATTCACATAGGTAGCGAAGCGAGGAGTCCGACTGTGTTATCGGTGTGTCTGCCACGTGATCGCCTGGTACAGTTGCGAAGAGCTATGAAAATCTTTCGTGCAACTCCTTTGAGCAAAGGAGAGACGAAGTTTAATCAATGCGAGAGCGTACGCGGCACTGACGCGTGTGTATTGGAATCAGTCGCTCGAGTGCGTCTACTCGTTGACAGCACTGATTGACATGTACTTTTCACACCGCAAGTCAGCGTGGTTCCCCTGCCGCTTCAATTGCTATCGACGAAGGCCGGACGCACCGTCGACTCAGCAATTGACGACATCTAGACTACGCTGTGCGTTTTATCAACAACCGCTTGCACGTCGTGTAAGACGCATGCTCTGCTCTTGGTCAAAATGGGCTTTCTATTGGTTGCAAATTATAGTGCGACTCTTGCCTGTGTGAATGTACTCATCAGACAACGGAAGTAGTGGTCCCATGCATCGTCACGGGCTGTTTAACCATAGCTTTAGTTGCTCGTATACATCAGCAGCAAACGAGAAAGATTGTCAGCAGTCGCTCAAAAGCAAGTGAGTGCTTTCAGTGGATGTGTCTATACAAGTAAGTACAAAGTACGGCCCGCGCTTGACAGCAGCACGCTCTGGTTTCCTTCACATTAGCTGTTTCAGTGCAGCTAGTGCAACAGCTTTTTCAATGATGGACTCAAATGTGATGCGAGGAGAGCGAGAGCAAGCGAGAGAGCTGTATCAATCAAACGTCGCGAAAACGCCTTTTACAGTGCTTTTCTTCTCACGCAAAAAGTACGGGAAACTCACACACACACACACTGAGCTCTTTTTCGAGCCCTCGACATCGCACTTTGCCGATGCACGAGCCGCCCTCCGAAACCCGATATATCACGTATCCAGGGACAGCGACGAGATCAATCATTGCGTCGGACCATTTCATCCCGAGGCCGCGAGTGTCAACGGCCCGCGCATCGGTCTCTTCTTCCTCGTCCGCCATGGCACACGATGGCCCGTCTACCGCCGAAGCTGCGTGTGCTACAGCGAGGGACAATGAGGGAGATTCGGAGAGGCCCCTCGAGGCGCACCTCCCTCTCCAAGTCGAGTTGTCGCTGTCTTCACCGACCCCGTCGCCTTTCGCGCCACGTTCGTTCGCTGCAAGTGGCCGTCCGAAAGCGGTATCAGCTGCAGCAGCTCCATCCTTATTGCTGGTCGATAGCCAAGACACAGACGCATCGAATGCGGTCCCGCGGGGGCCCTGGAACGCACAGAGACGCAGCCAATCGGATGGAACCTTACGAGATCACACGCTGTCGTCCACACCCTCTCTCTCAGTGGACTCGTCTGCTGACGCGTTGCCGACGTTTTTAGCCAGACCGACGTACTCCGAGTCGTCGCTAAATATTCACGAGGAGAAAACAGTGGAGGCGCTGCCGCCGCCCATTTCAGTGAGAGCGTCTGGTACGTTGAAACCTCTTGGACTGATCGCAATGGGGGAAGGCATTCTCGCTGGCATGGCCGACTTCGCAGGCATCAAGTCGCCTCGAGACAAGGGCACGCGTGACGTCGTTGTGGTCTACCGCACAGCTGGTCCGCTGTTTGTGGATTTGCTCTCGCGAGACGACGGGACGGGAGCTCTTGTGAAGGCGTTCCGGAGGAAAGCGGATGGGACCATGGCAGTTGCTGAAGCTTCGGGTCGTGTGTCTCCGGGTGACGAAATGGTGGCGATTAATGACGTGAACGTGACCAGCATGGTGTTCAACGAGATCATTACGGCTGTGCAGGAGGCCACGTTTCCGTTGAAATTGACATTCCATTGCCATCGAACGAAGAAAGAGGAGCTGGAAAAGAAGCAGACTACAATGCCACCGACGTCACCCTCGAGTAGTCCAGGGTGGGGTGCCAGACTGAGCCAGATGACAAGGTCAGGATCATTTGAGCAGAAGACCAGCGGAACAGATCTGAATAGTGCCAATCCACGGTCACCGTTGGCGTCCTCAGCGAATTCAGAATCGAACGGAGGAAAGTACGGGGTTTCGCGTGGAAAAGCAGGAACTGACGGTATGAAAAAGAGCTTGTTGCGCATGATTGGCAACAAGCCATCTAGGCCAGAGGAGGACAAGAATGTGGTGAAAGCTTGGATGGACAACCTCGCGCTGAAACCGCACAACAGCTCGGCAGGAGGCCGCCATCGCAAAACACCTGCAAATACAAATGTAGATGTGCCGCACTCGACGCCTATTGTAGCCGTGACAACTGGAGGCCGATTTGTTGGTGTACTGGATGACGATCTGAACGAATTTACGCTCACGTGGTTTCGCAAGACGCCACCCGAGGCGGAGATCAGACAGATAAAGGGCGTCAAACGGTGTCCGTATTTTCCTTCGGTGGATGATGTGGGCGCGATTCTGTCATTGCGTTGCGAGTCACTCCGCTTTGCACATCTACAGCGTGTAGTAGAGATGCCTCGACCGTTAGTACTGGATGCAGACGTGAGAAAGACGGTGGACGTATTTGTAGAAGCTGGCGCGGGTTCGTTTTCCGCTACTTTGGCAAGCAATGAGCACGAAAGCTTTCAAATCAAGATTTCGGCAACATCGGTGGCTCTTGTAAAAAGATCAGAAGACGATGGAGGTGTCGTCGTGGACGCTGCCTACGGTCCATATCTTCAGGTACTTCTGGACCCTAGCAACCAGCTCCGCTTCACCATAAAGGTGCGAGAGCTTGGTGGTTTCTTGGGTGCCCGTGAAGGAGATATGTGCGATTTGCAAAATCGGCGAGAGCAGCTCGGAACTCTGTCTTGCTTCTTTTTGGTGGCTCAGAACAGGCAAAATCGCGACATTTTGACGCTGCTCATTCGTACGTTCCGAGCTCGTTTGATTTCACCCGAGCAAGAAGAAATAGCTCGAGCCGATGAGAGAAATTTGTACATGGACCCGGCGTTTGACGTCGCTGCAGCATCCCCGCTACCACCAGCACCACTGATTGCAACTCAAAGCGTGGGGCCACACTTGGGCGGAATGTCCCCCGCTAGTGGCTCTACTGCGACGAGAGATTCTGCAGGTAGTGCAGGGTCGCCGCCGTCGGCAACAACTCCGGTATCAGGAGCTACTTCTTCGCCTATTGCTAGGAAGCTTCTTTCGGTACAACTACAAAGCGAGGGGTCGCTAAGCTCCGTGTCTAGTGCGCGGCTGAGTGATCTAGTTGGTTTGAACCGCGGAAATTCTGGTCAGCTGATGAAAGAGCAAACATCGGACTTCACTTTACCTACACCAAGACCACCTCGTGCATCCGTGATGGCAAGCAAAAGCGGTTGTGGAGTGAGCGGCACAGATGTTGGTGCCGACAATTCGTTTTTGGAAGGTCGTCTTGCTGCACAAGACAAGGAAATAAACATGCTTCGAGAGAAGCTTGTATCGGCGTCGGTTCTCCAAAAAGTAGCAATGCAGGAGAACAAGCAGATTGCTGCATCCATCGAGCTAAAGAACAGTCGCATCGAGTTGCATCAAACGAAGATCCGGCAACTTGAGAAGCTTGCGAGGCAACATGATACACAAGCACGCGAAACGCAGATATTGCAGTCAAAACTAGAGAAGGTAGAGAGGCAGCTGGCATCTTGTCGACAAGAACTAGAGCAGCTGGCTGGAGTTGCAGCAAAGCGAACAGTAACGATGCTGGACCAAGACACGCAAACTGAGGCCCAGTTTTTCAATGGAGAAAAGCGGACAGATACCGCTGTGCTCGCAGCACAAAACTGGAAACGTGATGCTTGGTTTGGGACTGTCGCAACGGTAAGCACCACCGACCTACAACAACAAGTAGAAGACCAGCAGGTGCAGATTGCTCAGCTGGAGGACAAACACGTGACTTTGGTGGCCGAACGCAACATGCTTCGCACTAAATCAACAGAGCTGTCGAGGGAGCTTCGCAGACTTGTGGTGGCCAACGACAACCAGCCACTGGATGATCTTGCAGCACAACTCACGGAGCGAAGACGCCTGCAGGTGGAGCTTGTCTCAGTTAAAGCTGATGCGACAAAAACAGCTCACGAATTGGCAGAGCTCAAACGCCTCTTCGACGGTGGTGGTGACAAGGTCAAGGGTAGCAAGCGTCTTGTAGCTCGGAACAACGAGCTGCTGCGCACTGTGCAGCAGCTGAACGAATCTCTGAGTGAAGCCAGAGACCAAGTCGATGCAGTCAAGAAGGTCAACAGCTCTCTCGCCTTCCGTCTTCATCGTCTGCAACCGGACGCTCGTGGTGGCATTGTCGAATGTGTGCCTTCCTCTCCTTCGACCAGTTTTCCGGCTTTCTCGTCCGGCGATGAAGACGGCGACGACGACGAGGAGGAAGAGGATGAAGAGCTCCAAGATGGCATTGCCGCCTTTCGACGGTCACTGACGAGACGGTGAGGAGTTCCTGACCCCTTTATGCAGAGTGACGAGACGGTGAGGAGTTCCTGACCCCTTTATGCAGAGTGACGATCGCAGCCAGCGGGTGTTTCGGCAGCCAACAGCTCCACGACTAGCAAGCTACAAACTCGTGGATACCGCCCATCGCTTGATCGCGCACAAATGATGTAGATGGTCGAGGATGATCAAGCTATTGCCTCCATTGCCGACGGATTGAGTGCGCTACACGTGCTGCCTGTCACTTTTGTGGATGACAAATGCTGGACTTCCAGTGGTGCTCATGACAGTTCCCAGTTGGTGTAGCCCCGTGACGACTGATTGTTCCATGATAAGTACGGGTGTGAATGAGCAGGTCGATTGCGTCTGGTGGTAGGTACATTCGGCGATGCGTCTGCCTGGCGCATCAGTGCTTTGGTACTTAGAAACGCGCTACTGCTTTAAAGCTCAGTGGTTGTCCAGCAGGACCGTGTCTTGCTGGTACTGTTTCAGACGTCCATTGTCGACATGTACAGGTCGTCCAATGGCTAGTTATTGGAAGATGGGGAAGCAGCGCCAAAGTCATTGCAGCGTCCTGCTAATGCCAACTTTGGCGGACCCCGTTTCGAGCAACATCAAGCACAGTGCATTGCACCCGTCCATCGAGTGATGACGCACTCGCTCATGCAGCGGAGCTTTGTAACCGGATTTCATTTGCTATTCTCGTTTGCGTCGTTGTTGCATGTGGTTCGCATGATGCGTTGATGTTGAACACGATACCACAGTGACAGCACTACATATCGCGCACATGGCGCTGTGTTTATCTCCGTTGCTTCCGTCCTATTCCTTGCGCTCGTAACCTGAGTACTGACTACTAAGCGGGCTCGGACTGCTCACTGTTGAGCTTAACCAGTATTTACCGACCTTCTCTGCCACGTCTGTCACGACGTATCGAATTAAAGCTGTGATGCAGTACAGGCAATCGAGACTTGACGACGCTGCGACGACTTGACGCGATTCGAAAGAAATGCAGACACTTTTCTAAGCCGGTACCCAAATAGCCCGTCGCGATGAATGACCGAACACGACACATCGTGATAGAAGAGCTACGAATCGTACTTTATCCAAGCAAATAGTCCCTTTATGCATGCAAATAGGACTTGACTCATGCACAAAGTCCTTTCGCTCATGCCTCGAAAGAGGACTGGAATCGTGAATTGAGACATTTCTATCGTGCGACAACAGCCTTCGAGCATGGTGACCGTTAGCGGGTCCGAGCGCGAAGGATTCGACGATGTCTTGGGTAGTGGCGGCATCTTTCGCAAGGTGCTCACCGTGAACACCGACGGCATTCAAGCAGGTAGCAAGTCGCTGTGTTTCGGACGGAATGTCATCATCTGTTTCTATTGTACCTCTTCAGGAGAATATTTGCCACATGGGGCATGTTTTTCTCACTAGTTGTCGTTTGTATCGATTAGAGTTTGGCGAAGAAGTGGGTATCAAATATTCGACGTGGGTACTCAAATCGAACCAGAAAGTCGCAACCAATGAGGTTCGAAAATTTCGGATCGGAGATGGCGAAGTGGTGCCAGGTACGTCATTTATGCCCGAAAGGGTATCCCTGGGTTGTGCACCTCATGTTTACCAATTCGGCTGTACGATGTTTTTGAGACAGCACTTGAGCTGGTGGCCAAGATGATGCACGTCGGAGAAGTGTGTGAGGTACGTTGCGATGCCCGGTTTGCCTATGGGGACACGGGGCTGGAACCGCACGTGGTTCCTGGAGCAGAGATGAAGTTTGTAGTGGAGCTCTGCCGCGTGGGTAAAAAGATCACGGCCGAGATGAGTTCTCAGGAGCTCATTGTTGAAGCGACGCAGAAGAAAGAGAGTGGTAATCGTTACTATAAGGAGAAGAACTATGAGCAGGCAGCTAAGATGTACAAGCGAGCGCTGAAGTTGCTCGAGTCGTGGGAACACTCGGAGGAAGATGCAGTGCAGTGCAAAGAGTTGCTAGTGGCGTTGGGAAACAATGTGGGCAACGTGCAGCACAAGCTGAAGCAGTATAAGGAGGCGCGGCAGTCGAGCTTGGAGGTGCTGCAGCTCGATGGAAAGAATGTAAAGGCCATGTACCGCATTGGCCAAATCGCGCTGGACCAGAACGAGTTTGAGGAAGCCAATACGTTCTTGCGCAAGGCAGTGGAGATGGAACCAAGGAATGGTAAAGTGCGTCAACTGCTGGTGCAGCTGAAGACGAAGAAACGCGACCAGAAAGCCTTGGAGAGGAAGCTGTATGCAAAGCTGGGGGGCAACCAGGCAACGGGAAACGCGGAGACGAGTAAGATTGCTGCGCTGGTGGCACGTGCCAGGCAGCATCCATTGCTTATCGCTGCAGTGGCGACTGCCATCATCGCGATCCTCATAATCGCGTACGTTGGGAAGTCAGACTACGAGACGAGCAGCATCGACGACATCAGTGACGATAACGAGGCGGATCAGTTTGCTGTGTAGCTTTCTGATGCTCTCCTCCACTTTGCTAATCTGCAGCAAACCGTCAATCCTCCCAGCCGCAAGGCCAGCATGCCATAGAATTGTGCAGCGGAAGGTAGGCGACGGAACATGTGTCGAGCATTACTAGATAGCGCACAGCGAATGTGTTTATAGACGCATACCAATTGTGATCGGAAGTTGATGATGATAGAAGTCATCGAATGTGTCGTCGAACAGAACTGCGCAGCCTCATATAGGTCAGTAGTCACTTGTGTTTAACGGCACTGAAAACAAGAGCAGACCTCCTCAATCCCGCCCTGTATTACGAATGTCCCGCGTTGTCATTTGGTACCAGTGATCCTGTGCAGCATAGAACTCAAGCGTCGCTGCCAATTCTACCATTGGATTCAAAATAACACCGACTTCATCGGAAAGGAATGGACCGTTTTCTTTCGCCCATTAGCTGCTGTTGTGTGGTACGCGCTCCTGCTCTGGACCAATTGCAGTGTCCTGTAGCAGCAGACACAGCTTTTGTGCTACAGGAAATTACCTCGAAACAGTTGTAACTAGAGCATGTTGCGGTGAGTAAACACTTGGAACCGTCATTACGAATAGAGCAATTGTTAGCAAGTAGCAGTTCAAAACAAAGCGGTGTCCTCTTAGTAGCCGACCAGGAGTCAAATTCGTGTGACCTTCTAGCTATGTGTGAACTACAGCATCCCACACACGAAGCTCACGGGCCTGATGAATCGCTTGATTGTGGTATGTACAGTGCAATTCGAATCGATGACCATACGACCTTCACAAGGTATATACATCGGACGATTCCTTCCTCAATCTTGATCGTCGCCTGCAAGTATCGATGGGCATGACCATGTCAACTTGTTGCACGACACGGTGGAAGACAAGTCACTTTGTATTGAAGCCGGCACGACGCTTTTCTTCGGAGTAAGTTTTGTCTGAGTTCGATCGATAATCAACCGCTCACAAGTTGAGTCGAGGGTGTAGCTGAACGTCCACGATATTCGAGCGATTCGGACATTCGCAGCAATTCACTCATGTTGCCGCTGTCAAGTTGTTGCAAGTCATCCCTTCTGAGGTCACACAACCCGTCTCTATACAGCGTACGTCGACTGTCTAGTATTCTGAGCGTTCTGAACCACCTCACGGCGAAAGGAATGATACCAATCTGAGAGCACGGGTGTCAGACAGGGCATTCAAGACTTTATAATTGCTGCATGCATGCATGCATGTGTGGAGCACTTGTCGCCCAGCAGATGTACTCCGTCCACCAGACGTGGTCGCGCGTTGACCATCTCATTATTGCCTCATCATGTATCAATCCGCTCAAGGCGACCTTAGAAACAGGCGAATAGGCACCAAAAGCTGCGACCAAGAAAGAACGAGATGCGAAACCGATGGAGTGTCGTCAACAGCGATCGAAGTATCCACATTGCGACCATGAGCGCGCTGCGGTCTGATCAAGCACTCACTGTGCACGAAGATTGATGTTTGCTTGTTGTTCTGGTCTCGGAACTGACACAAGTCGATACACTTATCGCGGAAGATCGATCGAAGCCACACTGGACTTGTGCAATGTTTCCATGCTGCAGTTCCTATCCGGATAAGACGTTGGCTATGGCTGGATGGAGACTAACCATGATGTACATGTGTTGTCAAAAGCATCAGCTGACGAACTCTGCTAGAAGCAGTCCAAGCGACTGTGTGCTTTACAAGAACGCTCGAAAGATCGAAGCGTGACCGTTTACATGGACATGGACTGTCGATAGCAAAGGACGGCAAACCAGATCGAACCCAACAGAAGAAGGGGGAGACAAGTGTTGGACTGACAGCGAAAAAAAGTGAGCGCATAACTTCCTTTTCGCACAAACGCTGAATGATGTGACTTTTGGTGCGAAAAGAGCGGTCTGACGATAACAGCAGAATCCAGTGGCGTATCGTTCATACGCAGTGGTCGTCAGAACAAGTCGAGTTGGAGTTTTTGTTGAGGGCCATCAGATGCTCACGCTTTCTTCTGCTCATTTTTTTTGCAAGTGTTAAAGAGTAAGCCGTTCGTCGTGAGACCTGCTATGTATGTTTCCACCAGCGTATGCTGTTTCCAGGACCCGTGTGAGCTGCACACCAATAGTTTTGGCTGTGCGTCGAAATGTCGAGACAGGGTGAGGCGTTGCAAGTCAAGGCAACTCGCACACACGATAGCTCTCTTGGCGATCATACTGCCATAGTGGTTCTGCACAACACAGCCGCACCTTTGTTTCCCTGTTGCACGTAAATTTGCGGTACTCCAGACGCTTCTTGAGGTTGCGCCAGTGGTGCCGTGGCGTTGACATGAACGGGTGTTGAATGGGAGCGGACTGGTGGATCTACGCGGTCAAGCTCGACGTTCCTTCTTTCGTTGTATTGTGGGAACACGGTGCACGAGGTAATTGGAATGCTGTACCGCCATCGACATTGCCGTGACGTAGCTTTTGTCTGATCTGCTGGTGTGTGCCACAGGCAGGGAGAGCTTGGGGAGGTACATCTCTCAATGGAAGCAGTCCCAACGTACGATCCGAGACATGACTGCTCACAAGTGCGTTCGTAGCATGTCAATGTGACATTGTAGAACTATGCTTCACTGTCACGTTTGCTGAGTTGTGGATTCGCGTCTCACGGACAATGGTGTCGTTCCCAACGCTCCTCGAATCAGCTGTCCATGCTCGTTCAGGCCTTTCTTGGCCTTTTTCGTAGGCCTGCGCAGTGTGCCCACGGACTACGTAAACGCATTTCTTTTTTTGCGGTGACAGGTGTCACCAGCTTGACACACCTCGCAAGGACAGACAACGTCTTGCAGCCATGCTGCTATTTCTCGAAGAAAAAGAGGCGCCGACGTCCAAAGCTTTCATTTCGCTGATTGCTTGTGCCACTATAGCGCTTCGTTCCCCCCACGTTTCCATTTCAGTATCGACGTCTATGGTCTGTTGTGACTTGCACATGATTGCGGTCGTCATATGTGTCACCAATGCTGAGACTTGTTGGTCCAGCAACTTGCACGTCGCTTGTCACTGGCATTATGAAGCGCGTACTCTTTCGCTCGGGTCGCACAGCTCTCCCTCGAGTCTCTCGTCGTTGAAAGTGACGTGAGCTATCCATTTACGCTTCCCATCATACCGAACATCGTTCCTGGGAACCGATCGCAGTTACCAACGACACGGCATTGGATGAATTTGCGAGTATCGCGTGCATCGTTTCGATCGTGTGAACCGCTGCTTGATCGCAGTGTCAGCCTCGAGCTATCTAACACTACAAATCCATCTGCTCGATCAGGCGCAATGACACCATGGTGTTGTTGCCGCCGACCGCGCACCGCATAACACTTTTCGCCGTGCAGCTTCATACGTTATCGCGCAAAATGGGTGGGATGAATTGGTGGTTGGTCGCATCTTGGTCATCGTCGCTCCATGCGTCAGTATCGCCAACCGCAGCAGTAGCGACGTCAGCAGATCCGCCACTTTTCATCCGCGCGTCGCTGCTGACATCTTCTGGCACGTCAGGATACAAGTCAACGGGTGGCGGCTTCCACTTCATGATCAGCCCGTCTTCGCCTGCGGAATACAGCTCTCGTGTAGATTGCCGGTACAAACATGCAGTCACTTGCTGATAATGGGCTGTAGCTGACCCAAGTGGAACACCACTTTCGCCAAACACGCGGTACGACGCCAGTGCTCCCTCCGACCCGTTCGGCACAAACACTACCGTCGTCTCCCACGCCCCGCCTTCTTGGACAACGGCCATTTGTACATTTCTAGCAGCACGCGGCTGTGCTCGTTGCACGCCGTGGTAGTTCATAAACTGATGTTCACCGGATGCTGCGTTCCACAACCGAAGCTTATTGTCCATGCCACGACTCAGTAAAAACCGCCCATCCGGTGTGTACGCGAGACTCGTTACTCCCCCATTGTGAGCAACCGCTAACGAAGTAGTCGCTGCAGCATGCGGGTCGTTCCGTTTCGGTCGAAACACTGTCGCCCGCATTGCCTCACGATGACTCTCCACTCTCGATCTCGCTCGCTGTCGGTCGCGACGTTGCATCTCGGATGCATCACCGCCCCCACCGCCCCCACCACTGCTAACGCGGCGTCTTTTATTCCGTGTAGCAGCAGCAGCAGCAGCAGTCAACGACATGGGCTTCTCTCGCTGCACGTTCGTGTACAAACTCGAGCGGCCCGGGACACTTGCTCGTCCGTGGCAGTCGAGACACAAGAGACAAGCTGTGGCTCCCGATAGTCGGATGTCCCACAGGCGAATCTCGCCGTCCCTCGACCCCGTTACGAGTGCAAATTCACTCGTTGGTGCCCAGTCGAGCGTCCAGACTTCGTCTTTGTGGCCCAATAGACTATGCGCCGTTGCGTGACTCGCAATGTCCACAAGGCGCACTTCGCCATTGGCGGTCGCCGCGGCAACCAATGCGTGTGTAGTACTCACTGGCGAGAACTTGGCGCCAAAGACTTTCCGTCGTAGCGGAAATGCACTGACACGCGATAGCCGCTCGGCGTCCCAGACAGTCACGTGCCCATCAAAGGAGCTGGTGATGCATAGCCCGCTGTCAACGGGGTACCACTCGACCATCGAAATACCCCATTGGAGGCCCTGGGTCAGCGACGGTGCAGGCTGCGCTCGTGCGACGGCCATCGGACTCAGCACGTTCGTCGCGTTGTACGTAGGGGCACCCGCCACGTCGGCTCTGTCCAGCGTTTCGAGGTCGAACAGGAGCAAGTGCGACTGGGCGGTGCCAATCAAGAGGTACCGGTCCTCCGTCGGGTCCAACGCACAGCTCCAGGCGCGCATACCCCGGCGGAAGATGTAGTTGGTCGTCGACGGAGAGTGGTGCAGCAGCTCGCGCGAGTCGCGCGCGTGCAACGCGTCACGGTACGAGCGGCTCGGGAGCCCAACGCTGCGGTCCACGAGGTACGCGAAGGCCGACGTCATGGGCGCAGGTGGGTGTCGTGTGCGCCGTTTCTATCGACGAGGTCGTTTCTATAAACGAGGCCGTTTCTATCGACGAGGTCGTTTCTAAATACGACCGACGTGGCTCGTCTATGTCTCGGTTCGCTGCAAAACGGTCGTGGTGCCGACCCGAAAGGTAGCAAAGTCGCTGGCTCTTTTTTCTCCCTTTTGTCTTTTTGTTTATTTTACATCGCCCCCCCTTGTCACAAATGCGCTATCGTAATTTATTCGACGCCACAAATGGAGTGAATTGGTCACTCACGTGGAGCCAAAATGCTGTACCCATGACTCAAAAAGGCCTCACCACCCACCCAACTCTCGGGCAATGCTCGTGTCGACAGTCGATCGTCTACTGCGCCTTGTGGCCTCGCGGGGGGCTCGAGCTCTGGGTGCCCAGTGCACAGCGCAGCCAACCAACAACGTCGTGGCGTTCTCAGGTGGCGTCGACTCGTCGCTCGCGGCTGCGCTGGTGCACCGCGTGTTCCCAGCGACAAGCGCTGCGTGTATTGGAGTATCGGCGGCTTTGTCGGAGGCGCAATTGCAACAAGCGCGGGACGTGGCGGCCGTCATTGGTGTTGCACTATGGGAATGTGGTACCAATGAAGGTCAAGTGGGGACGTATGTGGCCAACAAGGGCAGAAGCTGCTATTATTGCAAGACGACGCTGTACGCCAAGCTAGAGCAGGTGGCAGCGTTCGTGGCCAAGGAAGCGCAGCGTCGAGCGATGGGCGGAAGCGACAAACACTGGGAGGCATGTGCGAAGCCCGTGCTGTATAATGGCACGAACGCGGACGACCAACTGGACCCTACTAGAGTGGGTAAGTGCTTGTTGGTAGCAAGCAGCAGGAGGGATAAACAGGTAGCTCATTGTTGTTGTGGTGCCAATTGGCTGTTGGTAACAGGGCTGGTCGCGGCTTCCGAGTTTAACGTGGTGAGTCCATTGAGTGAGCTGACGAAGCAAGAAGTGAGAGACGTCGCCAAGTTTCTGGGATTGCCAAACTGGAACGCTGCGGCGTCTCCATGTCTGAGATCGAGACTGCAGTTTGGAGTCCGCGCGACGCAAGTGAGTGATTTGAGGGCAGCTGGCACTCGACTAAAACGCTGACATCGGTGTGCGTGTATTTGTAAAGCAACATTTGCATCGAGTGGAGAAAGCAGAAGAGTTTGTGCGGAAGTTGATTCGTCTTGAGCCACAAAGGAGTATGCGAGTGCGCTTTCTTGCGGACAACAAGGCTGCCGTGGGTGAGTAGAGCCGAGTTTTTGGATGGTTTGCTGTTTGTTGCCTACCTTTTCTCTTCTGCCATGCAGAGCTGGACACGAAAGCGTTGACACAGGCGATTTCTGAGTTTGACGCCATTGACGCTGAATTGCGACGACTGGGTAAGCTCGTCATTTCACTTGGAGTTGTGGTCTTTATTGGTAATTTTGGGTGGTTTCTCGATGCAGGCTTCAGTGCAGTTGATTTGCGTGCGTTCCGCTCGGGCAGTTTGAGTGGTTACACCGCAGATACTGCAATAAAGCACAAGTCAGTAGCATCTAGCCAAGCGCGTCATGGTGATTAGGATGAACGGGAGGGTTGTACTTGCCAATTGTCACAAAATCTGTAACGGTGAGTTTTATCCTTTCAGCAGCCTCGTAACCTTTGTTGATTAAGAAAGGTCACGATGCGTTTTGTCAACGTTCAACGTGTGCTCGTGATGCAGCTCGTGGCAAAGTGTCAGCTTTATTCAGCCGCCATTGATCAGTATCGCAAGAATTGTCGACCAATACTTATCGCAGTGAATGAATCGACCGGACCGCGTGTATGGCAACGATGCTGTAGGCTGTGCACACGACGCACCCATCGAACCAAAATTGTGCTGACGCGACGCGAGAATAGTACAAAGAGGGGAACGGACGCGCACTGCAAGGTCGTGACGCGGAAATGGCATGTGAACGAGCCTGGATGAGGATTGTCTGCTTGAATGACTGGGACTTGGTAGAGCAAGAAAACGCCACATAGGTTGGCCAACAGTCATTGCTGGCTTAGCTTATGACTGGTAAGGAAGAGGCAACAACCCAGCACAGGCGTGCAAGGTGTTCGTAGGTTGACTCCGGTCACCAGTCGATAGACTCGTGCCGGCGTGATATGTGCAAGACATGCCACAGGTATTCCTCTACGACGCGAAAGTCAAGGATGTTGACGAGACACGACGAATCTGACCACAATCATCACGATTGCGTTGAAGCATGCGATGTTATTCGGCAGCGTGAAAAGGAGCATTGGGATTTACATATTCATCGCGGGCATCTGCTGTACGCTGGCGGCAGCAACAAACCGGAACGAAAACCAAATCGATGACAACAGCTGCATCTCCAACAGGACCCATTCTCACATTCCATTCTCTCGATACTTCAATGCCACAACGGTTGAATCAACTCTCATGTAGACTAGCCGTTCGTAAGTCACCTGACAAGTTGACATGTTTTGATCTGAAGAAACGTCGAAGTCGATGGTATGCAAAGTCTAACGCAATTTTGGTATGCACTCTGGAGCACATTTATTTGGCCGAACATGCTAAATGTGCAACGGGGCACTGGCTACTTCGTACTGGAACACCAGTACGGAGTCAACTCTCACTGACAACAGTGAAGCTCAGTGCCCTGCTGGGTATAAGTGTTGGAAGTCACATGACATCCGTGTTGAAGTTGAGTGGTGTGTCTCGGTGGAAGATGCACATGCAATTAACCGTTTCGCGGACAGGAAGGACTGCTGGGATACGTGCGAAGATCTATAAGATACAAGGACGACTCTCCAGAAACCATGGAAAGATCTTCAAGCAGTAAGTATCAACCGGACTACCAACGCTAATATATATTTACTTTTTCATTTCCTCTCGGCGTTGCAGGTCTCTTTCCCACAATAAGCACTATACAGAGGAAGGATAAACAACTTAGGCAAGACTCTAGTTGTAGAAAAAGTAAAACTGTTACTCAATATAATTAAGTCCAATATCTCTTGTTCTCTGTTTTGACCCCAACTTAATTATATTAATATAATTAGACATATGATGACGTCCACTCACCACCCATTGCGCGCGTCTAGCAGCGATTGGTGGGTTGATATAGACAATATCAACCAATGAGTAGACCCTTGGGTTGTCTCAACAATATCACTGTGATTAGTATATTTCTAAAAGAATATTCAACACAATATACTTTATTACCATTTCGCAAAATGATAATTTCATGTAACGGTCTACCCCGTTACATCACCCCCCTTTAACTGATATTCACCGTGTGACTCTAAAACCTTGGTGACCACTCGTTGGACACCATTGGGACAGGGAACACTTGCTTGGTCAGATCCATTCATACCTGACCTTGCATTGCATAGTTAATATGTCTATGCGGGGAGACTCAAACACAGCACAGCATGCTGCTGCGCAAGCCTCCGCGGCAGACAACTCGTCGTCTGCTACTTCTTCTTTGCCCGCGGCACCTGTTGCCGTAGGCGCATGTGGTATCACTCACACCACGCGCTCTCGATGACTTCAAAGTGAGGGTCATCTACTCTGGCGAGTCGGACGCGTCTGACTCGGGAAAGACCTCAGAGGCATCCGGATTACCCACGGTGCCTCTTCCTGAGCCTTCATCAAAGTCTCTGCTGAACTAACGGACTTGCGACTTGCGTCACAGTCTGTTCAGCAGTGATGAAGAATATGGTGTTGATTATGATTACTCATCACCACAGCCACCTCGTGCGTCTTCACACGAGCGTGTGGACGATGGCGCAATCCATCGTCACTCCGAGAACCGAGTACATGTGTTGGTTGTAACGGGGCACTGTTGACTACGTACTGGTTGAGCAGTACGGAGTATACTTCCACTAACGACAGTGGTCAACAGTACCCTGCTAGGTGTTTAAGGAAACATAGAGGAAGGAGAGGAGACTAAGTAGTCGGACTAGTCTCTTGGTAAAAGTAAACCTGTATTGATATAATTAAGTCCTATAACTCCTTGAATCTCTGTTGTCCTGACTTAATTATACCAATATAACTATATGTATGATGACGTCCACTCACCACCCATTGCGCGCGTCTAGCAGCGATTGGTGGGTTGATATAAATAATATCAACCAATGAGTAGACCCTTGGGTTGTCTCAACAATATCACTGTGATTAGTATATTTCTAAAAGAATATTCAACACAATATACTTTATTACCATTTCGCAAAATGATAATTTCATGTAACGGTCTACCCCGTTACATCACCCCCCTTTAACTGATATTCACCGTGTGACTCTCAAAACTTAGTAACCACTCGTTGGACACCATTGGGACAGGGAACACTTGCTTGGTCAGATCCATTCATACCTGACCTTGCCTTGCATAGTTAATATGTCTATGCGGGGAGACTCAAACACAGCACAGCATGCTGCTGCACAAGCCTCCGCGGCAGACAACTCGTCGTCTGCTACTTCTTCTTTGCCCGCGGCACCTGTTGCCGTAGGCACATGTGGTATCACTCACACCACGCGCTCTCGATGACTTCAAAGTGGGGGTCATCTACTCTGGCGAGTCGGACGCGTCTGACTCGGGAAAGACCTCAGAGGCATCCGGATTACCCACGGTGCCTCTTCCTGAGCCTTCATCAAAGTCTCTGCTGAACTAACGGACTTGCGACTTGCGTCACAGTCTGTTCAGCAGTGATGAAGAATATGGTGTTGATTATGATTACTCATCACCACAGCCAACTCGTGCGTCTTCACACGAGCGTGTGGACGATGGCGCAAGCCATCGTCACTCCGAGAACCGAGTACATGTGTTGGTACCACGTTGAAACGTGATGAGCTCAAGCCGTGGCGCTAGCCCGAACGGCTCATTAATAGCTTGTATCACTAGACAAGCCAGCACCATCGAATTTCATTATTCGATGGGGCTTCATGGCTTGTCCTCCAGCGCGAGCAAATTTCGCGCTGAAGATGACTTTTACCGCGATGCTTTTCGTAAGCATCGATGGTATAATGGAACCCGAAAGTGTGATAAGACCTCGCTGTTGGCGGCATGGAGCGCGCTCTATCAAAATGTAAAAAATCATTTTGGATGCGAAGCGTGGCTCCAAAAACTTGAGGCCGTACGCGTCAAGTTTGAAAAACGAACGCCAACCGGTAAAAGGTACCGGTTGCATCGTTTGTCGCGTGAGGCATGCATACCTTGCCTCATATGGGGTGACCCTTGTGCGAGTTGTGTTGACAACTCACAGCGTGCTCAAAGGAAAGTGTTGATCAACACCAGTGGCCGAGTGGTAAAACCTTGGAACTGGGACCGAGAGGTACCTGGATCTATACCCACGGGGGGTAGATCTCTGGAGGCCGGAGATAGGCCAATTTGTCGACGGTACCTATCCAATGAGACGGCCTTCCTGCAAATCCGCACCGTCGGGTGTGTAATAGTTGTGTGGGCTGGAAGCTCCACTAGGTCGAAAAGCCACACAGGATAATGAGGGGTGTGCTTCCTCTAAGGAGCAAGTGGTGGAGTGGTAATCACAAACTTGTGACCCCGACTCTCCACTTGCTCCCGGACGACCGTCTAACGGAGGGGGTACCCCGATTACGTGCTCTGTGTTCTCTTGCTCACCTTGTGTACCCGTCGGTGGGACGGGTTGCGCTCTGCTTGGTGAACTTTAGTTGAAGATGAACTTGACCGTTTTGGGGATACGGGTTGATCATGGGGAAATTTTTCTCCAGGTCAAACGTGGGGGGAATCGAGTGGAAATTCTTCACTTGATCGCACGTAAACTTGATCGCTCTCCCAGTGTCGCCTTTGTCCAAGGGTGATGCTTGATGCGCGAGCCTTCTGACAACTTGAGCCGTCTCACGATCTTGAATCTGAACCGTAAGGTTAGCTGCGTCCAATCGCAGTTTGGGGGTGAGAATTGATGTTCGGCCTGTCCATAAAATCCAAAGGCAAAGTTTGTAAAGACGCGGGTGACTCTCTGTCCAATGGGAGGCCAAAGTTCCTGCCCGGGAGAAATGGACACGTGTCTTTCGTTGCAAATTCAATTCTATTCAATGTCAACCAACCAAATCCAAACGTATGAATATGCCTATCTGTTCGCTAGATCTCTGTTTCGTATCGCATGTCTATGTAATTCACCTCGTGTATCATGTGGTCCACAGCAGATACTCGGGTGGAGGATCGCTCCGTAGCGGATCGCTAGGTGGTAGATCGCTCGGATGGTGGATCGCTAGGGGTAATTCGCTTTGGTAGTGGATCGCGATACGTGATTTGCACCAAATACGTGAACCACACCAATTATGTGTCCACACAATTATGTGTCCACACTACTAAGTATTGCACACCCAAGGTGGATCCTGATCACTCTCTCGAAACTCTGATCTGGCGTTGACCGTCGAATCGCCATTACTTCTGAGACCTTGCATGATTGATGATCTTGACGATCCGATCCTCCAGCCTGCTTCCACATTCACCCATCATCCATTGTCGTTATCTATTCAGTACTCCGGTTGATGTTCGCCTCTCGAGTGATCCGGCCCTTGTAGCTTGGTGATCCAAGCCCTTGATCGCTGGTCGTGATCGGTCAGTCGTCGATCATCGACTATACTCCTTCTTGACCTTTGGGTAGATTAATCTGCATACCTTCAACAGTCGTTTTCTTTCACTCAGTCGTTTGATATCATAATTCGTGCCAATGGGCTCATCTCCAAGCGTGCTCCACCAATAAAACTAGTTAAGCAGTAAATACGGTATGAACGATCCACACTTTCCATCATTCTTTCTCTGAGCTTCTCTAAACGTACGATCTTAGCGTACTCGCAGAGCATCTTGGGTACTCTGAAGGAATCCGCGAATAAAATCTCAAAGGACAGTAATATCCCTAAGTTCGCTTTGAGAAACCGCTCAAATCTCGGCTGAGAAATGCGCGACGTAATTGCGAACTTGCGGTCCGTCTACAAGCGCTAAAGGCGCTTGTTTATTGATGGACTCGAGGAGAGATCGGATGCGTCTCGTCCTACTGTCGGACGAGACCCTCAACGACATCCATTGGCTGATACCGAGGATCCCAGCCATTATTCGATGGTAGATATCCCCGCCAGCCGACAAGGTGACTTGAACGCTCCCCGTTCTTCATGCGGTGGCTCAAGATACGTCCCACGTGAAAGCGTCGACCATCGTGCCAATCCACCAACGGCTCTGTTGGAGGCGGAAATGCCAGTTCCGGCTCAGCCGCCGGTCCCACAGGAGATTGTAGACCGCATAGAACGAGTCCTGACCTATATTAGGGAGGATGTTGAGCACGAGTACAATCGCCGTCATGACTTTACGACGACCGTACGACGCATTAGCACAAATCGGCTGAAGGACCGGTCGTGCTTTGTGCTCGCTCCGCCTGATAAAAAATTGAAGCTTCGTCTCCTGCAGCAGCCCATCTTGAGACTACGACGTTAAATAACCAACAAGAAAGTCTGGTTCGGGATCACACGAATATGTTGGGGATTATTAGGCGTGCCGGCAATCTCCGTTCTCGGAAGAGAACTCGTACTTATACTACGGGCGGAGACGCCCAACAAAAAATATAGGATGCGTGTGCATCCTACGAGGCAACTAGATCGAGTATGCATTGCCTCTGCGGTACAATACAAGAAAGCCAATGTATTTCGGCAGTAGTGTACCACTGCCGATATAAGTGACTCCATATCTAAGTAGGTTTATCGTAAATCGTAGTACTAGGTCGTTAACCTTAATCAAAAGAACATTGACTCTTCCATTCTTGTCTGCGTTCTGTTTCCGACGGTTTACTTGGTAGCGATTAAGTTACGAACGAAACAGACTACCGCTTCTTGATTCAGCAGGAAGTTGTCTGCTGACTCCTTGTTGTGTCGCTCAGTGCGCTTTGTACGCACAACTAAGAGGTCTTTATCTTCTTCAGCGAGGATATCATTGTCCTCGTTGGCACAGTCCTTGACGATGCCGAACATGTCAGCATTCTAAAAAAAGTCTGACGAAGCAGCAGCGTCGCAGCTGCTAAGCACGTCTTCTTGAATGTCGACATTGTCGACATTGGCATCAAATGAACCGGCTTTTCAGATGTACGTGATGAGCAAGAGCTAGAACGTTTTTCGCTCGAGCGAGCCCTGCCCATCTCAGATTTACTCTAAATCACGGCGGGAACACCTAAGTGGCGTCATCCATTCACGTAGAACGGTGTATGTGTATAAGCCACATTCATGGAGTCGTTGATGAGAATTTGAACAACGGCAGGAAATCACTCCAAATCGAAAACGAGTGGGCGTCCCCTCAAACTGTTTTTTTACGAGGACATGATTAGCACGTTTAGGCTGACCATCTGTTTCGGGATGATTAGGCGTTGGAACCCTCAACCGCTTCCCACTGTGCGGAACACGGATCGCCAAAACTCCGCCGTTAATCGAGGATGTCGATCCAAGACCAATTTACGGGGTAATCCATGGAGTCAAAGCACTGTGTCGATAAATAAACGCGCTTATCCATGTGCATTGATAGAATGGGGAACAGCAACATAATGAGCCATATTGCTGAACTGATCCACGAACACAAGAATACCAATGTTCTTGTGAGCGTCATCGGAAAACCCGAAGACGAAGTCCATTGAAGCGGACTACCAACACTCTGCCGGGACCGGAGAGGTTTTAATGGCGCGCGGGATGAAGGGTTTGCTTCACCTGCTGATAGAACTCGTAAAAACGAATGTACTTGTGTACGAACTTATACCTGCGGGGCCAGTAAAATCGCGACTTACCGTGATGTTAATTATTTTACGGCCACGATGCCCACCGGTTAGCACATCGTGATATTCA
This sequence comes from Hyaloperonospora brassicae, assembly GCA_947650285.1. Lineage (NCBI taxonomy): Eukaryota > Oomycota > Peronosporomycetes > Peronosporales > Peronosporaceae > Hyaloperonospora > Hyaloperonospora brassicae. Next base: position 417,949 of record CANTFL010000226.1, on the reverse strand, counting down.
AGCATGATATGCAATCTTAAATCATCATGATCGGGACGGACGACACGTGGCTCGTATTCTGCCAATGTCATATACAACAGCAACCCTTTGCGAGTCATATACCGATCCAAAGAAACACGGTACAAAGCCAATAAACCGTTCGACGATTTTTTCGGGAAATAATACAAGGTGATACATCAAGAGCAAGAGAAATTTATCTCCTGCGTATTTCTTACGCACGTCCTCGAGTAATATCGGCGACGGTACACTAACTGATAGCGCCAAAACAGTGGGCTAGAGCCCAATGTTGACGAGCTCAATCGTCTCGAGATTGGGCCGATATGAGAGCGCATCAGCTACTACCTTCAGTCGTCCTGGTTTGTTCTTTATGATATATTTGAATATGCGAAGAAAGACAGACACCTCGCTATTCGTTTTAAGCGGTGTGGAATGATACGGCCGTGCTTTATACCGCCTGGTCCGTATACACAACGAAAGGTCTATCTTCCCAGGAGATAGACACGAAAATTAAACAGTGAAAACTTCATAGCAAGAGGTTCATTTTCATTGATAGACTAATCGCGTTCCGCAGGTAGCAGTTGACGCGATTGATAGCATACGACGCGCTCTGCGCCGTCTATGTCAAACTGAATCGATGCACAGCCGAATCCGTAATATCTAGCCTCACAGACCACATGGAATAGTCTGTTCTGGTATGCAATCGTCAATATGGGTGATTGCATCAATCTCTGATTAATTACTATAAATTAACGCTGGCATTCATCGTTCCATGACAGCCTCACATTTTCTTGAGAAAGACAGAAAGATGAACGGTCGTCTCAGCGTAGCTGCGAGATTACTTGTGCAAGTATACCGCTAGGCCAAGGAACTTACCGATTACCTTGACAGCGATTGGCACGTTCCAGTAGGTGATCGCCTTGATCTTTTCGGATGCAGGTGTACGCCGTGCTTACCCACGATACACTTTGAGTCATATTTTTCTAGTCGTGAATATACACTTCTTGAGGTTGGCGTACTAAATTATGCTTGCGCATAAGTTGAAGTATCTGACGAACGTGTAGTTTGTGAACCTCCACGTCCGTCTTTCAGTTCATAGCCCGGCTATGGGCGAACACATCGTCGAAGTAACTCGGTGCGAAGTCTCGCACAGGTCTTACCAGATTTGTAACACATCTGTTCAACGTTGCAGGGGCATTACTCAGCCCCTGTGGAATCAATATCCACCCCTAGAGCACACCACTCGGGGTACTCTCAGCCGGGTAAGGGATCCCCGTTTACGAATGAGGATTTGATAGAAACCATCCATCAGATCTATGAAAGAGAAGATAGTACTCAATGACATTCCATCAATGATCACTTTCTTTCACGGTATCGGAGTCTAAGCCGATAAAATTGCAGCATTACATTTAAAATGCATGAACAATACGACATCATCATGTGGATTTTCGCACACAAGAGGTCTGATAGCTGTGAGGGGAAGTCTATTCCCTCATATGGCCCGTAGCGAAGCAATCGGCAAAGAACTTGTCGATCGCTAGTACTTGTTCACGAGGAACTGGCCACTGCTTCATGACACAGTAGTTCGAGCTCAGTTTGAGCTCTATGTCATGTCGGGTGCCTTTATCCTTCAGAAATTTGTATGGTACTGCTTCGGGTAAGATATCCCGGCATTCTATCAAATCCTGTACAAAGGATTGGGATGAAGTGGCTCCCAAGACTGAGACGCGTATCGCTCAATTGAAGCCTTCGCATCGAGGAAACTTTCTTCCATCGATGAACTGCTGAAAACCCGTTCGTTTTATATCAAATACTGTTGCCGATTGATATCGGTCAAATACTTGTTCTCAGTGACGAGCACATAGATCTGATTGACGTTGCCATTACGTATATCACGTAAGAAATGTTTTATTTCTAACGTTGGCAATTGAGCTATTTCCAAAGTTTACTTCGATGACAAAATCCGATCAAACGAATAAGTGCCTACGCTCGATCCGTCAATGACCGAGACGTTCAATGTCTTGGTTTATTCCTTGGAAATTGTTTTCACAGGCTGGTGAAGGCTTGTCCGCTCAGTTTGCTGAGGGTCTAATCTCTTAGCAAGTAACTCTTATGGAAGTTCTTCCTTCAACACGTGGTGATTTATTCCCTCGACGTCTTCTGACTGTGGCTGTGCAACCACAGTCATGTACTGATACTTTATGGTAGACTCTCCAGTCGACCTAGGGTAACCGTGTTGCCGTTTCTGGATAACCAGTCTGTTCTATCTAGGATGTTGCCAGCTAGGAGTGCATCCATGTCTCGGTCAGCTCAGGTTATTTAAGTGGTGGACCTTCGGCGCTGCCTATACTTCTATACAGCAGCCGGGAGCATGCTCCACAGTGTAGTGAGCAGCTACATTGAAGTATTTTGCAGTCGTGCTCCCCCCTAACTACAAGTGAGGCCATCGCACTCACTCGCACTACACTTACACGCTTGCGGGCGTTACAAGACGTTCATCAGATGACCGTCTGATGAACAAGCGGCAAGCATCTTCACGTATCGATGCTTTCATCTCACGCTTAAGTTATACCTTAAGAGCCAACTTAATCTTAGGATGATATCAAATTTGTCATCCAGATCCAGTAAGATGAAGTCATCGTCGTACCGTTTGTCATCCAACATGTAATATTTTCCGACTACACATTTATCAACGGGTATCGATACGCCTGCGGCAATGCACACCGTAATTCTAGTTAGAGGGATGTAGTTTCAACGATCTTGAGTCTTCGACCCCTAGTGACTGACGATGAACAGAGTTGTTCGACGCCCCAAAATCAACTACATCTCGAAGTGACAAATATTCTGTCACTTGCACCTTCAAGGTGATGAGTGATAGCTCATCGCCAGGTGCAGTGATACACAATGATTGTCTATCTGAAGCAGCTTTCGTCAAAAGATCTGCATATTCTATTGAGGTTGCTGGATCAGTAGGGCGATCCGCCCGTACTGACCCGTCCATTTTTTGATGGTTCGCTTCTCAGTTGCGGTTTCGCAACAGCGTTGGAACTACGCCCAATGCTTTTTTGGCAAATGACCGATCATTTCGCTCAGTGCGGTTTGGTACTGGGATTGAGGCACTACACTTGTAAGCGTAGCGTCCTAACGTCTGAGAGCGATTTCACTTCTGCAATCGATTTTTAATTGAAGAGTAAGGTCTCTTGCTCTTAACATATCAGATTTCCATTAGTTCGAGGACTCCAATTTCTTGTAGTCTCGGTGAGTGATTAGATCTTGAGATAGCATTAGCCCGTCTCATGCTAAAGTTATCCTGTTCCGCAGATGAGACTGCTTGTTCAAGCGTATCCAGCTCCAAGCGGATCATGTAGTTCCTGAAGAGCCGAATTTGAGTCGTTGCATGAACACAGTGATCAAAGTGTGTTCACGAACTGGATTAGCAGCTACACTACTCGCGAGGAGTCGTATATGCTGAGAGTACGCATGTACATCACGCCTAACCTGATTAAATTATACGAGCTCGGATCGAGCCCTGAACTCAGCACGTGGCGGTTCAAATATCTGTTTGGGTCGGGTCTTGAAGGCTTCTAGAGACTCAAAAGCGTATGTGTCGCTCATCTTTGGCCCTAACGCCCGAGGCTTGACACGTCCCGCCAAGCGGGTTTGACCAAATGTGAGCTTCATATGTTCCTCGTCGATTAGACGTGCCTTTATAGCTCGTTCGAGCTCGACGAGCCATAACAACAGGGAGTCTTTCTCGACTTCTCTGTGCTTGGAGATATCAACCTTCAAGATTTCCAGACGGCGTGTGTGTCGTCCCGCCCACAGTAGTATTAAATTGTTGCTATCTTAGCAGCTCTATCTGTTGAGCACCGGGTTACCTCAACTGATCGGCCGGTTGATAGCGTTGATGGTGAAGCAAGGTTACTTTCTCTCTCTCGGTGACAAGTTAATTTTGAATGAACCTGGAAAAAACGGCATGTTCCTGGTCTTTATTAAGAGACTACAACATGGCGCGAATGACGGTTTCGCCTACGGTAGAACTCTTGCATTTTACCGCACTCAATTTGATGTCACTCAAATGGTCAAAGCCTTTACACGTGGCGTGAAAGCTCTCCTTTAAATCCAACATATCCATATTTAATGAGGTGGTCGTGGTCGTTGGACGGACTACAAAGTGCTACCAGGTGTAACGGGGCAAGCTCTTAACAGATGGCTGGCGAGATATTGTGTTTATTGAACACAAGGCTGAGTGCTCCCGACGTCACGCAAACGTGGTGAGGAAGATCTTTTAAAGCAAACATAACCCGAAAGCTATGTATTAGGGAAAGTAGAACTATTATTTAATTTAGTTGTATTTCTTTATAAATCATCTTTCGTCTCGATCTAACTATATTAAACTACCATTGCATATGTGAGTATTTTACTCACCACCCATTGCGCGCGTCCAGCAGCGATTGGTGGTTTATTTGCTTGATGTGGGGTCCAAATCAACCAAATAGTGGTGCATCCAAGAATATTACCCTCGGCAGTCATTTTTCGCCAACATCACCTCTTCTCGAGTGATGTTGATTGGATACTATCCAAATGAAAAATTTATAAAAATCTATACAGTCGTATCAATTTTATGTAACGGGTTCACCCCGTCACATTTACGACTTACGCGTGCTTGGCTAGGTGAAAGACACTAAGCTAAAACTTAAACACATGCTCGGCCAAAGAAGTCCAAATCATCATGCTTATATGATCCTTATGAACAGGATAACACTATCACATAAAATCTATGAATTGCGTATTGGTACCATCACCTCAGTGATAAGTGCATCAATGTCTTTTCGTTGCATTCTAATACCATTATTTAATGTTAATGCGCTTATATTTTCACATTTTCTATTCTGGGTGTTATTATAAAGGGTGATTTTATTGCCTATCTTTATCAAATTTTAAAATATCATTACATTAATCAACAAAACACCTAACCGGTGACGAATACAATCAATGGGTCTCTAGCAACTGGTCTTAGTTTGTGTTTGTAATGTAGAAAATAAAATGTGATAAGACCATGCGACACCTGCTCATGCTGTCATCGCTGTAATCGAGATGTACCGTTGTCCCCGTATCACTCCGTGGATCGTAAAACGATCACGGATATATCTACCGTGAATTTGGGGTCAAAGTATACATTGCACGCTTTTAGATTCTTTTAAGAATTTTTTTCTCATTTGACTAGTAGTAGATAGAACGCACTCGAACTAGTGCGCTTGCTTGATCGCATGAGTCCCGACCTGAAGCGCCATGGTTTTTGCTTTAAACTGGTACGAGCTTCATGCCGCTATTGCCAAGTCTATACATCATTTAATTGGCACAGCATATGATGGTTGATCTTACTTTACCATCAGGAGTCTTAGCAGTGTAAAACAGAAAAAGCATTTTGCTACCTCTAGTAGACGACCTCAGTGCTACATACCTAAATCTGGTGATGAATGTCATCAAGTTCAGGGTAGCCCATAGATACTTATTGATAAGTTGTGATGTCCCAAGTAGCAACTTCATCAAAGCTTTTCGCATCAAAGACGATGCGATAGAGAAGAAGTTCAACGTGACTTACTCAGGCGGACGTGCCAATTTCCGGTCGTTAACGCTCAAACTCCGCATCCCGTAAGTAGTTAGGTCACAAAACATCAAGGCACAGGTGAAAGGCCGTTTGATCCGCGGCGTGACGTGTTCAGGGCTCGAGCTGAGCTCCTGGGCCTAAACATAATGATTTGTGATAAAAACGGGGTACGGGCAGCACATGTAACGGGGTTACACGTCGACTGGTAGTCGACAATAGGTGTGATACACACAAGGGATGGGATCCCCTTAAAGTAATATAAGAACACAAGTGTCACTTGTTGAAGACTGATGTCTGTCAACCATTGATTACGAGATCTTTTAATAGGTTTATTCAGGACGTTAGCGAGTAGGTTATTTACTTTGTTCTAAGATGTTCGTTTAGGTAAAAAGAAGAAATATAATTCTGTTCTCATTTTGATCCAAAAGACACGTGCCTCTCTGGTCGTCTTGCGATCGTTAAGGAAGTAGCAACGCCCTGTTAAGGTATCTACTCCTTGTGCACTCAGTGCGTTTGATTCTTTGAATCGTTTGGTCCCCCTGGAACAGGGACCGTAAGCTCTCTGAGCTTGTTGACTCTTTGAGTCGGGTTCTTTGAACCAAACCTTAGCTCTCGGAGCTGTTGAATCTTTGAGTCGGGTTCGTAGAACCAAAGTTGCTCATTGAGCGTTAAGTCTTCCTCTGACTTAAGGAGCTGTGTAGCTCCGCTACCCTTGGTAGCACTAGTAGTCAATATACAGCTGAGTCGGTGAGTACTGATCCTCTGTGAGGATGTAGCAATCCACACCCTTCTTTGAGGCCCAAAAGATTGCGCTTGATAAGCTGAACGCGGCCGTAGGCCATGAGAATGTGGAGTTTCTAGCTGCACAAGGTCCCGAAGAGCTCAATGCACGAGTCGAGACCTACATGCAGTATGAAACGGCCTTTTTAGGGCAGGTTCAAAACCAAGTAGCGTCGGCTATATCAACACACTACGTGGCGATGCCAGATGACGAGGCCAAGCCTCGTCCCTTTCGGGTGGACGTCAAACACAACTCCGGGATTGAGGGGGAAAACCTGACCCTCTGGATCCGTGAGATTGAGATGGCCATGAACTCCAGTCGTATCTCACTGGAGTACCAGCGGGTCTCGCTGGCTATCTCCAAGTTCGATGGAAGAGCTAGAGAGTGGGCTCTGACGTGTGGCACGTCGGTCGACTTGGCGTTTCCCACATGGGATTCGCTAAAGATAGACCTTTTGCAAGTGTTCTCTCCGCCTAAACAGGCCTATCGCGTGCGCTCACAATTCTTGTCTACCCTTCAGGATAAGAATGAGTTAACGGACTATGTCCAAGAGTTTAGAACTATGATGGCTGCTATGCAGTCGTATCCTCTCCCTGAGACAGTCTATGTGACTGTCTTAATGGAAGGTCTTCGTAATGGCGTTGCCAGGACCGAGGTGTTTCGGGTCTATCCCTCTACTTCTGAGGAGGCTGTTAGCATCGATCAGAATGCTGAGCATAACTTTAAGTCGGCCAGACTTGGTTGGAATGGGTACAACCCAAGCTTTGCGAGGGCAACCTCTGCTAGCACCTCGGCTTACTGTAAGCCAGAACCGATGGATCTCAGCCATGCTGAAGATGAAGGAGAAGCGAAGCTTCATGTTGCAGAGCAACGACAGGAAGTGAAACGCTGTTATCTGTGCGGGGCCTGTTATGGCACGGGGAAACGTCGGCACCCAGTAGGTGCGGGGCGCCCTGCTCGGTTCTGTTGCTTCTCTAAGAGGTAGAGTGAAACAGGGCTTAGCCCCCCCGGAGCTCTGTGCCCACCAGCACAGAGCGTGGATACAAGCATCGCTTGTTCGTCGCCGAGGCGAAAGTTAAAGGCTTTGAGAAGCATTGGTCGATCTTTATTAACTCCGGAGAATCATGCAATTATGCTCGACGTCGTTCCCTTGAGGAAAGTCGGTGATATGCTGAAGCGCTTAAAGCGCATGAGGTTGATTCAATCGCCGTTTGTTTAGCGACTGGTAATTGCGTCACGGTGCCTAAAGTTCCGTAAACTTAGGTGTGAAGTTTTTGGACTTTGAAAGCATTGAAGGATGTCTTGTCCTCGATTTGGATTCGAGATATGATCTCATCCTAAATATGGCTAAACTTGAACGCCATGAGCCATGGATTGATTGGAGGTTTTAAGACCTGAGGCGCCACGCGCAATGTTCCTAGAGAAGCTTTGGAGAGTCATGAACCCACCTTTGCTAGGCAACAAAAGCGATATTGGCTCGAGCCATTGACGGAAGATGCCAATGTGCTGGACATTGGTATGTCAGAGTTAATTAACTCCAATGTCAATGACATCAATATTGAGCGGAGCTCTTTTACCGTATGTGAAGGAAGTTATACTCCGTTGAGTGATACTCGTTGTGATACTGAGTCACTGCATGCTGCAGGCATGGTTGGCCTAGGGCCGAGACATCAAGAATGTAATTCCTCTTTTGTGAGTGGGGAGGCACGTGAAACTTCCACCGAGTGAGGGCGGCCGAGGTGGCACCTCACTGAATGTCGGTAATGGCATTGATGGCGAGAAGCCAGAGCATTCAGGGATAGGCCCGGACGATGTACGTGAAGTGGTACGTGTAAATCCACTGGGTGAAGTGTTCGAATTACGTAACACTTCCAAGATGTCGTTCAAGACATGAGCTCTCGCATAGAGCGTGCTAAGATAAATAGCAACCACGGGGACCCTACTGTCTCGGCCTCTAGGAGGCGTAAGGTTTCTTTGAGGAAACAATCCCAGCGTCGGGTGGCAACTGTTAAGCGCCCAACGTCGAAGAAGTCACGAAGTGATAATAGTAATAATACACTATATACACTTGTCAATGTGTTGACTGTCCAGATTGATGGCAATATTAGTCTTGAGAATCTTCCATCATTGAATACTCTCTTTGGCCTAGACGAAATGTCTGACGGCGAATTTATCCAAGCCTTACAGGCAGGAGAATTATCCGAGTTAGTAATCATTTGGCCATATAATGAGTTGGACTCATCTTCCTTATTGAACGAGTCTGTCCTTGCAGACACAAAGGCGGCATTGGATGCCCGTAGTGAATCTTCGGTATTTAAGGATCCTCTTGATCCGTTCTAACCTTTGGTAAAAAAGTTTCAGGACGTGGTGTGTCACAACCCACCGTCCGTCTTACCTCCCGATGGAGGTGTACGTCAAAAAATTGACCTAGTTTCTGGAACTAAATACTGCGTAACACGGCAGTGGCCTTTACCAAAGGAGCAGTGTGACGTCAATGACGAATTCTTTCGTGAAAAGAACGCAGCGGGCATGGTTCTTGAGAGCAAATCTCCTCATTCCACGCCCACATCTTGTGTTCGAAAGCCCAATGGAAAGTGGCGCATTGTTCATGATTACAATAAGCTTAATGCTGCCACGATCCCGGCTCAGACACCAATCCCTCGAAAAGATGTTCTTCAGAACAATATGGTGGGATGTACAATGTACAGTGTACTCGATTTAGTCGATGGCTATTACCAGCTGATCATGCGAGAAAGAGATATTTCGCTGACAGCGGTCAGCGCTCAAAGCGGTATGCTCTGGGAGCGGCTTGTAATGCCGCAAGGGTTATCAAATGCCCCGGCTACGTTCAATCGTCTTGTGACACAGTTGTTCAGACCTCACCGAGGATATGCATAGACGTACTTTGATGACATCTTTGTCCATAGTCGTGCTATGAACGGTCGGGGAGATGTGGACAACCACATTGACCATTTACGAGCGGTGCGCGAGTGCATGCGCACGAATAAGCTGTACGCCAACGCGTCTAAGTGCATCTTCGGTGCAAAAGAGATTCCCTTTTAGGGTGCTTTATTGGTAAGCGAGGCCTTCGAGCGGATCCCGCTAAGGTAAAAGCCATATTTGATTGGCCGGTTCCAATGAACCAAAAGGACTTACGTAAGTGGCTTGGCCTTGCCAATTACTTACACAAGTACAGTGCGAATTACGCAGATATGGCTCGGCCATTATCCAATCTCCTTAAAAAGAATGTGGAATGGTGCTGGACTAGCACCGATCATGCTGTTTTTCAAGCAGTAAAGTATAGTCTCCTTCATGCGCCAATCTTGGCTTTGCCTGATCCTGATCGATCTTTCAGTGTCGTCTGTGACGCATCCGACTTTGCCATAGGCAGCGCCCTGTTTCAGACAGATCCTGATGGACGGGAACGCGTCATTGCGTTTGAGTTTCGGCATATGAAGGCTGCAGAAAAGCACTATCCTGTTCATGACAAAGAGCTACTAGCAATGAAGTATGCCCTTGTCAAATTTAGAGTTCATCTTCTTGGCTCTAAGCCGTTTGTGATCTATACAGATCATGCGTCACTACGCACTGCGAACCAGTCGCATCACCTCTCTCATAGAATGGCTTGTTGGCTTTCCTTCTTTGCCGAGTACAACTTCGAGGTGAAGTATAATCCAGACAAGCAGAATGCTTTGACTGATGCGTTGTCACGCAGGCCTGACTATGAGCTTGCTCATGTTACGACTCTGTCGTCGTCGGTCACTGACCAAAACCGTACGGCATATGCCAAAGATGAACACTGTGTAGCTCTGCTACGTGCTCTAGGGATCGAGTAGTTAAAGGACTCAAACATAGAATTGTCGGCACGATTACGTGCGAGGCTACATCGAGATTCTATCGATCAAGGCCTGTTGTGCTATAGCACAGATGTTGATGATACCCTCGCATCGTTGCCCCTCATGATGAGGAGTTGAAGTATTCGATCCTCTATGAGGCACATGATACTTCGTTGAGTGGTCATCTCGTTCGTGAGAAGCCCAACGGATCAGTTAGCCAATGTTATTGGTGGTATAAACTGTACAAATGGGTCAGCACCTATGTGAGTAAGTGTGAAACGTGTAAACGGGTAAAACCCTCTGCTAATGCGGCAGCGCCGCTGGCTAGTTTGCCTGTACCCAAACGGTGTTGGGATTCCATCATTATAGATTTCCAGTTTGGTTTACCGAAAGATTCGTATGGGAACACGGGTATTGTGGTCTTTGTTGACCGTTTGAGCAAGATGGCTCATTTAGCGGTGGTGCCGGATACCATTGATGGTGAGGGTACATATACGCTGTTTATTGATCGCGTGTTTCGACAACACATTTTGCCGTTGGCAATTGTCTATGATTGAGATTATCGCTTCACTGGGAAGTTTTGAAAATCCATCTTCAAGGTGCTCGGCACACGTTTGGACATGTCCACAGCGGATTATCCGCAGACTGATGGTCAAACCGAGCGAATAAATCGCGTCATCGGTGACATCTTGCGCAGTGTTGGCGCTGAAACGCCTAAGCGTTGGAGTTCGATTCTCCATGTCGTTGATTTTTTGTTGAATAACGCCGTGCATGCCTCCACCGGCTACACACCGTTTTATGTGAATGGTCTCACCCGCCCTCGCGTTCCGTTAACGCTACCACTACGTGGTTTAGGGCTTGGTGGGGGAGGAGTTGCCGATCGGCTTGCTGATATCAACCCCGCTACTGTTCAAAAATAGATAAGCGAGTTTATCGCAACGCGATTGAATGTCTTACGACATGTGCGTGACGCACTAGCGGATAGCCAAGACAAGCAGAAGGAACAAGCTGATGCTAAAGGCAGAGGTTATACTGAACATTATAGGGTCGGAGCCAAGTTGTACTCAGTGCTAAAAACTTACCTACAAATGCAGTGTCTGCTGTTTTCGAGACAAAGTTGCGCCCGCGCTTTATTGGACCATTCACGGTCGTCGCCAAGAAGGGACTTGCGTATACGCTCAACCTTCCGCGCAAACTGCGCACACACCCCGTGTTCTACGTTGGCTTGCTTAAGCCGTATTGTGTCCGTCCCACGTGAACTTGGAGGCGCTTGCGCCGCATAGGTTGGCCTTGCCATCGGTTGCTGAATCCGTATCAGGAGGTCAAGCCGAGCCTCCATCCGTGCTTGGCCCAACCCCAACGCCTGTGTACGGGCTCGCATCGCGTCAAACGCACTCTGGGTCTTACGCAATGTCTCACGGAGACCACTTAGCTCGAGAAGCACCTTCTCATGATCCTCCTTCGGTATACCGACCACCTCTGACGCTGCTCGATGAGAAAGGAAACCGCCAGTTCCGTGTGGAGCGACTCCTGAAACGACGTCGTCGTCAGGGTCAATACCAGTATCTGGTGAAGTGGCGAGGGTACACGGAGTCGGAGAACCTGTGGGAGTTTGTACACCCCTGCGGCAGGATTGCCCATACGCCGTCGATGTTTTTGAACATCGTAGCAGGTTAATCCCTCGACCGAGAGAGCTTCTCACCAATAGTGGTGGAGGCAGGTGGGTAGTTGGGTACCGCTTGACCAACACCCACATCAATCGGCACATCCGGAGCATAACGTGTGCGAGTTCGCAACTGGCCTCTGGCCCTAAGCTTGGCGTAATCATACCGAAGCTTTCGTTCTAGATGAACATCTGCCACATCGGCACTTGCTCTGAGAGCTAACACGCTGCTGAGGTGTCGTTTCCGATGCACCCAGCGAACAAAAGCGTTGTCTTCTTCCTCCTGAGATTCGCCTGCGAATAAGAGGATGGGTATACCCTTCATCGGTGGAACCGGTGCACCCCGTGCTTGCGTGTCAGTCGCAACTTGTATTGACTCTGAGTCGTCAAGTGAGGTTGCAGTTACCTCTCGCAAAGTACCTGTCGACTCACGACCTCATCAGAAGATGTTGGCTCAGCGCCAATGGCCCACGTTGCCAGAGAACGACCTGTCGTTTGGCGTATACGCTCTTCCACACTAAGTGGGGTGAACAGATGGCCACGACGACCCTCAAGAGTTGCAGCAAGCTGCATACGGCGCTGAGCGCTCTCCTCTCGTTGGATAGACAACTGTTGTTGCTCATCGCGCGGATTGGTGATGATAGCATCGCCCACGATGGGTGTTTGATGCGGCGCCGATGGCGCGTTGGCTTCGCCACGCTCGGCAAATGGGTTTGGTGCAGTATGAGGCGTTGCCTCTTTCACTGGTGAGTCGGACATTGTCCTCGCTTTAACATGGATATTGGTTTCGCTACCATAATCCACCTCCACATCGATGCCGAGGTAGGACGAGAGAGTCGAGGACTCATGGGGTGGCGATGCCATGGTGTTTTGTGTTTTGCCAATAGTAAGGTTGAAGCGCACACACACCGTCCTCATCGATTAAAGAATTTGATTGACGTTTTGTGGAAACGTCAGTCTGGTGGAATAGGGTGTAACGGGGTTACACATCAGCTGGTAGTCGACAATAGGTGTGATGCACACAAGGGATGGGATCCCTTTAAAGTAATATAAGAACACAAGTGTCACTTGTTGAAGACTGATGTCTGTCATCCATTGATTACGAGATCTTTTAATAGGTTTATTCAGGACGTTAGCGAGTAGGTTATTTACTTTGTTCTAAGGTGTTCTTTTAGGTAAAAAGAAGAAATATAATTCTGTTCTCATTTTGATCCAAAAGACACGTGCCTCTCTGGTTGTCTTGCGATCGTTAAGGAAGTAGCAACGCCCTGTTAAGGTATCTACTCCTTGTGCACTCAGTGCGTTTGATTCTTTGAATCGTTTGGTCCCCCTGGAACAGGGACCGTAAGCTCTCTGAGCTTGTTGACTCTTTGAGTCGGGTTCTTTGAACCAAACCTTAGCTCTCGGAGCTGTTGAATCTTTGAGTCGGGTTCGTAGAACCAAAGTTGCTCATTGAGCGTTAAGTCTTCCTCTGACTTAAGGAGCTGTGTAGCTCCGCTACAGCACATGTGCTAGTTCGTGAGCGAAAATGTGTGTAAGCACGATATGCAAAAAAATTTATATGGTGATTAACGATTTTAACGCCGATACGCCTTTCCTGTTCCGCCTGTAACTTAAGTTGCTTGAAAAGACTTTTCTGTGGCGTTTCGGTTTAGGCAAGATCAAGTTATCTCGTCATCATAATCTAATCGAAGACGACGGGAAAGCTCTGATACAGAGCTAATCCATCGGTACGATAACAAGTTAAACTCGAGAAACATATTTGCCGTGGAATATCAAGGCAATTAATTATCGCTAAGACATGAAGACGATGAACATTTTGTCGAATGAATACGAGAAATTGCTTGTACGCTTGGTCCGATCGCGCCTAAAAATTGGGTTTTTATCATGCAGATACATATTGGCATATCTCCGTCCTACATAGATCTACCCCCCGTGGGTATAGATCCAGGTACCTCTCGGTCCCAGTTCCAAGGTTTTACCACTCGGCCACTGGTGTTGATCAACACTTTCCTTTGAGCACGCTGTGAGTTGTCAACACAACTCGCACAAGGGTCACCCCATATGAGGCAAGGTATGCATGCCTCACGCGACAAACGATGCAACCGGTACCTTTTACCGGTTGGCGTTCGTTTTTCAAACTTGACGCGTACGGCCTCAAGTTTTTGGAGCCACGCTTCGCATCCAAAATGATTTTTTACATTTTGATAGAGCGCGCTCCATGCCGCCAACAGCGAGGTCTTATCACACTTTCGGGTTCCATTATACCATCGATGCTTACGAAAAGCATCGCGGTAAAAGTCATCTTCAGCGCGAAATTTGCTCGCGCTGGAGGACAAGCCATGAAGCCCCATCGAATAATGAAATTCGATGGTGCTGGCTTGTCTCGTGATACAAGCTATTAATGAGCCGTTCGGGCTAGCGCCACGGCTTGAGATCATCACATTTCAACGTGGTACCAACACATGTACTCGGTTCTCGGAGTGACGATGGCTTGCGCCATCGTCCACACGCTCGTGTGAAGACGCACGAGTTGGCTGTGGTGATGAGTAATCATAATCAACACCATATTCTTCATCACTGCTGAACAGACTGTGACGCAAGTCGCAAGTCCGTTAGTTCAGCAGAGACTTTGATGAAGGCTCAGGAAGAGGCACCGTGGGTAATCCGGATGCCTCTGAGGTCTTTCCCGAGTCAGACGCGTCCGACTCGCCAGAGTAGATGACCCCCACTTTGAAGTCATCGAGAGCGCGTGGTGTGAGTGATACCACATGCGCCTGCGGCAACAGGTGCCGCAAGCAAAGAAGAAGTAGCATATTACGAGTGGTCTACCGCGGAGGCTTGCGCAGCAGCATGCTGTGCCGTGTTTGATTCTTCCCGCATAGACATATTAACTATGCAAGGCAAGGTCAGGTATGAATGGATCTGACCAAGCAAGTGTTCCCTGTCCCAATGGTGTCCAACGAGTGGTCACCAAGTTTTGAGAGTCACACGGTGACTATCAGTTAAAGGGGGGTGATGTAACGGGGTAGACCGTTACATGAAATTATCATTTTGAGAAATGGTAATAACGTATATTGTGTTGAATATTCTTTTGGAAATATACTAATCACAGTGATATTGTTGAGACAACCCAAGGGTCTACTCATTGGTTGATATTATTTATATCAACCCACCAATCGCTGCTAGACGCGCGCAATGGGTGGTGAGTGGACGTCATCATACATATAGTTATATTGGTATAATTAAGTCAGGACAACAGAGATTCAAGGAGTTATAGGACTTAATTATATCAATACAGGTTTACTTTTACCAAGAGACTAGTCCGACTACTTAGTCTCCTCTCCTTCCTCTATGTTTCCTTAAACATCTAGCAGGGTACTGTTGACCACTGTCGTTAGTGGAAGTATACTCCGTACTGGTCAACCAGTACGTAGTCAACAGTGCCCCGTTACACCTGGTAGCACTTTGTAGTCCGTCCATGGACCACCATCCCATCGCCCAACATGAACATGTTGGACGATGTAGACGGCGACAGCTTTCACGGAAACCGTGAAAGCTACTCCCATTTGAGCGACATCGAATGGAGTGCGATCGAACAAATGAGTTCGACCGTTGGCAAGGAAGCCATCTCGGCCATGCTATCCTCAAGGGATAGGGACCAGCAACATGTCGTCATTAGCAAGTTCTTGCAACGAGAACTTGATGAGTCGAGAGCGCAGGTGACCTTGTTACAACAACAAGATCACCAGCGGACCGAAGCACTGAGACAACAACAGTCTCAGTCCGCAGAGCCGACGCGTGAGCGTCGACGGGAGTCTCTAAAACTAGAGGTCTTCAAGTATCGGGGAGTCGAGGAAGACTCCCTGTTGAGGTGGTTCGTCAAACTGGACATTGCCATCGATGCTCGTCGCATCGATAATGAGCGAATGAAAGTCTCATTCGCTCAGTCTAACCTGGCAGGAGAAGCCAGAGCTTGGGCCCTGAACCTCAAGTTGCACGACCCACATGTGTTTGGGTCGTTGAGGATCTTCAAGACCCTGCTCAGTGAGACGTTTGAGCCGCCCAAAATAGAGTTCAGGACTCTTTCGGAGCTCCTGCAAATCAAGCAGGGTAAGCGTAAGATTCACGCTTACGCCCAACATGTACGCTATCTTGCAAGCTGAATGGTAGTGAGCCCTGTGAGTAAGTTTGTGTTGATCACAATCTTTATTTAAGGGCTTTCAGACGGTCCCGTTAGGGACCACCTGTTCCGCGGAGAGCTAAAGACGCTTTCAGAGGCAATCTTCGCAGCGGAGCAAGAAGATTATAGCGTGAGACAGTCTCACGCTACGTTGACCCCGCATCGTCCACAGAGACGATTAGCAGTCGGAGGTCCAGAACCAATGAACCTCTGTAATGTCGAGGGCGAGAAAACTCGCCCTGCGAATGACAAGCGAATGGTGAGATGCCATCGCTGTCATAAATTGGGACACTACGCATATGAATGTAGTATCCCCCGCTCAGCACCTCGCGGTGCTGAGCACAGTATTCACCCACTAGCAAAAGGAACTGGAGGGCGAGGGTCCGTTGCTGTTGCGAAGTCGCAACAGCGAGGTGGACCATAAAAAAACGGTCGGAATTAGGAGGGGCGGAGCGCCCTACTGATCCAGCAACATCAAGAGAATTTGCAAATTCTTTTGAAGAAGGTTGCTCCCGACACACAATTTCTGTGTGTCTCTGCACCTGGTGATGAGGTGTCACTCATCACCTTGAAGTTAGAAGTGAAAAAAGACTTGTCACTTCGCGCCCTAGTTGACTGTGGGGCGTCGAACAATTTTTTTCGTCGCCGGTCGCTAGAGGCAGGAAGTTTAAACTTCGTGGAGCGGGAGATCCCTCCAAAGAAGATGACGGTGCGTCTAGCGACAGGCGCATCGATTACTGTGAAGAAACGTGTAGTCGGAATCCACTACACGTTAAAAGGCGAACAGTACGATGGTGATTTCATCGTGCTTGACCTAGATGACAAGTCCGACTTCATCTTAGGGATGCCTTGGCTAAGGAAATACGAGCCAAGGGTGAGTTGGCAGTATCGATCGGTTACGATACCTGCCATTTATTCCTCAGATAACCACCTGACGAATATCTTGGTACGCTCACACTCACGTGGGTGTACTACGAGTGAGTGCGATGGCCTTACTTGTGGTACGGTAGTTAGTACGACTATACAAGAACACAATGTAGATGATCACTACATTGTGGAGAAAGCTCACCCAGATCCTGTGGAAGTGATTTCCCAGGAAGTAATCGAGACAATGAATGTCTTGGTTAATGATGGATCAATCGTAGGCGCTTACACGCTTGATCTGGTTGCGCCTCCGAAGTTAACTTCGGAGATAACTCAACTGCCGACGCAAGAACCGTTTCGGTTCTTGCGTGATCTGCGTAGTGGCAAAGTCAAGCAGATTTGTGTACTCGTCGCGGAGGACGAGTACGTTACCGATATTCGATCGGCAACGGTGTTTACTGAGACCGAGAGGGTCCTCAGCAGTTCATCGATGGAAGAAAGTGTCATCGATGAGAAGACTCGGATTGAGCGATACACGTCTCAATCCTGGAAGTCACTTCATACAAATCCTTTGTATAAGGATTTGATCAAATTCAAGGATGTGTTCCCTTAATCCGTGCCTTGCGAGTTGCCTAAGGACAAAGGCACTCGACACGAGATCGAGCTCAAACTGGGCTCGACGTACTGTGCCATGAAGCAGTGGCCACTGCCTCGTGAACAAGAAGTAGCGATCGACAAGTTCTTTGCCGATCGCTTAGCAGCGGGCCATGTGAGGGAATAAAATTCCCCTCACACCTCTTCGACCTTCTGTGTGCGAAAGGCCACAGGAGGATGGCAGATAGTTCACGCATTCAACAAGTTGAATGCTGCAACGGTACCGACTCAGACGCCGATACCGAGGAAGGACGTCATCATAGATGGTATGTCAAAGAGTACCATCTTTTCGTCCATGGATATGATGGACTGATTCTATCAGATCCTCATGCGTGAACGGGATGTCCCGTACACAGCAGTAATCACCCCCTTGGTATGCTATGGGAGTGGCTAGTGATGCCACAGGGACTGAGTAATGCCCCTGCAACATTCAACAGGTTTGTTACAAATCTGTTGAGACCGGTGCGGGATTTCGCATCGAGTTATTTCTATAAAGTGTTCGTCCATAGCCGGGCTATGGATGGAAGGACGGACGTTGAAGTCCACCGAACTCACGTTCATAAGGTTCTTCAACTTATGCGCCAGCATACGTTGTATGAAAATCTCAAGAAGTGTATATTCGCGGCAAGCGAAATTCCACTTCTTGGGTGTATCGTCAGCAAACACGGCGTCCGTTCTGATCCCTACAAGATCAAGGAGATCACCGACTGGCCAGTGCCAGTCGATGTCAAGGGACTTCGTAAGTTCCTTGGCTTAGCCGCGTATTTGCACAAGTACTCGCGCAATTACGCCGAGATGACTGTTCATCTTTCTTGCTTGCTCAAGAAAGATGTGAAGTGGTCATATTACGCTGACTGTCAGCGTTCCTTTGAAAGCATCAAGCAGAGCTTTATGCAATCGGCCATCTTGGCGATTGCGGATTAGGACAGACCTTTTCATGTAGTCTGTGACGACAGCGATTTTGCTATCGGCTGTGCGTTGATGCAGTATGAAACAGACGGCGCGAATCGCATCGTCTGCAATCAATCGCGTCAGCTGCAACCAGCTGAACGCAATTACCCAGTGCATGACAAGGAACTCCTTGCCGTGAAGTATGCACTGGCTAAGTTCTGGGTCTATCTCTTGGGAGATAGACCGTTCATCGTCCATACGGACCATGCGTCACTACGCACGGCCGTAAACAGTCCACACCTCTCGCAAAGGATGGCGAGGTAGCTGTCCTTCTTCGCGGAGTATAACTTCTCCTTGGAGTACAAGCCAGGACGACTTAATGTTGTCGCTGATGCGTTATCACGTCGGCCCGACTTCGAGCCAACGACCCGAGTCAACATTGAGGCCTTGCCCACTGTTGCGACACTGTCCATCAGTGTGCCGTCGTTGCCGTTTCTCGACGACGTGCGGAAGGCATTCGCAGGACACACGAATCTCCTCCGTTTAATGGATCATCTTGCGAACCCATCCCGGAAATCCTTGTCGGATTTGCCGGCCCTGTACCGGGACTATTTGGATCGGTACACTACTCACAATGGCCTGCTGTAATATACAGCAGTCGCCGACGACACGTCTCGTTTCGTCGTTCCCGATCATGATGAATTGCGTTTACGCATCATTTTCGAATGTCACGATGCGCCGTCTGGCGAGCATCGTGGCCGAGAAAAGACTTACCTCACGGTCAGTTGTGACTTTTACTGGCCCCGCCAGTATCAGTTTGTCCGCAAGTACATTCGTTCTTGCGAGGTCTGTCAACGGGTGAAGCCTAGTTGTTCATTCCGTGCACCCTTACAACCTCTGCCGGTCCCGGCAGAGTGTTGGGAGTCCGTGTCCATGGACTTTGTCTTCAGGTTCCCGAGGACACTAACGAGAATAATGGTATTCTTGTATTTGTATATCGTTTCAGCAAGATGGTACATCTTGCTGCGGTCCCGAAATCGATCAACGCACACGGTTGTGCGCGTGTCTTCATCGACACTGTGTTTCGACTCCACGGTTTACCCCGTGAACTCGTATCCGACCGTGAACATTGTTCACGTCAGCTTCTTGGCAATCCGTGTTCCGCACATTGGGAACACAATTGAAGATGTCAACCTCTGACCATCCTGAAACAGATGGTCAGACAGAACGTGCGAACCGTGTCCTCGAAGTAAATTCATCGAGGATACGTCCACTCCTTTTCACATTGGAGTGAGTTCTTACCGATGGTTGAGTTTGCCATCAACAACTCCGTGCATGCGTTCCGACGCATACACCGTTCTACGTGAATGGCTTACGCCACCCACGTATTCCCGCCCTCATACAGAGTGATTCTGAGCTAAGAGGGGGAGGGACTCGCTCGAGCAAAAATCGTTTTCGCTCTTGCTCATCACGTATCACCGCTCACGCCGATACGTTTGATGCCGATTTCGACAACGTCGACATCGAGGAAATCGAGCTTAGCAGTAGCGATATCGCTGCTGCTACATCAGACAATGATGACGATGCTTGGATATTCAGCATCGTCAACGAATTTGCCAGCAAGGTAGAAGACACCGTCTTTGAAGAAGAGAACGATATCTTAGCAGTGCGCACGAAGCGCACTGGAAGACACAACAACGAGTCAGCAGAGAACTTCCTGCTGACCCGAGAGGCGGTAGTCCGTGTCGTTCAGAACTCCATCGGAAATGCGGTGGACCGCCAGAAACGGAACGCAGACAAGAATGAAGGAGCAAATGTTCTTTCATTTAAGGTCAACGACCTATGCTACTGTATACGGTAAACTTACCTGGACATGTAGTCACTAATGTCGGCAGTAGTTTACTACTGCCGAACTACATTGGGCCTATTCGTGTGTTGCACCGCAAGGGCAATGCATACACGATCGAATTGCCTCGTAGGATGCGCACGCATCCTACGTTTTGTGTTGGTCGTCTCCGCCTGTACCATTAGTACGAGGCCTCTTGCGAGAACGGAGATAACCGTCGCGCTCAAGAATCCCCAACAGATTCTTGTGATCACGGACCAAACACTGAAGTTGGTCCTTCGTCGAAAGGATTTGATCCTTCATCGACGCGGCCTCGCGACGAGCCGTTTCTAGCTTGTCGCGCAAACGACGCCTCTCGCGTTCACACTTAAACTGAGCGAACGCGAATTCCGATCGTTCCTTCTCCCGATCGGCACGAAGACGTCGCACGTCCGACTGCAAGGCGTGCCGACGATCGTATTCGTGATCGACGTCCTCCCTCAACTCGGTCAGGTACCGCTCGTGGTTACTCAACGTCTCGTGCAGGCCCGGCGGCTGAGCAGGACCTTGTCTTTCCTCCGCCACCGGAACCACTGGTGGATTCCCACGGTGGTCAACGCTTTCTTGTGGAGCGTATCTTGACCACCGTGACGATTCAGGATCAAGGACGAGCTACCTCGTCCGGTGGCGTGGGTACCCACCTTCCTTTGACATCTGGGAACCTCGTTCCCAGCTGATGGCTGACGGTGAAGGCCTCGTCCACCAGGATGACGAGACTCATCCGATTGGCCCTCGGGTTCATCGGTAAATACGCGCTTTTGGCGCTTGTAGACGGATTGCAAGTTTGCAATCGCGTCCCACATCTCAGCCAAGATGTGTGCCCTTCCCCAGGGCGAAATTAGGGAATACACGTCCCTATGTGCACCTTGCGAATTGTCGACACAGCTCGCACAAGGAAACATCCCAAGTGATGCATGGAATGCCGGCCTCACTTGACAAACAATGCAACCGGTACCTTGCACTGGTTGGCGTTCGCTTTTCGAACTTGAAGCGTATCGCCTCAAGCTTCTTAATCCACCTTTCTCGTCCAAAATTCTTGACATTTTGAACGAAGGCGTTCCACGCTGCCAAAAGTGAGTTCTTGTCACGCTTATGGATGCCGTTGTACCATCGATGCCTAAGGAAGGCATCGAGATAGAAGTCTTCTTCAACGCGGAAGTTACTCGCGCTGGAACTTAAGCCATGAAGCTCAGTTGCATCGAATAAAGGAATTCGATGGTGTTGGCTTGTCTCGTGAGACAAGCTATTGATGAGCTGCTCGGGCAAGTGCCACGGCTTGAGCTCACCACGCTTCAAAGTGGTACCTGTTTCGGTACCACTTTGAAGCGTGGTGACGGCTCTCGCCCATGTCATCACGCTCTTGCGGGGAAGCACGAGTTGATACTGGTGAGGCATAGTAGTCCTCACCATAGAGTTCATCATCACTGCCGAACAGACTGTGATGCATTTCACGAGTCCGCTCGTTCGACAGTGCTCTTGACGAACGATGAGGCACTGCCGGTGATCGGGATACCTCTGGAACGTTGCGCGAGTCAGGCACGTCTGACTCGCCATACTTGATGACCTCATTGTCAAGGTCATCATGTGCACGTGGTGCGATACCGCGTGCGTCTGCAGCACCTTCTGCTTCAGACGGAGAACAAGAAGCAGACGACGGAGCGTCTGCCGCAGAGGCTGGCACAGCAGCAGGCTGTGTGGTCTTCGAATCACCTCGCATAGACATGTTAACTATGCGAGTCAAGGTCAGGAGTGAATGGGTCTGACCAAACAAGTTCTCCCTGTCCCAATGGTGTCCAACGGGTGGCCACCAAGTTTTCGATAATCACACGGTGAATATCAGTTAAAGGGGGGTGATGTAACGGGGTAGCCCGTTACATGAAATTACCATTTTGCGAAATGGTAATAAAGTATATTGTGTTGAATATTCTTTTAGAAATATACTAATCACAGTGATATTGTTGAGACAACCCAAGGGTCTACTCATTGGTTGATATTATTTATATCAACCCACCAATCGCTGCTAGACGCGCGCAATGGGTGGTGAGTGGACGTCATCATACATATAGTTATATTGGTATAATTAAGTCAGGACAACAGAGATTCAAGGAGTTATAGGACTTAATTATATCAATACAGGTTTACTTTTACCAAGAGACTAGTCCGACTACTTAGTCTCCTCTCCTTCCTCTATGTTTCCTTAAACACCTAGCAGGGCACTGTCGACCACTGTCGTCAGTGGAAGTATACTCCGTACTGGTCAACCAGTACGTAGTCAACAGTGCCCCGTTACAACCAACACATGTACTCGGTTCTCGGAGTGACGATGGCTTGCGCCATCGTCCACACGCTCGTGTGAAGACGCACGAGTTGGCTGTGGTGATGAGTAATCATAATCAACACCATATTCTTCATCAGTGCTGAACAGACTGTGACGCAAGTCGCAAGTCCGTTAGTTCAGCAGAGACTTTGATGAAGGCTCAGGAAGAGGCACCGTGGGTAATCCGGATGCCTCTGAGGTCTTTCCCGAGTCAGACGCGTCCGACTCGCCAGAGTAGATGACCCTCACTTTGAAGTCATCGAGAGCGCGTGGTGTGAGTGATACCACATGCGCCTACGGCAACAGGTGCCGCAAGCAAAGAAGAAGTAGCATATTACGAGTGGTCTGCCGCGGAGGCTTGCGCAGCAGCATGCTGTGCTGTGTTTGAGTCTCCCCGCATAGACATATTAACTATGCAAGGCAAGGTCAGGTATGAATGGATCTGACCAAGCAAGTGTTCCCTGTCCCAATGGTGTCCAACGAGTGGTCACCAAGGTTTTAGAGTCACACGGTGAATATCAGTTAAAGGGGGGTGATGTAACGGGGTAGACCGTTACATGAAATTACCATTTTGCGAAATGGTAATAAAGTATATTGTGTTGAATATTCTTTTAGAAATATACTAATCACAGTGATATTGTTGAGACAACCCAAGGGTCTACTCATTGGTTGATATTGTCTATATCAACCCACCAATCGCTGCTAGACGCGCGCAATGGGTGGTGAGTGGACGTCATCATATGTCTAATTATATTAATATAATTAAGTTGGGGTCAAAACAGAGAACAAGAGATATTGGACTTAATTATATTGAGTAACAGTTTTACTTTTTCTACAACTAGAGTCTTGCCTAAGTTGTTTATCCTTCCTCTGTATAGTGCTTATTGTGGGAAAGAGACCTGCAACGCCGAGAGGAAATGAAAAAGTAAATATATATTAGCGTTGGTAGTCCGGTTGATACTTACTGCTTGAAGATCTTTCCATGGTTCCTGGAGAGTCGTCCTTGTATCTTATAGATCTTCGCACGTATCCCAGCAGTCCTTCCTGTCCGCGAAACGGTTAATTGCATGTGCATCTTCCACCGAGACACACCACTCAACTTCAACACGGATGTCATGTGACTTCCAACACTTATACCCAGCAGGGCACTGAGCTTCACTGTTGTCAGTGAGAGTTGACTCCGTACTGGTGTTCCAGTACGAAGTAGCCAGTGCCCCGTTGCACATTTAGCATGTTCGGCCAAATAAATGTGCTCCAGAGTGCATACCAAAATTGCGTTAGACTTTGCATACCATCGACTTCGACGTTTCTTCAGATCAAAACATGTCAACTTGTCAGGTGACTTACGAACGGCTAGTCTACATGAGAGTTGATTCAACCGTTGTGGCATTGAAGTATCGAGAGAATGGAATGTGAGAATGGGTCCCGTTGGAGATGCAGCTGTTGTCATCGATTTGGTTTTCGTTCCGGTTTGTTGCTGCCGCCAGCGTACAGCAGATGCCCGCGATGAATATGTAAATCCCAATGCTCCTTTTCACGCTGCCGAATAACATCGCATGCTTCAACGCAATCGTGATGATTGTGGTCAGATTCGTCGTGTCTCGTCAACATCCTTGACTTTCGCGTCGCAGAGGAATACCTGTGGCATGTCTTGCACATATCACGCCGGCACGAGTCTATCGACTGGTGACCGGAGTCAACCTACGAACACCTTGCACGCCTGTGCTGGGTTGTTGCCTCTTCCTTACCAGTCATAAGCTAAGCCAGCAATGACTGTTGGCCAACCTATGTGGCGTTTTCTTGCTCTACCAAGTCCCAGTCATTCAAGCAGACAATCCTCATCCAGGCTCGTTCACATGCCATTTCCGCGTCACGACCTTGCAGTGCGCGTCCGTTCCCTCTTTGTACTATTCTCGCGTCGCGTCAGCACAATTTTGGTTCGATGGGTGCGTCGTGTGCACAGCCTACAGCATCGTTGCCATACACGCGGTCCGGTCGATTCATTCACTGCGATAAGTATTGGTCGACAATTCTTGCGATACTGATCAATGGCGGCTGAATAAAGCTGACACTTTGCCACGAGCTGCATCACGAGCACACGTTGAACGTTGACAAAACGCATCGTGACCTTTCTTAATCAACAAAGGTTACGAGGCTGCTGAAAGGATAAAACTCACCGTTACAGATTTTGTGACAATTGGCAAGTACAACCCTCCCGTTCATCCTAATCACCATGACGCGCTTGGCTAGATGCTACTGACTTGTGCTTTATTGCAGTATCTGCGGTGTAACCACTCAAACTGCCCGAGCGGAACGCACGCAAATCAACTGCACTGAAGCCTGCATCGAGAAACCACCCAAAATTACCAATAAAGACCACAACTCCAAGTGAAATGACGAGCTTACCCAGTCGTCGCAATTCAGCGTCAATGGCGTCAAACTCAGAAATCGCCTGCGTCAACGCCTTCGTGTCCAGCTCTGCATGGCAGAAGAGAAAAGGTAGGCAACAAACAGCAAACCATCCAAAAACTCGGCTCTACTCACCCACGGCAGCCTTGTTGTCCGCAAGAAAGCGCACTCGCATACTCCTTTGTGGCTCAAGACGAATCAACTTCCGCACAAACTCTTCTGCTTTCTCCACTCGATGCAAATGTTGCTTTACAAATACACGCACACCGATGTCAGCGTTTTAGTCGAGTGCCAGCTGCCCTCAAATCACTCACTTGCGTCGCGCGGACTCCAAACTGCAGTCTCGATCTCAGACATGGAGACGCCGCAGCGTTCCAGTTTGGCAATCCCAGAAACTTGGCGACGTCTCTCACTTCTTGCTTCGTCAGCTCACTCAATGGACTCACCACGTTAAACTCGGAAGCCGCGACCAGCCCTGTTACCAACAGCCAATTGGCACCACAACAACAATGAGCTACCTGTTTATCCCTCCTGCTGCTTGCTACCAACAAGCACTTACCCACTCTAGTAGGGTCCAGTTGGTCGTCCGCGTTCGTGCCATTATACAGCACGGGCTTCGCACATGCCTCCCAGTGTTTGTCGCTTCCGCCCATCGCTCGACGCTGCGCTTCCTTGGCCACGAACGCTGCCACCTGCTCTAGCTTGGCGTACAGCGTCGTCTTGCAATAATAGCAGCTTCTGCCCTTGTTGGCCACATACGTCTCCACTTGACCTTCATTGGTACCACATTCCCATAGTGCGACACCAATGACGGCCGCCACGTCCCGCGCTTGTTGCAATTGCGCCTCCGACAAAGCCGCCGATACTCCAATACACGCAGCGCTTGTCGCTGGGAACACGCGGTGCACCAGCGCAGCCGCGAGCGACGAGTCGACGCCACCTGAGAACGCCACGACGTTGTTGATTGGCTGCGCTGTGCACTGGGCACCCAGAGCTCGAGCCCCCCGCGAGGCCACAAGGCGCAGTAGACGATCGACTGTCGACACGAGCATTGCCCGAGAGTTGGGTGGGTGGTGAGGCCTTTTTGAGTCATGGGTACAGCGTTTTGGCTCCACGTGAGTGACCAATTCGCTCTATTTGTGGCGTCGAATAAATTACGATAGCGCATTTGTGACAAGGGGGGGGCGATGTAAAATAAACAAAAAGACAAAAGGGAGAAAAAAGAGCCAGCGACTTTGCTACCTTTCGGGTCGGCACCACGACCGCTTTGCAGCGACACGAGACATAGACGAGCCACGTCGGTCGTATATAGAAACGACCTCGTCGATAGAAACGGCGCACACGACACCCACCTGCGCCCATGACGTCGGCCTTCGCGTACCTCGTGGACCGCAGCGTTGGGCTCCCGAGCCGCTCGTACCGTGACGCGTTGCACGCGCGCGACTCGCGCGAGCTGCTGCACCACTCTCCGTCGACGACCAACTACATCTTCCGCCGGGGTATGCGCGCCTGGAGCTGTGCGTTGGACCCGACGGAGGACCGGTACCTCTTGATTGGCACCGCCCAGTCGCACTTGCTCCTGTTCGACCTCGAACCGCTGGACAGAGCCGACGTGGCGGGTGCCCCTACGTACAACGCGACGAACGTGCTCAGTCCGATGGCGGTCGCACGAGCGCAGCCTGCACCGTCGCTGACCCAGGGCCTCCAATGGGGTATTTCGATGGTCGAGTGGTACCCCGTTGACAGCGGGCTATGCATCACCAGCTCCTTTGATGGGCACGTGACTGTCTGGGACGCCGAGCGGCTATCGCGTGTCAGTGCATTTCCGCTACGACGGAAAGTCTTTGGCGCCAAGTTCTCGCCAGTGAGTACTACACACGCATTGGTTGCCGCGGCGACCGCCAATGGCGAAGTGCGCCTTGTGGACATTGCGAGTCACGCAACGGCGCATAGTCTATTGGGTCACAAAGACGAAGTCTGGACGCTCGATTGGGCACCAACGAGTGAATTTGCACTCGTAACGGGGTCGAGGGACGGCGAGATTCGCCTGTGGGACATCCGACGATCGGGAGCCACAGCTTGTCTCTTGTGTCTCGACTGCCACGGACGAGCAAGTGTCCCGGGCCGCTCGAGTTTGTACACGAACGTGCAGCGAGAGAAGCCCATGTCGTTGACTGCTGCTGCTGCTGCTACACGGAATAAAAGACGCCGCGTTAGCAGTGGTGGGGGCGGTGGGGGCGGTGGTGCATCCGAGATGCAACGTCGCGACCGACAGCGAGCGAGATCGAGAGTGGAGAGTCATCGTGAGGCAATGCGGGCGACAGTGTTTCGACCGAAACGGAACGACCCGCATGCTGCAGCGACTACTTCGTTAGCGGTTGCTCACAATGGGGGAGTAACGAGTCTCGCGTACACACCGGATGGGCGGTTTTTACTGAGTCGTGGCATGGACAATAAGCTCCGGTTGTGGAATGCAGCATCCGGTGAACATCAGTTTATGAACTACCACGGCGTGCAACGAGCACAGCCGCGTGCTGCTAGAAATGTACAAATGGCCGTTGTCCAAGAAGGCGGGGCGTGGGAGACGACGG
The DNA here is from genome assembly GCA_947650285.1 of Hyaloperonospora brassicae. NCBI lineage: Eukaryota > Oomycota > Peronosporomycetes > Peronosporales > Peronosporaceae > Hyaloperonospora > Hyaloperonospora brassicae. The sequence continues at coordinate 390,267 of CANTFL010000226.1, read as the reverse complement.
TAGTGTTTGTGCCGAACGGGTCGGAGGGAGCACTGGCGTCGTACCGCGTGTTTGGCGAAAGTGGTGTTCCACTTGGGTCAGCTACAGCCCATTATCAGCAAGTGACTGCATGTTTGTACCGGAAATCTACACGAGAGCTGTATTCCGCAGGCGAAGACGGGCTGATCATGAAGTGGAAGCCGCCACCCGTTGACTTGTATCCTGACGTGCCAGAAGATGTCAGCAGCGACGCGCGAATGAAAAGTGGCGGATCTGCTGACGTCGCTACTGCTGCGGTTGGCGATACTGACGCATGGAGCGACGATGACCAAGATGCGACCAACCACCAATTCATCCCACCCATTTTGCGCGATAACGTATGAAGCTGCACGGCGAAAAGTGTTATGCGGTGCGCGGTCGGTGGCAACAATACCATGATGTCATTACGCCTGATCGAGCAGATGGATTTGTAGTGTTAGATAGCTCGAGGCCGACACTGCGATCAAGCAGCGGTTCACTTGATCGAAACGATGCACGCGATACTCGCAAATTCATCCAATGCCGTGTCGTTGGTAACTGCGTTCGGTTCCCAGGAGCGATGTTCGGTATGATGGGAAGCGTAAATGGATAGCTCACGTCACTTTCAACGACGAGAGACTCGAGGGAAAGCTGTGCGACCCGAGCGAAAGAGTACGCACTTCATAATGCCAGTGACGAGCGACGTGCAAGTTGCTGGACCAACAAGTCTCAGCATTGGTGACACATATGACGACCGCAATCATGTGCAAGTCACAACAGACCATAGACGTCGATACTGAAATGGAAACGTGGGGGGAACGAAGCGCTGTAGTGGCACAAGCAATCAGCGAAACGAAAGCTTTGGACGTCGGCGCCTCTTTTTCTTCGAGAAATAGCAGCACAGCTGCAAGACGTTGTCTGTCCTTGCGAGGTGTATCAAGCTGGTGACACCTGTCACCGCAAAAAAAGAAATGCGTTTACGCAGTCCGTGGGCACACTACGCAGGCCTACGAAAAAGGCCAAGAAAAGCCTGAACGAGCATGGACAGCTGATTCAAGGAGCGTTGGGAACGACACCATTGTCCGTGAGACGCGAATCCACAACTCAGCAAACGTGACAGTGAAGCATAGTTCTACGATGTCACATTGACATGCTACGAACGCACTTGTGAGCAGTCATGTCTCGGGTCGTACGTTGGGACTGCTTCCATTGAGAGATGTACCTCCCCAAGCTCTCCCTGCCTGTGGCACACACCAGCAGATCAGACAAAAGCTACGTCACGGCAATGTCGATGGCGGTACAGCATTCCAATTATCTCGTGCACCGTGTTCCCACAATACAACGAAAGAAGGAACGTCGAGCTTGACCGCGTAGATCCACCAGTCCGCTCCCATTCAACACCCGTTCATGTCAACGCCACGGCACCACTGGCGCAACCTCAAGAAGCGTCTGGAGTACCGCAAATTTACGTGCAACAGGAAAACAAAGGTGCGGCTGTGTTGTGCAGAACCACTATGGCAGTATGATCGCCAAGAGAGCTAGCGTATGTGCGAGTTGCCTTGACTTGCAACGTCTCACTCTGTCTCGACATTTCGACGCACAGCCAAAACTATTGGTGTGCAGCTCACACGGTTCCTGGAAACAGCATACGCTGGTGAAAACATACGTAGCAGGTCTCACGACAAACGGCTTACTCTTAAACACGTGCAAAAAAATGAGCAGAAGAAAGCGTGAGCATCTGATGACCCTCAACAAAAGCTCCAACTCGACTTGTTCTGACGGCCACTGCGTATGAACGATACGCAACTGGATTCTGCTGTTATCGTCAGACCGCTCTTTTCGCACCAAAAGTCACATCATTCAGCGTTTGTGCGAAAAGGAAGTTATGCGCTCACTTTTTTTTCGCTGTCAGTCCAGCACTTGTCTCCCCCTTCTTCTGTTGGGTTCGATCTGGTGTGCCGTCCTTTGCTATCGACAGTCCATGTCCATGTAAACGGTCACGCTTCGATCTTTCGAGCGTTCTTGTAAAGCACACAGTCGCTTGGACTGCTTCTAGCAAAGTTCGTCAGCTGCTGCTTTTGACAACACATGTACATCATGGTTAGTCTCCATCCAGCCATAGCCAACGTCTTATCCGGATAGGAACTGCAGCATGGAAACATTGCACAAGTCCAGTGTGGCTTCGATCGATCTTCCGCGATAAGTGTATCGACTGGTGTCAGTTCCGAGACCAGGACAACAAGCAAACATCAATCTTCGTGCACAGTGAGTGCTTGATCAGACCGCAGCGAGCTCATGGTCACAATGTGGATACTTCGATCGCTGTTGACGACACTCCATCGGTTTCGCATCTCGTTCTTTCTTGGTCGCAGCTTTTGGGGCCTATTCGCCTGTTTCTAAGGTCGCCTTAAGCGGATTGATACATGATGAGGCAATAATGAGATGGTCAACGCGCGACCACGTCTGGTGGACGGAGTACATCTGCTGGGCGACAAGTGCTCCACACATGCATGCATGCATGCAGCAATTGTAAAGTCTTGAATGCCCTGTCTGACACCCGTGCTCTCAGATTGGTATCATTCCTTTCGCCGTGAGGTGGTTCAGAACGCTCAGAATACTAGACAGTCGACGTACGCTGTATAGAGACGGGTTATGTGACCTCAGAAGGGATGACTCGCAACAACGTGACAGCGGCAACATGAGTGAATTGCTGCGAATGTCCGAATTGCTCGAATATCGTGGACGTTCAGCTACACCCTCGACTCGACTTGTGAGCGGTTGATCGTCGATCGAACTCAGACAAAACTTACTCCGAAGAAAAGCGTCGTGCCGGCTTCGATACAAAGTGACTTGTCTTCCACCGTGTCGTGCAACAAGTTGACATGGTCATGCCCATCGATACTTGCAGGCGACGATCAAGATTGAGGAAGGAATCATCCGAAGTATACACCTTGTGAAGGTCGTATGGTCATCGATTCGAATTGTACTGTACATATCACAATCAAGCGATTCATCAGGCCCGTGAGCTTCGTGTGTGGGATGCTGTAGTTCGTACATAGCTAGAAGGTCACACGAATTTGACTCCCGGTCGGCTACTAAGAGGACACCGCTTTGTTTTGAACTGCTACTTGCTAACAATTGCTCTATTCGTAATGACGGATCCAAGTGTTTACTCACCGCAACATGCTCTAGCTACAACTGTTTCGAGGTAATTTCCTGTAGCACAAAAGCTGTGTCTGCTGCAATTGGCCCAGAGCAGGAACGCGTACCACACAACAGCAGCTAATGGGCGAAAGAAAACGGTCCATTCCTTTCCGATGAAGTCGGTGTTATTTTGAATCCAATGGTAGAATTGGCAGCGACGCTTGAGTTTTATGCTGCACAGGATCACTGGTACCAAATGACAACGCGGGACATTCGTAATACAGGGCGGAATCGAGGAGGTCTGCTCTTGTTTTCAGTGCCGTTAAACACAAGTGACTGCTGACCTATATGAGGCTGCGCAGTTCTGTACGACGACACATTCGATGACTTCTATCATCATCAACTTCCGATCACAATTGGTATGCGTCTATAAACACATTCGCTGTGCGCTATCTAGTAATGCTCGACACATGTTCCGTCGCCTACCTTCCGCTGCACAATTCTATGGCATGCTGGCCTTGCGGCTGGGAGGATTGACGGTTTGCTGCAGATTAGCAAAGTGGAGGAGAGCATCAGAAAGCTACACAGCAAACTGATCCGCCTCGTTATCGTCACTGATGTCGTCGATGCTGCTGGTCTCGTAGTCTGACTTCCCAACGTACGCAATTATGAGGATCGCGATGATGGCAGTCGCCACTGCAGCGATAAGCAATGGATGCTGCCTGGCACGTGCCACCAGCGCAGCAATCTTACTCGTCTCCACGTTTCCCGTTGCCTGGTTGCCCCCCAGCTTTGCATACAGCTTCCTCTCCAAGGCTTTCTGGTCGCGTTTCTTCGTCTTCAGCTGCACCAGCAGTTGACGCACTTTACCATTCCTTGGTTCCATCTCCACTGCCTTGCGCAAGAACGTATTGGCTTCCTCAAACTCGTTCTGGTCCAGCGCGATTTGGCCAATGCGGTACATGGCCTTTACATTCTTTCCATCGAACTGCAGCACCTCCAAGCTCGACTGCCGCGCCTCCTTATACTGCTTCAGCTTGTGCTGCACGTTGCCCACATTGTTTCCCAACGCCACTAGCAACTCTTTGCACTGCACTGCATCTTCCTCCGAGTGTTCCCACGACTCGAGCAACTTCAGCGCTCGCTTGTACATCTTAGCTGCCTGCTCATAGTTCTTCTCCTTATAGTAACGATTACCACTCTCTTTCTTCTGCGTCGCTTCTACAATGAGCTCCTGAGAACTCATCTCGGCCGTGATCTTTTTACCCACGCGGCAGAGCTCCACTACAAACTTCATCTCTGCTCCAGGAGCCACGTGCGGTTCCAGCCCCGTGTCCCCATAGGCAAACCGGGCATCGCAACGCACCTCACACACTTCTCCGACGTGCATCATCTTGGCCACCAGCTCAAGTGCTGTCTCAAAAACATCGTACAGCCGAATTGGTAAACATGAGGTGCACAACCCAGGGATACCCTTTCGGGCATAAATGACGTACCTGGCACCACTTCGCCATCCCCGATCCGAAATTTTCGAACCTCATTGGCTGCGACTTTCTGGTTCGATTTGAGTACCCACGTCGAATATTTGATACCCACTTCTTCGCCAAACTCTAATCGATACAAACGACAACTAGTGAGAAAAACATGCCCCATGTGGCAAATATTCTCCTGAAGAGGTACAATAGAAACAGATGATGACATTCCGTCCGAAACACAGCGACTTGCTACCTGCTTGAATGCCGTCGGTGTTCACGGTGAGCACCTTGCGAAAGATGCCGCCACTACCCAAGACATCGTCGAATCCTTCGCGCGCGGACTCGCTAACGGTCACCATGCTCGAAGGCTGTTGTCGCACGAGAGAAATGTCTCAATTCACGATTCCAGTCCTCTTTCGAGGCATGAGCGAAAGGACTTTGTGCATGAGTCAAGTCCTATTTGCATGCATAAAGGGACTATTTGCTTGGATAAAGTGCGATTCGTAGCTCTTCTATCACAATGTGTCGTGTTCGGTCATTCATCGCGACGGGCTATTTGGGTACAGACTTAGAAAAGAGTCTGCATTTCTTTCGAATCCCGTCAAGTCGTCGCAGCGTCGTCAAGTCTCGATTGCCTGTACTGCATCACAGCTTTGATTCGATACGTCGAGACAGACGTGGCAGAGAAGGTCAGTAAATACTGGTTAAGCTCAACAGTGAGCAGTCCGAGCCCGCTTTGTAGTCAGTACTCAGGTTACGAGCGCAAGGAATAGGACGGAAGCAACGGAGATAAACACAGCGCCATGTGCACGATATGTAGTGCTGTCACTGTGGTATCGTGTTCAACATCAACGCATCATGCAAACCACATGCAGCAACGACGCAAACGAGAATAGCAAATGAAATTCGATTACAAAGCTGCGCTGCATGAGCGAGTGCGTCATCACTCGATGGACGGGTGCAATGCATTGTGCTTGATGTTGCTCGAAACGGGGTCCGCCAAAGTTGGCATTAGCAGGACGCTGCAATGACTTTGGCGCTGCTTCCCCATCTTCCAATAACTAGCCATTTGGACGACCTGTACATGTCGACAATGGACGTCTGAAACAGTACCAGCAAGACACGGTCCTGCTGGACAACCACTGACGTCTTCGGTACCAGATCTGTGCCACCGGCAACAGAAATGAGCTTCAAAGCAGTAGCGCGTTTCTAAGTACCAAAGCACTGATGCGCCAGGCAGACGCATCGCCGAATGTACCTACCGCCAGACGCAATCGACCTGCTCATTCACACCCGTACTGATCATGGAACAATCAGTCGTCACGGGGCTACACCAACTGGGAACTGTCATGTGCACCACTAGAAGTCCAGCATTTGTCATCCACAAAAGTGACAGGCAGCACGTGTAGCGCACTCAATCCGTCGGCAATGGAGGCAATAGCTTGACCATCCTCGACCATCTACATCATTTGTGTGCGATCAAGCGATGGGCGGTATCCACGAGTTTGTAGCTTGCTAGTCGTGGAGCTGTTGGCTGCCGTAACATCCGCTGGCTGCGATCGTCACTCTGCATAAAGGGGTCAGGAACTCCTCACCGTCTCGTCAGTGACCGTCGAAAGGCGGCAATGCCATCTTGGAGCTCTTCATCCTCTTCCTCCTCGTCGTCGTCGCCGTCTTCATCGCCGGACGAGAAAGCCGGAAAACTGGTCGAAGGAGAGGAAGGCACACATTCGACAATGCCACCACGAGCGTCCGGTTGCAGACGATGAAGACGGAAGGCGAGAGAGCTGTTGACTTTCTTGACTGCATCGACTTGGTCTCTGGCTTCACTCAGGGATTCGTTCAGCTGCTGCACAGTGCGCAGCAGCTCGTTGTTCCGAGCTACAAGACGCTTGCTACCCTTGATCTTGTCACCACCACCGTCGAAGAGGCGTTTGAGTTCTGCCAATTCGTGAGTTGTTTTTGTCGCATCAGCCTTAACTGAGGCAAGCTCCACCTGCAGGCGTCTTCGCTCCGTGAGTTGTGCTGCAAGATCATCCAGTGGCTGGTTGTCGTTGGCCACCACAAGTCTGCGAAGCTCCCTCGACAGCTCTGTTGATTTAGTGCGAAGCATGTTGCGTTCGGCCACCAAAGTCACGTGTTTGTCCTCCAGCTGAGCAATCTGCACCTGCTGGTCTTCTACTTGTTGTTGTAGGTCGGTGGTGCTTACCGTTGCGACAGTCCCAAACCAAGCATCACGTTTCCAGTTTTGTGCTGCGAGCACAGCGGTATCTGTCCGCTTTTCTCCATTGAAAAACTGGGCCTCAGTTTGCGTGTCTTGGTCCAGCATCGTTACTGTTCGCTTTGCTGCAACTCCAGCCAGCTGCTCTAGTTCTTGTCGACAAGATGCCAGCTGCCTCTCTACCTTCTCTAGTTTTGACTGCAATATCTGCGTTTCGCGTGCTTGTGTATCATGTTGCCTCGCAAGCTTCTCAAGTTGCCGGATCTTCGTTTGATGCAACTCGATGCGACTGTTCTTTAGCTCGATGGATGCAGCAATCTGCTTGTTCTCCTGCATTGCTACTTTTTGGAGAACCGACGCCGATACAAGCTTCTCTCGAAGCATGTTTATTTCCTTGTCTTGTGCAGCAAGACGACCTTCCAAAAACGAATTGTCGGCACCAACATCTGTGCCGCTCACTCCACAACCGCTTTTGCTTGCCATCACGGATGCACGAGGTGGTCTTGGTGTAGATAAAGTGAAGTCCGATGTTTGCTCGCTCATCAGCTGACCAGAATTTTCGCGGTTCAAACCAACTAGATCACTCAGCCGCGCACTAGACACGGAGCTTAGCGACCCCTCGCTTTGTAGTTGTACCGAAAGAAGCTTCCTAGAAATAGGCGAAGAAGTAGCTCCTGATACCGGAGTTGTTGCCGACGGCGGCGACCCTGCACTACCTGCAGAATCTCTCGTCGCAGTACAGCCACTAGCGGGGGACACTCCGCCCAAGTGTGGCCCCACGCTTTGAGTTGCAGTCACTGGTGCTGGTGGTAGCGGGGATGCTGCAGCGACGTCAAACGCCGGGTCCATGTACAAATTTCTCTCATCGGCTCGAGCTATTTCTTCTTGCTCGGGTGAAATCAAACGAGCTCGGAACGTACGAATGAGCAGCGTCAAAATGTCGCGATTTTGCCTGTTCTGAGCCACCAAGAAGAAGCAAGGCAGAGTTCCGAGCTGCTCTCGCCGATTTTGCAAATCGCACATATCTCCTTCACGGGTACCCAAGAAACCACCAAGCTCTCGCACCTTTATGGTGAAGCGGAGCTGGTTGCTAGGGTCCAGAAGTACCTGAAGATATGGACCGTAGGCAGCGTCCACGACGACACCTCTATCGTCTTCTGCTCTTTTACAAGAGCCACCGATGTGGCCGAAATCTTGATTTGAAAGCTTTCGTGCTCATTGCTTGCCAAAGTAGCGGAAAACGAACCCGCGCCAGCTTCTACAAATACGTCCACCGTCTTTCTCACGTCTGCATCCAGTACTAACGGTCGAGGCATCTCTACTACACGCTGTAGATGTGCAAAGCGGAGTGACTCGCAACGCAATGACAGAATCGCGCCCACATCATCCACCGAAGGAAAATACGGACACCGTTTGACGCCCTTTATCTGTCTGATCTCCGTCTCGGGTGGCGTCTTGCGAAACCACGTGAGCGTAAATTCGTTCAGATCGTCATCCAGTACACCAACAAATCGGCCTCTAGTTGTCACGGCTACAATAGGCGTCGAGTGCGGCACATCTACATTTGTATTTGCAGGTGTTTTGCGATGGCGGCCTCCTGCCGAGCTGTTGTGCGGTTTCAGCGCGAGGTTGTCCATCCAAGCTTTCACCACATTCTTGTCCTCCTCTGGTCTAGATGGCTTGTTGCCAATCATGCGCAACAAGCTCTTTTTCATACCGTCAGTTCCTGCTTTTCCAAGCGAAACCCCGTACTTTCCTCCGTTCGATTCTGAATTCGCTGAGGACGCCAACGGTGACCGTGGATTGGCACTATTCAGATCCGTTCCGCTGGTCTTCTGCTCAAATGATCCTGACCTTGTCATCTGGCTCAGTCTGGCACCCCACCCTGGACTACTCGAGGGTGACGTCGGTGGCATTGTAGTCTGCTTCTTTCCCAGCTCCTCTTTCTTCGTTCGATGGCAATGGAATGTCAATTTCAACGGAAACGTGGCCTCCTGCACAGCCGTAATGATCTCGTTGAACACCATGCTGGTCACGTTCACGTCATTAATCGCCACCAGTTCGTCACCCGGAAACACACGACCCGAAGCTTCAGCAACTGCCATGGTCCCATCCGCTTTCCTCCGAAACGCCTTCACAAGAGCTCCCGTCCCGTCGTCTCGCGAGAGCAAATCCACAAACAGCGGACCAGCTGCGCGGTAGACCACAACGACGTCACGCGTGCCCTTGTCTCGAGGCGACTTGATGCCTGCGAAGTCGGCCATGCCAGCGAGAATGCCTTCCCCCATTGCGATCAGTCCAAGAGGTTTCAACGTACCAGACGTTCTCACTGAAATGGGCGGCGGCAGCGCCTCCGCTGTTTTCTCCTCGTGAATATTTAGCGACGACTCGGAGTGCGTCGGTCTGGCTAAAAACGTCGGCAACGCGGCAGCAGAAGAATCCACTGAGAGAGAGGGTGTGGACGACAGCGTGTGATCTCGTAAGGTTCCATCCGATTGGGTGCGTCTCTGTGCGTTCCAGGGGCCCCGTGGGACCGCATTCGATGCGTCTGTGTCTTGGCTATTGACCAGCGATAAGGATGGAGCTGCTGCAGCTGATACCGCTTTCGGACGGCCACTTGCAGCGAACGAACGTGGCGCGAAAGGCGACGGGGTCGGTGAAGACAGCGACAACTCGACTTGGAGAGGGAGGTGCGCCTCGAGGGGCCTCTCTGAATCTTCCTCATTGTCCCTCGCTGTAGCACACGCAGCTTCGGCAGTAGACGGGCCATCGTGTGCCATGGCGGACGAGGAAGAAGAGGCCGATGCGCGGGCCGTTGACACTCGCGGCCTCGGGATGAAATGGTCCGACGCAATGATTGATCTCGTCGCTGTCCCTGGATACGTGATATATCGGGTTTCGGAGGGCGGCTCGTGTATCGGCAAAGTGCGATGTCGAGGGCTCGAAAAAGAGCTCGTGTCTGTGTGCGTGTGTGTGAGTTTCCCTATTTTTTGCGTGAGAAGAAAAGCACTGTAAAAGGCGTTTTCACGACGTTTGATTGCCACAGCTCTCTCGCTTGCTCTCGCTCTCTTCGCATCACATTTGAGTCCATCCCTTTGAGCCAAACTAGCAACGGGTTATGCCTTTCTAGAAGTAGCTGGAAAAACCACACCAATAGCTGTTGCACTAGCTGCACTGAAACAGCTAATGCGAAGGAAACCAGAGCGTGCTGCTGTCAAGCGCGGGCCGTACTTTGTACTTGTATGGAGCGCATCCACTGACTTTGTGAACGAACGACACGGCAAAGTGCCGATCGCCGATGGAATAGAGTACCAACTACCAAATGGGTCGCCTTCGTATTATCATTTATCTCGTGTGTACGTATCTTGCTCGTTCAAGTGTGCCATGTCTTCGACCGAAAGTAGCTTATGACCGCTTCGTCATAGCTCCTTTCTTTATGGCACTAAGCTTCGGGATGTCCGGATTGATTGCGAGGATTTTGGTATACAGGACTGCTGCTATGGCTTGCGTCCCCCGAGATCGCCCTGTTGTAACAAAAATGGTTGCGACAGGTTCGTTCAGTTTCTATCGAGACGCAGGAATGCAAGACAAGCAGGTACGTAGAGATCTGATGCACAGAAATTTGCTACAAGCGCAATGAATGGTGTGGGTCGATATGAAGCAAGTCGACCGCAAGAGAATTACTTACGTAGCAAACGCGTGAAACTTCAAGGACGACACAATGAGTCATCTGAACCCGTTCGACTGCTTTCGATTGCTTGATAACCGAAGTATGCAGTCCTCCAAGTATCCCGTTTCTTTCATGAGTTACTACTACAACTACTACTTCTACTTCTACTACTACTGCTACTACTACTACTACTACTACTGCGACTGCTACCACTACAATGCGCAGGCTGCTTTGTTTTTTGTATGCCATTAGCTGTGCAAAAAGGAAATGTGCAGATGCTACTACTCGGTCCCTACCAGTTGTCGGCAACTTTAGCTCTCGACTGGAGGTAGCTCAATCTAGAGCGGCCTCAACGACTTTTCTAGAACACCGAAAGGCGCTACAAGCACCTTGAAAGCAACTGGCTTTTGTTGAGATTTGTAAAAAGGACGCTATACCAACTGACAGAAAACAGTCGCCTGCGAGGAAATCATAGGCGTTCACGCCAGTGAATCGATCGAGTAATCTCGAAGCTGCGATCCACAATTGCTGCTGTCTACGTATCAATCGTTTTTCATGGCGCCACAACTACATCGACTGGTGCTTTACGTGCCGAGTGTACGAAGTGCATTCGATAACTAGATGCAAAATGTAACGTATCCGAATTGCTCGCCTCCCAGCGCACAACGGCATGGCGACAAGTGTTGATAAAAAGCGACTCGAAGCACGCCCTCGATACCAAGGACAACCGCTCCAATCAAATAGTTTTATCGGCCGTTCTTCTTAATGACTGATGCCAAGCTCGAGCGGAAAAAGATCGTGTCTTCTATTGCATAGCACAAGAATATTTGCTTGCGCTGGACACTGGAACCCGTCGCTTTTCAGCACCTCAGCTTCCGGGTGCACCGTCGTGTCGTCTATCCAAGGTAAACTGCGCTTTCCATAGCGTTATTCGAATCAAATCGAAGACCGCGACGACGAAACCACCACAAAGAGCGACGGAAACCACGCTTGCTAACTTACATCTGAATCTTGCTGAGGTACTGCACCAGACACAAATTGTTGTGCAGTAGCTTCTGCAGATGCTGCCACTGTTGCTGCTGCACACCTCCCAGCTCGTCTGCTTGTGCTAACAACACTGGGTCCGCCACGAGCAGCTCCTCATGCAGTTTCAAGAATCGATTGAGGTAAGCTTGAAGTACCTGGAAATCACGTCGAGTACGCATTTCCTCGCGCAGGAATGTCAGGAAACAAGCCAACAGCTTCTTGCCCTCCTCGTCAAAGGCGCCCATACACAGCGTGCTCATTTCGACGTCCACTGCGGACGCAGAGAGCGACTGCATGTACGCCGACACCTTAGCAAAGCGCGAGGCCGCGTGGTCACTATAGTCGTCATCTTGCACCGACTTTGCCAGCAACGTTGCCAGCTTGCAGCGGGAAGTAACCATGCCTTCTGATTTGACAATCCGCGAGCTTGGAGCAGCTACTTCAGCGTCCTCTTCCAGGTCTTCGCCATCATCATCACCCCATGCCGCATCGTCATCCTGAGCCCCCCAGTTTTCCAGCATCGTGTCATCGCCCTCTTTGTTTACAACACTCTCCTTGGACTTGGGTGCAACAGGCACAAACGTAGGCTGCACGTCGTCCTTACGCGCGGTTTGAAGGAAAAAAGGAGCATGTTCCGGTGCCTTGGGAGGCTCAATAGGCTTGTTGCGCTTCTTGATAAGCTCGAGGTTGAAGAGAGTTTGCCAAAATGCTCGTGGGGCCGTTGACAACGTGATGAGCGAAGCATCGAGCGGCCCCGGGCTCTCTTCACCTCTTGTATCTACAACGCTTTCTGGCCGCGCTTCGTCAGCGCTTGCCACTAAAACTCGAGGGTTCCGTTCAGTGCCAAAGTCGAGATGGTCGCTGTTGTCGACCTCGTTCAAAGCCACGGGCATGTCCATCAGCACAGGCGTGGTCGGCTCAGAATCAAGAAAGACTTCGGTGAAAAAGCTGCGATTGGCCCACAAGAAAATGCCAACGTCGCCCACGTGCGTGGTCGCAAGGAACTCGCCTGTAGGGGATACAGCTAAGCCAGTCACAGGTTTCTGAAATCGCATCCAATCGACGCACTTGCCCTTTGGAATATCCCACACGCGCAACGATGCGTCAGCAGACGATGAAAAAAGCCACCGCGCATCCGAGCTGAAAGTCATGTCTGTCACGCCGTGTGAGTGTCCTGCAAAACGGCGCACAAGTTTGTACGTCGTCGCATCAAACAGACGAAGAATTTGGTCGTCGCACGCTACGCACAGCAAGTTGCTATCGCGGTGCAACTCCATCTGGCTGACAGGAGAGTCCACGTTGATCTCATGACGCAGTTCGTGCTTTTTGAGACCCCAAAATTTCAGTTTGCCGTCAATCCCGGCAGAAACCAAGGTCTCGTTCAGCGCATCAACAGCGACGGCGCTCACGGGTCCGTCGTGAGCATCCATAGCGGTATCGTCCTGCTCGTCGTCTTGCAGCACTGACAGATCTGTTCCAGGTAGCACGAGCGAGCTAATGAGCTTCGGCTTCGGCGTCAGTGCCACCGGAAACGAGCCACAGGCTTCGCCGGACTGTATGTTGTATTGGAAGATAGCTCCGCTTGAGCTGCCGACGAGTGCGTAGTTGCCACACGAACCGATAGCCACGCTAGTTGCCTGCGTCTTTTTGCGGCGTAGATCCTCTGCGCTACCCGGAGGAACGCGGTTGCATGGATCAAACTGTCGGAGCACCTTCTTGCCAATAGCGCGGTGCTCAAAGCGCCACACGTAAGCGGCAATCTCGTTTTCGTGGCACGTAATGACATTCGCCCAATCGCGCGCTCGCGTCTCCATAGCAGCAAACTGCACAATCGGCGGCAGCTTCAAGTCATCGACGCGAACATTCAAACTACGTGCTTTCTTGAGAACTGGTCCCTGCGATAGCTCCCTGCTCTGCTGCTCGCGCGCCGTGTGGAAGACACGGAAGGCGCGGTCCTGACCGGCCGACAAGATCTGGCAGCATGTGCCGTCAGCACCGTCCGACATTGTAGCAAGCGTGTTGTTCCCGTAGTAGCGAATGCGCGTCGGTGGCGCACGGTGACCTTCACGAGACTTGAGCAGTCGAGCTGTACCCCCGTTAATTTGGTCGAAAATCCACAACTTGATCGAATTATCGGTCCCTGCAGACAACAACAACGGCTCGTTGGCCAGGAACTGCAGCGACATCACAGCGCCGTCATGCGCATTCGCAATCACCGACTCGAGACGTTTACTTTGCAAATTCCACACTGCAATGTCACCCGATCGCGACCCCGAGACCACCAAAGGCGTCGTCGAAGCAACTGCATCTGTTCTGAAAGACGCGGCCGTGATGCCACTTTGCTGATCCTGCCGGAAGTCCAGCACGCGTCGATCCAGCTGCAAGTGGTGCACCATCAGTCGTCCATCTGCCAGCCCGATGCTAACAACGTCCACTGCAGGACTCTGTTCCAGTGCTGTCACTGCACTGCCCCATCCCGTGAACTCAAACACACACTGTTTCCTGCGGACGTTCCAGAGCTGCAACGAACCTTACTTCGACCCCAAAAGGATCTTGTTCAAGTACGTGTCGGGGTGCAGCATTGTCGTGGGCTCAAAGTGTACTGGGAAACTCAGCATGTCAATGATCTCCATCGTGTCCAAGTCCCACATGATGATACTGCGTGCGTCGTCCAGCGAAAAGAAAATGGTGCCCACAGTCATCAGCTGCTGAATAGCTCCTTTGTGGCCCAGCAACGTCTTGATCTGCTCGACTCGCTTCCAGACAATGATCTGACGGCCACAGGCCGTAAACGTCAAGTGCTTCTTGGGCTGCACGGCCAGAGCCGCAATGCGCTTCGGCAGCTGAGGTGACACGAGCACAGCACGTTAGTTTGTCGCACTTGTACACGACGAGCGACACAATAATAGCGTCGTACTCGTCACCTTCGTCTAATTTGGCCAATCTCGTCTGGATGTTCCGCGCAACGTCTTGACCTCAACGCTGGGAAACTGACTCCGTATCACCGCTTCGCGTCTCAGCAAACTAGTGCCAATCACGCTCTTCTCTGGTAGCTGCTTGAGCGTTGTGAGGCCCTTGGCCTTGTGCTTGGGATGAAGGATCGCTGCGTCTTCAGGACTCTCTCGTTTCGTGATGGCAGCCAGCACGAGACCAGCCGGTAGCGTTGTCGGCATGTCCTTCAGCGAGTGGACAGCAAAGTGGGCAGTCTTGGCGAGCAGCGCTTCCTCGAGACTCTTGGTAAAGAGACCAGAGGCAGTGGATGTACCCAAGTCGCTTAGATGGCGGTCCAAGACTTGGTCGCCCATCGTGTCCTCCTGTCCCACAACAAAGAGGAGATCTGGGAACCGGCACTCGAGCATAGAGATGACAGCATTGGTCTGCGCCATAGCCAACGGGCTCTTGCGGGACGACACGAAGATAGTGGTCTTCGGAGCGGACGCTGATGACATGATGAGTCAATTGATCAGTGCACAAGTGGACGCGTCCACATGCGGTACACACCCACTCTTTGATACGTACATCCCCCCTAAATTAGAGGCCCTCCCTAAGTACCATTACCTCCCTAACTTGGTACTGCACACTTAAGCATACAAAATGCCATATAAATATTCTTTGCTTTGTACACATCCCTCCGTAATAAGGGCCTCTTTGGTGTCGGCGCACAACCTCGCGTATGACTTTCGCTCTCATTATCCGGTACACGGCCCCTATAAATACCCCTAATACAACGATTTCCCCTATTGCATGGATAATTAAATGCAGGTCATCCACACCGTGATCTGTCAAATGTTCAGTGAACTTATCGTAGATTGAAATGACGGCGCTCGGGATTCTCGGTTGATCCCCACTGCGCGGTGATCTTCTCGTCCCAATCGCGCACAAAAATCTTGTGCGAGTCAATTGTCAGGCAGAGATACTCGTCCATGACGGCCTTTTCCGTATCGTACCGCGCAGCAGTCGGCCCCTACACCGCATCCGATCAAACACAAACCCATCAGCAGCAGCAGCAAGTGAGTCAACATCCGCCCCCAAAGAAAAACTACCTGACGCCTTCAATGAACTACCATCGCATTTACAGCGTCGATCTGAGACGACACAAGTTGTGCGCGGCGACAGTCGTCTACCCCACGAGTTCACAAAGCACGTCGGCGCACGAGCGCTCGTTCCTTGCAGGATAAGTCGGATCATAAATGCTAAATTTGAGATCGTCCGGCACTGCTGCATTGTCAAAGATTTACCGCAGCGACTTCGATCACCTGAGCAGGCAAAGACACATTTACATCCACAAAAAGTCAGCAAATAATCATCCAGAGGTCGGATTATAACAGACACAATAAGTGCCTCAATGTGTACATGTGGCACCTGCTCACCTGGTCAAGTCGCGCAAATTGGCCCCCAGAACGACCGTGCGACGTCCATTGACAATCGTCCGAGTATTTTCAAGTGGCTGCGACAGAAAAGTGACAGCTGCTGCGTTGTTGTGCGTGCACAAACGCCGCTCTGCTCAGCAACGAGACGGTCTCCTGCGGTCGTGCAGGTAGTGTACTCTAGTAAATAGAGGAACTGTTCGCTAGCAATCGAGCTAGTGTCAGAGAGGAAGTCTGTGGTACTGAAAACAAAGGATTCTATCACTATCTTCTGCCCTAATGTTTTCTGCTTTGCCTCTCTACCGCTCGTGTTCACCCAAGCGGTTTCCTGGAGCCGAAGCTGACCGGAGCCAAAACACGACAGGCCTTAAGTCGTTAGCCGTTACTTCAACCACCCCAGCACGCCTTTTCATGCATGTACGTACCTAGCATGAAACGACTAACACACTCAGAAATACCGCAATTTCTAACAGGAACTCGTACAGCATCACAACGAGACAGATGGCGGATAGGAAAATGAGCAGAGCAACGCGCAGGTACCATGAGGCGCCTCTTTGCTTCTCGCCGCGGGAGCTCACGCGGCCGTACGGCTGAATTGCTGCTCGTATTTCAGGCGATGTTGACGTTGTTCTGAACGCAGTTAAAAATAGGGCAATATGGTAGTATTAGGGGTGCTTATAGGGGCCGTGTACCGGATAATGAGAGCGAAAGTCATACGCGAGGTTGTGCGCCGACACCAAAGAGGCCCTTATTACGGAGGGATGTGTACAAAGCAAAGAATATTTATATGGCATTTTGTATGCTTAAGTGCGCAGTACCAAGTTAGGGAGGTAATGGTACTTAGGGAGGACCTCTAATTTAGGGGGGATGTACGTATCAAAGAGTGGGTGTGTACCTATAAATCTCCTTTTTTATTTTCATGATTAAATGGGGCATTGTTTATATCCCCTTTAATATACACGCGTCAGTACCGCTTACGCTCTCACATTGATCAAAGTTCGTCTTTCCTTCGCTCAAAGAAGTTGCACGAAAGACGTTTATAGCTCTTCGCAACTTTTCCTGGCGAGCACGTGGCTGGCACACCGACAATAGAGTAGGACTCCTCGCTTCTTTACCTCGGTGAACTACGATCGATCGCGTTTGATACGCGGCGGGTCGGCACCGATTGCAAGCAAACGAATCAAGGAGAGATAGTCGATGTTAATTTAACACACTATGAGCCTAAAACACTAGTAAGGACCTTCCCTTGGTTGAATGTCATGATGTTTTAGAGCCTTTTGAAACCGCGATTTCTCTCCATTCATCCAAGCAATGGCCTCGTTCATCTCTTTCAGGTTCTCGGCCTTCACCTCTTTGGCGAGGCGTTTTTGTTCAAGTAGGGCATCATGTTTTTTAGCCAGGTCTCTGATGAAAGGTGTTATCGAGTACTTACGAGCCCTGGGTGGAGAAGTCAGATCCAGAACACTGCGTGGGGAGGGATGTTCTTCGATGCTGGCTAGAGCTGTCCGTTTCCGGTCACTTGAAGGGGACGCCAGTTGCAGGCCGTTTGATGGGGCTGCCGCCGCTTTCCGGTAGTTCGAAGGGGGCGTCCGGGTCCAGGGATGCTGTTTCATCAATTTCGAAAATTGTTCGGCCGCTATAACGTTCTGCTCTGTGCGGTAGACGGCGTACGCTGCGGCGATAATGTCCACATGCGATGCAGGTAATTTGCCCTCGGTAGTCGCCAAGTTGGACAGGGCTGCCCGGACCGTACTTTTTTCGTACCCGCTAGAGTAGAGTCTAGCAAACACACTTTCCCAATCAGCACCAGCACCCTTTATATCGCCAGCAGCTAAGCTTGTATGTTTCGCCTTCGCGTCCACCGCGGGGGCTATTTGCTTGGACCTGAAGCGAAGATACGGGTTCACACGAGCAGTAACTTTTTCGACGACTCCTGCAACGGCCTCGATGCCCCGTTCTTCAAGAGGGTCTTCGTCGGGGACGGTGGCGGCACGAAGTGCGTTCCCATCGCCAGTCACGTCTGGCGGCGTAGCTTGATCTTCGTCAGACGATGTCAACTCGGACAGCTTTTCGAATGCTGGAGACGTAGCACCGCCACTGCAAGACGACAGGACGAGCGCGAGGTGGAGGAGAAGGAGCCACTTCGTCATTGCGGCAGATGAGCGCTGGAGTCGGTGGGTGGCGAGGGAGAGACTGCGGCAAGTTGCTGGTGTGCTCGGGTCACGGCAAAATGGGAAATGAGGAGGAGTGGGGCGGGTCTCAACTCGAAACATTGGAGACGGCTCGTCGTGAGACGGTGTCATCTGGAAAGAGAGGTCTTGCAGACGGAGTTGCTGTCGACAACGCCTGACTGCTTCCAGCCGACTCTTTCTCGCACGTTCTGTGTACGCGATGTAGGATTCATGGTGTACAGAATCAGGTGCGCGCTAGATGAGACATCACTCGTCCGTACGTTGGTACACACTGTGTGCTTGAGTGTCGGATGGGTAGACAGACCTTTACGACGACTAGTGCCGAAAACCGATTGAATGGGCTTGACGGGTCATTCATATCGTAAAAGCGGACATCTCTAGCGCTTCGTAGGTACTTCTCGAACGTGGCGATGTCTATGAAGCGCCACAGATTGGAAGGTAAAGGCAGTATAGTAACCAGCTTCTAGCCGACGTTTTGCCACTCCCGACTTGTTGCTGTCGGATGATATTTCTCAGATCGATTAATAGAAATGCAGACTTTGTCGCTGCGACATTCCTGTGCAAGGGCACATGTACACATCGGTCGACCACGAAGGCTCAAGAAATGCTTGTGCCTGTAGGCCAGTGGGAGAAACACCACGAGTGATGTCGTCTCGATTAGAAAAAACCGGTTACAATCAAGCTTACGCAAGCGTCATCATGAACTGGGCGTTGCAGGGCAAGTACCGGAAGCAAGGGATGGGAGCAACGTAAGCACACGCAAGCTGTGGCTTCGTGCGCAAAGAATAAATAGTCGCAGCTTGCTTGTGCTTACATCGCTCCTATCTACCGCGAAGGAATTTACTTATCACTTTACATGCAGGCGCTCGTTACCAACTCTTCAAATCTGTCAATTCCCCGCAATCGGAACTTTGGAATCATACACACACATTTGCGCCGCTCATAGGACAACAAACGATTTGTCCTTAGCGTCTACTTGGCAACATCGTACGGTCGCTTGGATAGGACATTCGATCGTGCCACCATCATATCGTCAAAACATCAATTCGTCGGTATCCCATCTTTCGGGCGCTCCGAGGACGACGAAAGATTTGTCTATAGCGTCTGCTTGAACGCGTCGTGTTGTCGCTTCAATGGGATTTTATAAAAAACCGCTTTCACGTCATAAGTGCACCATTTCGATCTGTATCCTGAGGTGCGACGCTGAACGATTCGGCACACTCAATCGTTTTTGCTTTAGCAACGGGCACTGATGCTGCTATAAGCTTTCCAAAGCCCTCAAGAGACTGGCTTAATTCGATGAACGCATATGCAGAATCTAGCTGCTTGACAATGAGGCACAATATATGGATTTCATAGCCGGCAACTACGAAAATCTCCTACTTCTGGGATCCCCGGTATGTTGTGTCTTAACGCGATGTAGACAATTGGACGCCACTATTGTCACTTGATCCGGAACGAGGACATTGTGCATTGCGGATCGCTTTCGTCGTCACAACGAATGGCGTGTTCGCACACACGCACGCACGCTCCTACTTCTTCGTTTTGAACAAAGCATATCCGCCATATCAAATACCGCAATTGGGCAAACCAGCGGCTACATGCGATGAGAAGGGGGCCCTGTATTGTCACTGCTCAGGCGAAACTGTTGAGACATAACCAAGCGGGTTCTTTGTGCTTGGCACATTGTCAAAGGAAGGGCACGTCAAAGACAGGTCCTCGGGTGACAGCGCGTGTATACATATGTGCAAGAAGGCAAATACAATAAGCCTCGGTGGTTCCGAACAGTGCCACCATTGCTCATACATATAACTGACCTCTGCACATGGATCGAGCTTTAGCCCTGTATGCTCGGCACGCATGCTCACGAGTCCACGAAAGGCTTCGTAAACGCGTGCCGTCGTCCGAAAGAAGTGACGCTCAGTTCGGGCACGTCTTTCTGACGTCGAGGCGCAATCGTCTGCATTTCGACCTGACTTTGCGACGTGTGAGAAAGGGTTCATGTCGGTGGCGTAACCTGTGCACATATATGCACAAGATGTCTGAAAACGTCTGAGCCAGGAATACGCGCCGAGTTCGGTCGACAGACATCGGTAGGACTGAATTTTCAGGTAAACAGGTCTATAGAGACCTGCAATCGAGGGTAAACAGGTCTATAGAGACCTGCAATCGAGGGTAAACAGGTCAGTTGAGACGTGCAATAAAGCCCGTCCGACGACCGAGTCGGGACCTCAACGCTCACGCTTTGTAACGCTGCGGAATGAACACCGATGGCTTCCGAGCAGGTAGGACACTATATGCGGCGCGGGGTCTGCATTCGTCTCAGCGTCGCGTTGCGTCGCGTCGCCCCACTCATCCCGTGATCTCCGGCAGAAAATGTCGTGAGTAGTAATCATGCAGCGACATGAAAAAAGGCAAGTACATGGTCTGCAATCACCTGATGACAGTCGAAGAGCGCGACATCACCTGAAACGCGTACGAGGGACATCGAGGTCGGCAGTCGCTGATTGGACAAGAAGACTCAACAGGTGGCAGTATTCTCCTCAGTAATGGGGCAGTTGCGAGGCCGAAGGAAATGACTCGGAATGGTAGTATGTGCAATTAAAATACATGTCAGCAATGGAATCGATAAATAGCAATAGCGTGATGCAAGCTATTCTATAATCTATAAACGTCGACCGTAATTGCGGGCCGTAATCTATAAATGTCGACAGTATTTGCGGCCGTCAGCGTGAAGCGGTCAGTGAGAATGCGCAAGGAATAGACGAACTTCCCGGTAGCTACTATTTATGTGTCATGTTTGTGTCTGAAGTCACGCTGAAACGCATCATGAACGACACGGAAGTGGTGCGGTCTGCGCCTTCAAAATTCCGTTCAAGTGCGGTGCTACGACGAGGGCTTGCCAGCCTACTAGGCCAGGCTATGCATGATCGTGCCCAATGCGTATATGTCACCAATTACGAGAATGCAGGCAGCGCCGCTTGGTAATCGTGCTTAGGTGAAGCGGTCGATCTCGATTGCCGAGTGGATTGCCGCGTGGGATAGCACTGGAAGTGGAACCGGAGGTACTGGGTCATGTACCCATGGTGGTCTGTACGAGCACAGATCGGCAAAATAGACTTTGGCAGGAAGCGATCAACCAAGCAAGTATTGGCAGTATACCGTCCCGCAGACGAAGTTGTGTGGTAGTTGGGTGGCTGAGGGTTTACAAGCCGAGCTCCATAATGTACTGGGAGTGCGGACCGTCGAGAAGCTCAAACGTTGCCGCTGTCTTGCAGTCAAATCCAGCTATACTGAGTTATTTTGTGGCTTCGACCGTAGCGTAAAAGCCGAACTCCACGGTACCTCGTGTGTTTGTGCATGTGCATGTGCGTAAGTCGTGTTGAGAAAAATCACGGTGTGAGGGTCGTTCGTCTATCTTTGTTCGGTTCCTCTGTAACGAGGGTGAGCTTTTCTCAGGAATCGGCAGTGCATTAAATGTCAATGTGAACATTAGCTTAGCGGGTTGAAGTCGTAACTTGATCGTGAAACAAAATATAAACAGAGTACAGTCTTCGAAAGTGATATTCGATAGCTCTTAACAATACGCTGCGAATTCGCTAATTCGTACTACTACCAGCCAACCGTGTCGCCAACCCAAAGCAGGCACGCATAACAAGGGGATGCGCAGCTAGCCAGCACCAGTAGTAGTAGCAAGACACAATCGAAGGAGACTTCCAGCGGATCAAGGCAAAAAAATGATGCACTACGGAAAAAGAATATGCACCAAAAACCACGGATAGTACAATCGCGCCAGAAGATCAGAAATTAAAGATAAATCGGTCAGTCAAAAATAAAGCAAGTGCCTCATACAATGAGAGATAAACAGATGCGTCGAGTGTTAGAAAAACAAGAATGTAAACGTTACGTGCAAATATACGGGTGCCTGTGATCACTATTTTTCGATGTATCTCTTTGTAATTTTCTCTATTACTTACTTAAACTAAAAACCTTTGCATTTTCTTTCGTCGACAGACAATTTAGCGCGATGAAAACAGTGCGTTGACTCTTCAGGTAGCAGGGTTAGTTGTATCATGACAACGACATTAATGAGTGACAGTGCGAATGTGATCTTAGCGGACAATATTCTTGTCTATTAGTGGTAGGGCTATAATATTCGGTAAATCCTGCTGGATGGTTGATATGGGTCATCATATCAATCAACAAAGCGACGACGAATAAGGAAGGCGCGCGATGGATGGTGGCAGATAGTTACTGATCATGTTTATATAAAAATGGTAAATATAGATATACCAGAGCTTTTGTCAACGTGATAGACTTTGTTAAATAAATTCGCTCATCGTTGATCTTCCCCTGCAGGTTTAAGTATGTGACGTTTCGAGGCATCGTTCTTGTTGGTAGTATAGGCGCGGTATTCCATTTTACCGGGTAGCACTTTGTGGTCCGTAAGACGGACGCATCCTCCATGAAAGTGGTGAATGAATATTTATGTTGCATCGTCCGTAAACTCTTTGCTTCTTCAGAGATGCGAACGTATTGCAGTCGACTGGGTGAGTTCGACCGTCGGTGAACCAGCCGTCATTGCCATGTTGTTCACGCCAGTATGTGACGTGCAACTATTAGCACGATTTTACATCAAGAGGCTGACGAGATTAAAAGAAGGATCTTTATGTAGCGAAGCTATACAGCTCCTTAAGTCAGAGGAAGACTATAACGCCCAGTGAGCAAACGTTGGTTCAACGATCCCGACTCAGAGAGTCAACAAGCTCAGAAAGCTTGCTGTCCCGGTTCATGGGAACCAAACGATTTAAAGAATTACAGGAGCGAGTGCTGACAAGTAGCTACCTTGACAAGGCGTTGCTAGACGCGTAACGATGTAAGACGCCTTAAGAAGGCACGTGTCTTACACAGATCAAAATGGGAACTGAACTTTATTTGCCTTTATCTAAAAGAACAACTCAGACCAAACGTACATAATAGAGACACTAATGTTCTAATTAGTACCTCTCACAAGATCTCGCATTTTGGTGGCTGACATACGTCAGCTTTCAACAACTGATATGGTGCTCTAATTTCAGTTTTTAATGGGATAGCATCCCTGATGTAAACCATACATGAGGTGCCGGATATCAAACGACGTGTAACCCCGTTACAGATTTCCCCCACAAGCAACGTTGACAGTAGTTTCAGATATTCAGATGTTCAACAGCTTAAGCTGTTGAACACCAGCATGTTGCGCGTCTAGCTTCTATTGGCCGATGAATAAGTGCTGACTCGGAAGCTTGGACACTGGTATCTCCAATTTCAGGGCAGGCTAATTCGACGTTTGTAAAAATAGTTTTGTCGAACTGAACGACGACATCGTAGCTATTCGCTCTGAAGATGGTGCGATGAAGGTGAAGTATGGCGTGTCCGCCATGGATGGAAGCGGTGAACAATTTTTTACAAATAGAGCTGAACATTTGTGTGTCATATGACAGATTCAAGGCACAGCTTAGGTAACCTTTATAACCGCCACGTGCTTACTTCAAGTTCAAGATGCGCCTTGTAATAAAATCAGAGTAATCGTGATATGAATCATTACGCTCAGCACGCACAATAAAGTGTTGGTTGTATCGTGTGTAATCTAATTGAAGACCCGGAACTGCTTACTGCGTTTATCACGGTCCTTGAAGTATGGTACCTTTTGGAATCATTTTATCCACTTGGCGTTGTAGAACCTTGACAATGAGATACCCATGGAGCGTCATGAGGTCTTGGCTTGAGACAGGCTCATGACAGATCTATATCGTATATTTCGTCTAAAAGGTAGGAAAGAAAAGGTCTAAACCCGGTCGACGTTTGTGAAATGGATATCAACCCCTCGTTCTCCGTCTTATAGATATCACAACGGAACAATTGCTGCCTGAAGATAGAACGCGACGCTTGCGAATATATCGCTATTGTCCAGATGTTCCGTGATAATTAGCGTAATGATGGATCTTCCTCCAGAAAGGTCTAGATACGTTTCTCCGACGTCGTTGATGGTCGTAATAGTGCAGAAAAAACTTCAAAACGGCCAGGTCAGGGTCAGAGATACCTACGTATTGAGCAACTTATAGTGAAATTTGCGAGTTTATGACGAAGATAGCTTCCAACGCACAATCACTGTGAACTGCTGCTCCTGCAGATGAGTATATCTCATCACATTGAAAAACGAAGCAAAAAATGAACATGTCATTTCACGTTGATTCAAACAAATGTGACCGACGCTAATTGACGGAAAACAGTAGTATCAAGTTTGTTGAGCGCGAGGTACTTCCAGAAAGAATGACGGTGCATCTCGCAACATGCGTATTTGTAACAGTGACAAAATTGGAAGTATCAGTCCAATACACGCCAGAAGGCGTAAAGCACAATGAAAATTTATAACCAATGAACAGTTTGATCTTGACGGAGAGAATCGAAAATAGGTTATAAGCGTTTCAACCCCTGTAATCAACTCAGCGAAAATAGTTCACACGATTAATTGGTGAGCTCAAGGATGTTCCTCGTATATGTGCTGCTTGGACTGCCTAAGGATAAAGGAAGTCGGCATATAAAATGGGCGAGATGTAAGTTTGAAGTACCGTGGCATGCATAAATCGGGGTTCACTTCCCCGTGTAAAATCAATAATCGTGGAGACGTTCTTTGCTGATCACTTGGCAGCGATCATACGAGACATTTAACCTCCCACATAGATCTTTGAACTTCTTGTGTTTGCAAAGCCACAAGAGAATGAAAGATGGTTTACGCAGTCAATTAATTGATTGCTTTAACAGTACCTACGTAACCACCGTTACCGATACAGGACAAGTCATCGGTATAATGTCAAAGAGCACCATTCTTTTTATGTATCCTACGTATGGTTTCACCAGATTTAAATGTGTTCACGATTTATTCTCTGCACTACAACAACCCCAGAAGTGGCATGCTGTAGGAGTAGCCAGTAATTGCAAAAGTGCTTTAAATTGCCCCATCCGGCTTAACAGCCACTTGTAGTATCGATTGACACCAGTGTGGTATTTTTAATCAAATTTTTATAACGATGTCGTCGACCATGTCCTGGGTTTGTACAATCGGAAGTGGGTGGTCATAGGAACTACGTCCGGAAGGTTCCAAAACATAGTTGCGGGTGTTAGATGAATGCCAAAATCAAACTCTTCGATGGGTAAAAGTACATAAAATCGCCATAGATTTGGTGGTGTACTCGCCTAATTACAACGCGATTATCGTGTATCATTATTGTTCAATCAAGAACGTATGAATCGGTCCCGCAACAGGGAGTTTTGAACTTCGCTTGAAGCGCTTCAGCTAAATTTGATATATATTATAGTGTTTTAAAGATTGGTAATCAATACAGACCCTTTCATTTAGTCCATGGACTCAGAAATATCGCACTCGACTGTTGGTTATTATCGTTCTATACGGACGTTGCGAAGTGCGATGTCTGTCATCAGTGCTTCTAGCTATGTAGAGTTTAGAGCGATCGACCAGGACATGAAAAGCAGAAGACTTCTATAAAGTATGATTTGGCAGAGTTCAGGGTACACCCGTCATGAGACATACTCTTCATTTTCAATGAGGCTTAGGTATGATTACGTACGACTGTCATCAACTCGCATCCCTCTCAAAGAACGGCGATATGGGCCTCGCTCTTTGAGTATTATGAGCGATCATTGAAGCAAGAATTGCAATGAATCGACGTCTTTGCTGATGCGCTTTCTGTCATGTCCTATTTCGAGCCGACCACACAATCAAACGGTGAGACACATAATTTTGCGACGACGGCTTTAAGCGTTTTTTTTGCCATTACTCTTTGAAGACGGGAAAATTCGTATGACGGGTGCGGATATTGTGTTATATGGATCACATCTCGAATCCAACCTCGCAAACGTTAAAAAAGGATAGCCGCTCACGGATTTTCCATCGTATTGACCTATGATTCACGGCGGTTTGCTGCGTTACAGAATCTTTCGGCGACAAAACTGTTGAAAATGAATCTACACGGGTATCGTATAAGTATTAGAAGACGTACGCCTGACCGAGGAGTCGATGCGACAACGTAAAAATTAAAAAGAAGACGATGCAACGTGATGGTAAAATCCTATGACGAGAAGGGTCTAATTCCGTCATTACCCGTCCACGAAGTCCATCCAGTTATGTTTAAGTCTTTTAGTGCGCGTTTAATTTATAGTACGTGTCTTTGTTTATGTTTAAGCGCTAAGCGGCTACGAAACATGTACGAGTCCCAAAACCTTGCTATGTGGAAATTGCGGCCGAACGAATTTCAATGTGAAACGCGGTTTTTACTGAACCCACTAGTATCCATTTTTGCGCAGCTACGTGCATAAATAATCAAGGCGTATTCTTGCGCTTCGTGTACTTAAAGCGTCTACCTATTTTACGGAGGACTTATGTTAGTCCGTACTAAAAAACACAGTTTCCCTTTTTTGTGTAGACACTCACAGGAATGCATCTATCTTTCGGTTGGTTATAGATTTGGTTTTGTTGCGAATCCGGTTACCGTCTCGGAGGCAATCATATAAAAGGGATGTGATTGTTTCTTTTTCTACATGATCTTTCTACGCTACTTATTACCTCGTGAGCTTACATCCGATGAAGATAAACGGTCCGAAACAGTGTTTTAGTACTCCGTCTTCGTAGTAGGTAGCATAAGTTTGTCGAATTCTACGTCTAGTTAAATGGAAAGGATGTTAAGACATAGTCCACCAACTGCTCTCTCGAATAGATTTTTTTCAATGCGCCTACTTTTCACGGTTCTTCCGAATGAAGGTATGTGCCATGTTACAATTGGTGAATACGTGCAACAAAGATACTTTTTCGCGTACACGGGTTGCATGTAACGGAACACGCACTTAATTATTACTGGTAAGCCTTATGTGTTTACAAAACAAAGGGTGGGTGCTCTCGGACGTCACGTGCACATGAGCGTGAGGAGCGCGAGGTAGAGAATAGAGCTAAGCAAGCTCTGAGTAGGGGAAAATTTAGAAATGTTTCAATATATGTTTCTTTCTTTTGATCAGCTCTCTTGGTATCAGTTTAACTTTATTAAATTACAATATCATATGCAGGTCTCTCGATCACCACCCATTGCGCGCGTCTAGCAGCGAATGGTGGCCAATTCACTTGGTATAATGACCGATATCAACCAATTAGTAAAGCGGCCAATATATTATCTTTGAAGGTAATTAACCATTCATATCTCTTTCGGAAGTTATTATTGATGAATATTATCAACTACGATAACATTCACATTGATATACTTGCATATCAATTACATGTAACGGGTTCACCCCGTTACATTGATTTACACACATATCCATAATTCAGTAAAATTTGAACATAGTATTGGAGGAAAGAATCGCTCGAGCGCGAACCAATCCAGCTCTCACTCATCGCGCAGATATTATTGACTTCGCAATATGCTGGTGCTGATCACATTGGTCGAGGTGAAGAAGGATAAGAAAGGAAGAGCAGAGGCACTCGTATCGACGACGATCTGAAATGCTTCAGCATCGTCAAAGCTACTATCGACGAGAACGATGACTTCCTCTCCGAAAAGGAGTCACAAATTGACTTAGTGCATTCAAATTGCAATGCCGATTAAATTTCCACATGTTTCATCATGTAATTTTTACTGAGTCGAGAATAAATGGTTGCTCGCTCAAAATCACATCGTGCCGTAGCGACTAAATTGTGTAGACGTAAATAGTGCTTAAGTACATTGGTAGCTTTCGTGGGCTGCCCTCAAAGCAAAGCATACACGATCGAGCTACTACGTAGTTACGTAATCATAATACGATTAACGTGATCACACTTTCTTTAGACGCTAAATTATGCACCAAGCTCAATAATTCTTATTGGTTTGTTGTGGCCACGGTCCAGGGTTATATCCTGGTCATTTAAGCGTGGAATTGTCGATGGCATCGTGAGAATCGCACAATCTATCGACAGCTCTTTCAAATGAAAAAAATGTACCCACTTGTTCTCTCGATGATTTCAAAAGAGACTTTTTTACCCACTTGTTCTATCGATGATTTCAACAGAGAATTTTGTACCCACTGGTTCAATCGATGATGCAAGGAAAACTCATCCGGTCAGAGGACTGGTTGCTGTGATTTGGTTATACAACTTACAGGAGTATGGAATCCTGAACTTCTCTTGGTATTCACAATCGAGTAGACAATAGGTCACGTGATTAGAAGTATTGATATTTTATGGCCTACGTGACAATAACAAGTCGTACCTGGGTTTTCCCCTATCACCATTCGCCTCACCCGCTGGTGTACAATCGCCGTGGGTAGGTTTCCTTCGAAAATGCTGAACTATTTCGACTCTCGGGTACGCCTAACGGATTTTCTTGTTCGGATGGTTGGCATCTCGTTTTTGTAGAAGCAGATGAAGGCCCACCTCTCACGTCTTGTGAATTTACTGCAATTAGCTGAGCAGGACAACAAGGCACTTTGATGGTGTAAATGATCCATCCAAAAATGAGCCTCCGGCATGCTCGTCAAGACATTCGAATGAGCAATACATCGATGCATCTCAGAATATATACAACCGCCTAACAGGGAGAAACCCCTCCGAGAATCACATTCGAAGTGAGTGAGCAATATGTACATAAAGCACCGCGGTGATGCATAGCAACCGAAATTTCTCGATGCCAGATACAGCTCATAGCATGCGAAAATTAAAGTCCATTGCTTCCATTTATTACGTATTGCAATAATCCGGTCAAGCTTGGTATTGTAATCAATGCGATGAACACTACCGTTGAATACAATTAGGCATGCAATGGCATATCATCCTCATAGTTACGTTTACAGAAGTTTCAATTATATAAAAATAAGATATAAGTAACAAATTAGCTTTAATGCGAAGTTGCTCGCACTCCTGTCAAATACGATTGAGACCAGGTGAGTCAGAGATTATCATTTGAATATGACCGCGGATAACTCCCAACATTTAGGTCAATCATATCCCTGGGGGTTGTCGCTATTAGGTTTAAAACATAGACGCGGAACCATCCGATCTTTGTCTTCCTACGAGGTGCTTGTAAAAACACCGTCACATCTGTCGCGCTTCATTCGATTAAATTAATCCCGTTAGCACAAAACCACATCAGTATGCTATTCGAACACTATTTAGGTGTTGCCCCGTGTTTTTTATAATTGCGAATTATAATTATTTTTAAAGCGCAAATCGCCCTATTTGTCGAAGGCGATGATGATGATGATATTAATGGTTTTCGCAAAAAGTCAGGCGAGTGGTCCAGTCATTATAATGTGTGAAGTCACCGTAATTTTGAAAATGGAATTTGCGCGGGTTTGTATGATTCGGGTATATTATCCACTATGATTTACAAATCGAACTCTTCTTTTGGAGCCATTATTGCGGTGGTTCATTCTACTAAAGCACTCGTCATGTAAAGCTGTTAAAAATAGTTTGTCACTAACCTTTAATGGCCTTATACATGCTTCTAATTTAGAGCTAAACTACAAATATAGTACACACTGTAATCGCCATGATTTAGTCATAGTTTGTTGATTGCAAACGTTTATTCTTCACTTATATACAAACAATGATTGAACTTACCTGTTCCCAACGTGCTTTACCCTAAATTATGACTTTGTGATTGTTATTGTTCTTAAACTTAAGCTGCATAAGCCGTCTACTATCGCGGATACATTTGTAATATTATTTTCCTATCCCTTTAATTTGCAGATATCCTAGCTAATCGATAATTATTAGGATTCAGCACTTATGTCATACAGCTATAAAACGATTTTGGGTTATAATAGTGGAACGCTACCCCGTTAAGTCCGATCGGATAGATGATGTGTGGAAGCGATCATGCCCGTTGGATTATGCTAGGATGAATAGTGGAACGAAAGTGGATGTAATCGGACTTGTGTTCTCAGATCGAAAGGTGTGGGAAGTGAAATGGATACAATGCGCGATCCACGGGGTACGCGATCCGGTATACGCAATCCATGGGGTACGCGACCTACGATATGCGATCCGCAGGGAGATCAGAACCCGTCGGTTTGGTGCAAAATAAATCACAAGCTCGATTACCGCGGATCAGAAAGGTATGCGAAGTGAGCCACATAGTATTAGTGGGGAAGGTCTGCGGTGAGAAAGGGTGTAGTTAAGATTCGGTGATGGGTTCGGCCATTAATTTACTCTTAATTTACTTTGTAAACATAATACATAGTTAATTTTACCTAGAAGCACACGTGTCGCTATCCATTCGGGGTTGTATATCCGGCCATTCCCCCTAACTGCGATCGGATTCAGCAACACAAGAAAGGATAAGATAAAGATTGCGAGACGACTCAAGTGGTCACAAGGTCAAGTGGATAAATTATCTACGCATTGGACAAGTCTATCACGCAGAGATCGGGGTAACTCATATCGATTATGTCACAAGTATACCCGTGGTCGTGTGAAGGTCTGCACTCGATTGCGTCCCTATCCCAAACACGGTCAAGCTTTCCCTCGACGCGAGTCCATCTGGAAGGGTTAAACTCACCCCACCTACGGATGCATAAGAGACGAAGTAAACAAGCACGGAAACGGAGTACCTCCTCCAAGAGTCGGTCGTATGGCTGTCAGTGAAGAGTTACGATCGCAGGAATCTTAAGATCGCCACTACATAACACTTGAACAAATAAGCAAGAGAATAGAATGAATGATTACGCATAATTACAGCACTGAAGTTTCATTACATAACTCATCGTATCGTATGATGCATGCTAAAGCGCAGCTAGCATATTCAAGAAATATAATAATAAGCCCGGACCAACTTTCGCAAGGTCTTAGTATTTATTAGTATATTTGCTACGATAAGATAAAAATGTTTATATTGAACATTCGGAACCTTCACTTCATCATAAACATTTAGCTTTTTCATATCAGAAACCCTTGCGTATTCCAGATACCCACACTTTCACATATACATACTGCAAAATATTAAACTCAATAATAAATACCCATCAATAAATTGAGATTTTTTTATATTTCTATTACAGCACTAAGTTAACGTATAAATCTTTAAATTAATATTATATCAGTGGTGATAAACACCAAAAATATGTGCCACAACACCCAATACGAAGCTTTACTCGCTAAACCTGATCAACTACTACAATTTCAAAAATTCAATCACGAGTGACAAGCCAGTCAATATGATACCCGGACGGCTTACGTGATGTGGTTTTGTGCTAACGGGATTAATTTAATCGAATGAAGCGCGACAGATGTGACGGTGTTTTTACAAGCACCTCGTAGGAAGACAAAGATCGGATGGTTCCGCGTCTATGTTTTAAACCTAATAGCGACAACCCCCAGGGATATGATTGACCTAAATGTTGGGAGTTATCCGCGGTCATATTCAAATGATAATCTCTGACTCACCTGGTCTCAATCGTATTTGACAGGAGTGCGAGCAACTTCGCATTAAAGCTAATTTGTTACTTATATCTTATTTTTATATAATTGAAACTTCTGTAAACGTAACTATGAGGATGATATGCCATTGCATGCCTAATTGTATTCAACGGTAGTGTTCATCGCATTGATTACAATACCAAGCTTGACCGGATTATTGCAATACGTAATAAATGGAAGCAATGGACTTTAATTTTCGCATGCTATGAGCTGTATCTGGCATCGAGAAATTTCGGTTGCTATGCATCACCGCGGTGCTTTATGTACATATTGCTCACTCACTTCGAATGTGATTCTCGGAGGGGTTTCTCCCTGTTAGGCGGTTGTATATATTCTGAGATGCATCGATGTATTTGCTAATTCGCATGTCTTGACGAGCATGCCGGAGGCTCATTTTTGGATGGATCATTTACACCATCAAAGTGCCTTGTGGTCCTGCTCAACGAATTGCAGTAAATTCACAAAACGTGAGAGGTGGGCCTTCATCTGCTTCTACAAAAACGAGAGGCCAACCATCCGAACAAGAAAATCCGTTAGGCGTACCCGAGAGTCGAAATAGTTCATCATTTTCGAAGGAAACCTACCCACGGCGATTGTACACCAGCGGGTGAGGCGAATGGTGATAGGGGAAAACCCAGGTACGACTTGTTATTGTCACGTAGGCCATAAAATATCAATACTTCTAATCACGTGACCTATTGTCTACTCGATTGTGAATACCAAGAGAAGTTCAGGATTCCATACTCCTGTAAGTTGTATAACCAAATCACAGCAACCAGTCCTCTGACCGGATGAGTTTTCCTTGCATCATCGATTGAACCAGTGGGTACAAAATTCTCTGTTGAAATCATCGATAGAACAAGTGGGTAAAAAAGTCTCTTTTGAAATCATCGAGAGAACAAGTGGGTACATTTTTTTCATTTGAAAGAGCTGTCGATAGATTGTGCGATTCTCACGATGCCATCGACAATTCCACGCTTAAATGACCAGGATATAACCCTGGACCGTGGCCACAACAAACCAATAAGAATTATTGAGCTTGGTGCATAATTTAGCGTCTAAAGAAAGTGTGATCACGTTAATCGTATTATGATTACGTAACTACGTAGTAGCTCGATCGTGTATGCTTTGCTTTGAGGGCAGCCCACGAAAGGTACCAATGTACTTAAGCACTATTTACGTCTACACAATTTAGTCGCTACGGCACGATGTGATTTTGAGCGAGCAACCATTTATTCTCGACTCAGTAAAAATTACATGATGAAACATGTGGAAATTTAATCGGCATTGCAATTTGAATGCACTAAGTCAATTTGTGACTCCTTTTCGGAGAGTAAGTCATCGTTCTCGTCGATAGTAGCTTTGACGATGCTGAAGCATTTCAGATCGTCGTCGATACGAGTGCCTCTGCTCTTCCTTTCTTATCCTTCTTCACCTCGACCAATGTGATCAGCACCAGCATATTGCGAAGTCAATAATATCTGCGCGATGAGTGAGAGCTGGATTGGTTCGCGCTCGAGCGATTCTTTCCTCCAATACTATGTTCAAATTTTACTGAATTATGGATATGTGTGTAAATCAATGTAACGGGGTGAACCCGTTACATGTAATTGATATGCAAGTATATCAATGTGAATGTTATCGTAGTTGATAATATTCATCAATAATAACTTCCGAAAGAGATATGAATGGTTAATTACCTTCAAAGATAATATATTGGCCGCTTTACTAATTGGTTGATATCGGTCATTGTACCAAGTGAATTGGCCACCATTCGCTGCTAGACGCGCGCAATGGGTGGTGATCGAGAGACCTGCATATGATATTGTAATTTAATAAAGTTAAACTGATACCAAGAGAGCTGATCAAAAGAAAGAAACATATATTGAAACATTTCTAAATTTTCCCCTACTCAGAGCTTGCTTAGCTCTATTCTCTACCTCGCGCTCCTCACGCTCATGTGCACGTGACGTCCGAGAGCACCCACCCTTTGTTTTGTAAACACATAAGGCTTACCAGTAATAATTAAGTGCGTGTTCCGTTACATGCAACCCGTGTACGCGAAAAAGTATCTTTGTTGCACGTATTCACCAATTGTAACATGGCACATACCTTCATTCGGAAGAACCGTGAAAAGTAGGCGCATTGAAAAAAATCTATTCGAGAGAGCAGTTGGTGGACTATGTCTTAACATCCTTTCCATTTAACTAGACGTAGAATTCGACAAACTTATGCTACCTACTACGAAGACGGAGTACTAAAACACTGTTTCGGACCGTTTATCTTCATCGGATGTAAGCTCACGAGGTAATAAGTAGCGTAGAAAGATCATGTAGAAAAAGAAACAATCACATCCCTTTTATATGATTGCCTCCGAGACGGTAACCGGATTCGCAACAAAACCAAATCTATAACCAACCGAAAGATAGATGCATTCCTGTGAGTGTCTACACAAAAAAGGGAAACTGTGTTTTTTAGTACGGACTAACATAAGTCCTCCGTAAAATAGGTAGACGCTTTAAGTACACGAAGCGCAAGAATACGCCTTGATTATTTATGCACGTAGCTGCGCAAAAATGGATACTAGTGGGTTCAGTAAAAACCGCGTTTCACATTGAAATTCGTTCGGCCGCAATTTCCACATAGCAAGGTTTTGGGACTCGTACATGTTTCGTAGCCGCTTAGCGCTTAAACATAAACAAAGACACGTACTATAAATTAAACGCGCACTAAAAGACTTAAACATAACTGGATGGACTTCGTGGACGGGTAATGACGGAATTAGACCCTTCTCGTCATAGGATTTTACCATCACGTTGCATCGTCTTCTTTTTAATTTTTACGTTGTCGCATCGACTCCTCGGTCAGGCGTACGTCTTCTAATACTTATACGATACCCGTGTAGATTCATTTTCAACAGTTTTGTCGCCGAAAGATTCTGTAACGCAGCAAACCGCCGTGAATCATAGGTCAATACGATGGAAAATCCGTGAGCGGCTATCCTTTTTTAACGTTTGCGAGGTTGGATTCGAGATGTGATCCATATAACACAATATCCGCACCCGTCATACGAATTTTCCCGTCTTCAAAGAGTAATGGCAAAAAAACGCTTAAAGCCGTCGTCGCAAAATTATGTGTCTCACCGTTTGATTGTGTGGTCGGCTCGAAATAGGACATGACAGAAAGCGCATCAGCAAAGACGTCGATTCATTGCAATTCTTGCTTCAATGATCGCTCATAATACTCAAAGAGCGAGGCCCATATCGCCGTTCTTTGAGAGGGATGCGAGTTGATGACAGTCGTACGTAATCATACCTAAGCCTCATTGAAAATGAAGAGTATGTCTCATGACGGGTGTACCCTGAACTCTGCCAAATCATACTTTATAGAAGTCTTCTGCTTTTCATGTCCTGGTCGATCGCTCTAAACTCTACATAGCTAGAAGCACTGATGACAGACATCGCACTTCGCAACGTCCGTATAGAACGATAATAACCAACAGTCGAGTGCGATATTTCTGAGTCCATGGACTAAATGAAAGGGTCTGTATTGATTACCAATCTTTAAAACACTATAATATATATCAAATTTAGCTGAAGCGCTTCAAGCGAAGTTCAAAACTCCCTGTTGCGGGACCGATTCATATGTTCTTGATTGAACAATAATGATACACGATAATCGCGTTGTAATTAGGCGAGTACACCACCAAATCTATGGCGATTTTATGTACTTTTACCCATCGAAGAGTTTGATTTTGGGATTCATCTAACACCCGCAACTATGTTTTGGAACCTTCCGGACGTAGTTCCTATGACCACCCACTTCCGATTGTACAAACCCAGGACATGGTCGACGACATCGTTATAAAAATTTGATTAAAAATACCACACTGGTGTCAATCGATACTACAAGTGGCTGTTAAGCCGGATGGGGCAATTTAAAGCACTTTTGCGATTACTGGCTACTCCTACAGCATGCCACTTCTGGGGTTGTTGTAGTGCAGAGAATAAATCGTGAACACATTTAAATCTGGTGAAACCATACGTAGGATACATAAAAAGAATGGTGCTCTTTGACATTATACCGATGACTTGTCCTGTATCGGTAACGGTGGTTACGTAGGTACTGTTAAAGCAATCAATTAATTGACTGCGTAAACCATCTTTCATTCTCTTGTGGCTTTGCAAACACAAGAAGTTCAAAGATCTATGTGGGAGGTTAAATGTCTCGTATGATCGCTGCCAAGTGATCAGCAAAGAACGTCTCCACGATTATTGATTTTACACGGGGAAGTGAACCCCGATTTATGCATGCCACGGTACTTCAAACTTACATCTCGCCCATTTTATATGCCGACTTCCTTTATCCTTAGGCAGTCCAAGCAGCACATATACGAGGAACATCCTTGAGCTCACCAATTAATCGTGTGAACTATTTTCGCTGAGTTGATTACAGGGGTTGAAACGCTTATAACCTATTTTCGATTCTCTCCGTCAAGATCAAACTGTTCATTGGTTATAAATTTTCATTGTGCTTTACGCCTTCTGGCGTGTATTGGACTGATACTTCCAATTTTGTCACTGTTACAAATACGCATGTTGCGAGATGCACCGTCATTCTTTCTGGAAGTACCTCGCGCTCAACAAACTTGATACTACTGTTTTCCGTCAATTAGCGTCGGTCACATTTGTTTGAATCAACGTGAAATGACATGTTCATTTTTTGCTTCGTTTTTCAATGTGATGAGATATACTCATCTGCAGGAGCAGCAGTTCACATTGATTGTGCGTTGGAAGCTATCTTCGTCATAAACTCGCAAATTTCACTATAAGTTGCTCAATACGTAGGTATCTCTGACCCTGACCTGGCCGTTTTGAAGTTTTTTCTGCACTATTACGACCATCAACGACGTCGGAGAAACGTATCTAGACCTTTCTGGAGGAAGATCCATCATTACGCTAATTATCACGGAACATCTGGACAATAGCGATATATTCGCAAGCGTCGCGTTCTATCTTCAGGCAGCAATTGTTCCGTTGTGATATCTATAAGACGGAGAACGAGGGGTTGATATCCATTTCACAAACGTCGACCGGGTTTAGACCTTTTCTTTCCTACCTTTTAGACGAAATATACGATATAGATCTGTCATGAGCCTGTCTCAAGCCAAGACCTCATGACGCTCCATGGGTATCTCATTGTCAAGGTTCTACAACGCCAAGTGGATAAAATGATTCCAAAAGGTACCATACTTCAAGGACCGTGATAAACGCAGTAAGCAGTTCCGGGTCTTCAATTAGATTACACACGATACAACCAACACTTTATTGTGCGTGCTGAGCGTAATGATTCATATCACGATTACTCTGATTTTATTACAAGGCGCATCTTGAACTTGAAGTAAGCACGTGGCGGTTATAAAGGTTACCTAAGCTGTGCCTTGAATCTGTCATATGACACACAAATGTTCAGCTCTATTTGTAAAAAATTGTTCACCGCTTCCATCCATGGCGGACACGCCATACTTCACCTTCATCGCACCATCTTCAGAGCGAATAGCTACGATGTCGTCGTTCAGTTCGACAAAACTATTTTTACAAACGTCGAATTAGCCTGCCCTGAAATTGGAGATACCAGTGTCCAAGCTTCCGAGTCAGCACTTATTCATCGGCCAATAGAAGCTAGACGCGCAACATGCTGGTGTTCAACAGCTTAAGCTGTTGAACATCTGAATATCTGAAACTACTGTCAACGTTGCTTGTGGGGGAAATCTGTAACGGGGTTACACGTCGTTTGATATCCGGCACCTCATGTATGGTTTACATCAGGGATGCTATCCCATTAAAAACTGAAATTAGAGCACCATATCAGTTGTTGAAAGCTGACGTATGTCAGCCACCAAAATGCGAGATCTTGTGAGAGGTACTAATTAGAACATTAGTGTCTCTATTATGTACGTTTGGTCTGAGTTGTTCTTTTAGATAAAGGCAAATAAAGTTCAGTTCCCATTTTGATCTGTGTAAGACACGTGCCTTCCTAAGGCGTCTTACATCGTTACGCGTCTAGCAACGCCTTGTCAAGGTAGCTACTTGTCAGCACTCGCTCCTGTAATTCTTTAAATCGTTTGGTTCCCATGAACCGGGACAGCAAGCTTTCTGAGCTTGTTGACTCTCTGAGTCGGGATCGTTGAACCAACGTTTGCTCACTGGGCGTTATAGTCTTCCTCTGACTTAAGGAGCTGTATAGCTTCGCTACATAAAGATCCTTCTTTTAATCTCGTCAGCCTCTTGATGTAAAATCGTGCTAATAGTTGCACGTCACATACTGGCGTGAACAACATGGCAATGACGGCTGGTTCACCGACGGTCGAACTCACCCAGTCGACTGCAATACGTTCGCATCTCTGAAGAAGCAAAGAGTTTACGGACGATGCAACATAAATATTCATTCACCACTTTCATGGAGGATGCGTCCGTCTTACGGACCACAAAGTGCTACCCGGTAAAATGGAATACCGCGCCTATACTACCAACAAGAACGATGCCTCGAAACGTCACATACTTAAACCTGCAGGGGAAGATCAACGATGAGCGAATTTATTTAACAAAGTCTATCACGTTGACAAAAGCTCTGGTATATCTATATTTACCATTTTTATATAAACATGATCAGTAACTATCTGCCACCATCCATCGCGCGCCTTCCTTATTCGTCGTCGCTTTGTTGATTGATATGATGACCCATATCAACCATCCAGCAGGATTTACCGAATATTATAGCCCTACCACTAATAGACAAGAATATTGTCCGCTAAGATCACATTCGCACTGTCACTCATTAATGTCGTTGTCATGATACAACTAACCCTGCTACCTGAAGAGTCAACGCACTGTTTTCATCGCGCTAAATTGTCTGTCGACGAAAGAAAATGCAAAGGTTTTTAGTTTAAGTAAGTAATAGAGAAAATTACAAAGAGATACATCGAAAAATAGTGATCACAGGCACCCGTATATTTGCACGTAACGTTTACATTCTTGTTTTTCTAACACTCGACGCATCTGTTTATCTCTCATTGTATGAGGCACTTGCTTTATTTTTGACTGACCGATTTATCTTTAATTTCTGATCTTCTGGCGCGATTGTACTATCCGTGGTTTTTG
Organism: Hyaloperonospora brassicae; assembly: GCA_947650285.1. NCBI lineage: Eukaryota > Oomycota > Peronosporomycetes > Peronosporales > Peronosporaceae > Hyaloperonospora > Hyaloperonospora brassicae. Next base: position 351,520 of record CANTFL010000226.1, on the reverse strand, counting down.
GTGCATATTCTTTTTCCGTAGTGCATCATTTTTTTGCCTTGATCCGCTGGAAGTCTCCTTCGATTGTGTCTTGCTACTACTACTGGTGCTGGCTAGCTGCGCATCCCCTTGTTATGCGTGCCTGCTTTGGGTTGGCGACACGGTTGGCTGGTAGTAGTACGAATTAGCGAATTCGCAGCGTATTGTTAAGAGCTATCGAATATCACTTTCGAAGACTGTACTCTGTTTATATTTTGTTTCACGATCAAGTTACGACTTCAACCCGCTAAGCTAATGTTCACATTGACATTTAATGCACTGCCGATTCCTGAGAAAAGCTCACCCTCGTTACAGAGGAACCGAACAAAGATAGACGAACGACCCTCACACCGTGATTTTTCTCAACACGACTTACGCACATGCACATGCACAAACACACGAGGTACCGTGGAGTTCGGCTTTTACGCTACGGTCGAAGCCACAAAATAACTCAGTATAGCTGGATTTGACTGCAAGACAGCGGCAACGTTTGAGCTTCTCGACGGTCCGCACTCCCAGTACATTATGGAGCTCGGCTTGTAAACCCTCAGCCACCCAACTACCACACAACTTCGTCTGCGGGACGGTATACTGCCAATACTTGCTTGGTTGATCGCTTCCTGCCAAAGTCTATTTTGCCGATCTGTGCTCGTACAGACCACCATGGGTACATGACCCAGTACCTCCGGTTCCACTTCCAGTGCTATCCCACGCGGCAATCCACTCGGCAATCGAGATCGACCGCTTCACCTAAGCACGATTACCAAGCGGCGCTGCCTGCATTCTCGTAATTGGTGACATATACGCATTGGGCACGATCATGCATAGCCTGGCCTAGTAGGCTGGCAAGCCCTCGTCGTAGCACCGCACTTGAACGGAATTTTGAAGGCGCAGACCGCACCACTTCCGTGTCGTTCATGATGCGTTTCAGCGTGACTTCAGACACAAACATGACACATAAATAGTAGCTACCGGGAAGTTCGTCTATTCCTTGCGCATTCTCACTGACCGCTTCACGCTGACGGCCGCAAATACTGTCGACATTTATAGATTACGGCCCGCAATTACGGTCGACGTTTATAGATTATAGAATAGCTTGCATCACGCTATTGCTATTTATCGATTCCATTGCTGACATGTATTTTAATTGCACATACTACCATTCCGAGTCATTTCCTTCGGCCTCGCAACTGCCCCATTACTGAGGAGAATACTGCCACCTGTTGAGTCTTCTTGTCCAATCAGCGACTGCCGACCTCGATGTCCCTCGTACGCGTTTCAGGTGATGTCGCGCTCTTCGACTGTCATCAGGTGATTGCAGACCATGTACTTGCCTTTTTTCATGTCGCTGCATGATTACTACTCACGACATTTTCTGCCGGAGATCACGGGATGAGTGGGGCGACGCGACGCAACGCGACGCTGAGACGAATGCAGACCCCGCGCCGCATATAGTGTCCTACCTGCTCGGAAGCCATCGGTGTTCATTCCGCAGCGTTACAAAGCGTGAGCGTTGAGGTCCCGACTCGGTCGTCGGACGGGCTTTATTGCACGTCTCAACTGACCTGTTTACCCTCGATTGCAGGTCTCTATAGACCTGTTTACCCTCGATTGCAGGTCTCTATAGACCTGTTTACCTGAAAATTCAGTCCTACCGATGTCTGTCGACCGAACTCGGCGCGTATTCCTGGCTCAGACGTTTTCAGACATCTTGTGCATATATGTGCACAGGTTACGCCACCGACATGAACCCTTTCTCACACGTCGCAAAGTCAGGTCGAAATGCAGACGATTGCGCCTCGACGTCAGAAAGACGTGCCCGAACTGAGCGTCACTTCTTTCGGACGACGGCACGCGTTTACGAAGCCTTTCGTGGACTCGTGAGCATGCGTGCCGAGCATACAGGGCTAAAGCTCGATCCATGTGCAGAGGTCAGTTATATGTATGAGCAATGGTGGCACTGTTCGGAACCACCGAGGCTTATTGTATTTGCCTTCTTGCACATATGTATACACGCGCTGTCACCCGAGGACCTGTCTTTGACGTGCCCTTCCTTTGACAATGTGCCAAGCACAAAGAACCCGCTTGGTTATGTCTCAACAGTTTCGCCTGAGCAGTGACAATACAGGGCCCCCTTCTCATCGCATGTAGCCGCTGGTTTGCCCAATTGCGGTATTTGATATGGCGGATATGCTCTGTTCAAAACGAAGAAGTAGGAGCGTGCGTGCGTGTGTGCGAACACGCCATTCGTTGTGACGACGAAAGCGATCCGCAATGCACAATGTCCTCGTTCCGGATCAAGTGACAATAGTGGCGTCCAATTGTCTACATCGCGTTAAGACACAACATACCGGGGATCCCAGAAGTAGGAGATTTTCGTAGTTGCCGGCTATGAAATCCATATATTGTGCCTCATTGTCAAGCAGCTAGATTCTGCATATGCGTTCATCGAATTAAGATAGTCTCTTGAGGGCTTTGGAAAGCTTATAGCAGCATCAGTGCCCGTTGCTAAAGCAAAAACGATTGAGTGTGCCGAATCGTTCAGCGTCGCACCTCAGGATACAGATCGAAATGGTGCACTTATGACGTGGAAGCGGTGTTTTATAACCGTCCCATCGAAGCGACAACACGACGCGTTCAAGCAGACGCTATAGACAAATCTTTCGTCGTCCTCGGAACTGCGCAGACATGACACTAGGACTCGAGATGCGAAAGTTACGCTAATGAGGTAAAGAGCATTTTAAATAGCTGGTAAATGCGGCTTACATGTTCGGCAATTGCGAAAGTGATTACACAAGAAGCCACGACTTGCGTGTACCTATTAACATCGCTCGCATCATTGTCTTCCGCTACTTGCCTTCCGTAGAGCTCAATAACGAAGATGCTCTCGCCTAAGTTTGATTGTTAGCGGCCTTCTCTATTCTGACGACATTCCTTGTGGCGTTTTCGCATGAATTTTACAGGCACACGCATGTCTTGAGATATTAAGCGGCGTAGTTCTTCAGATCACACGAGTGTGGTCTGCGAGTACAGTGGCCATGTTTCAACTCCTAAGAGGACCAACACCCTTCATTACACTGGAATACTTTCGGCCAGTAGGGTTTCCAGTCCACTTAACTATCAATCACCGAAGGTGCGGGCTGGCAGGGCGGCTACCAGTTCGGTACTTGCTCGTCTACTGTAGTGGCCTATCTTTGGTGCTTATAACCTTTCCTCCCCCACATATCGGTCCAAATATCTCCCTGTACCAGTTTCAGTGCTCTACCATTCGACCACTGGGGTCGGTACAGGCATGTCTCGAGCATTTGTGACCGTTAGACGTATAATTTGCCCTTGCACAGAAAGTCGCGGACAAAGATCAGAAATGCCCTCTGGCATCGAGCAGCCGAGACTATGCTATATGTTTGCTCCTTCTCTTTTTTTGCCTTTTAACACGGCGACGCCGCTCGAGAACACGAAGTGCTAAAAAATCATTCACTTACCGAAGTTGGTAACCTGTCAAACACATTCGATCGACTTTCGACATTAGATCTATCGTAGAGAAACCTCTTCGATAGATCTAATGTCGAATGTCGATCTACCCATCCGACACTCAAGCACGTTGTGTGTACCAACGTACGGATGGTGATGTGTCGTCTGGTCCATCTACATCCAGCTCTGTACACCATGAATCCTGCATCGTGTACACAGAACGTGCGAGAAAGAGTCGGCTGGAAGCAGTCAGGCGTTGTCGACAGCAACTCCGTCTGCAAGAGCTCTGTCTCAAGATGGCACCGGCCACGAGCCGTCCCCAATGTTTCGAGTCGAGACTCGCCCCCTCCTCCTCATTTCCCATTTCGCCGTGACCCGAGCACACCAGCAACTTGCAGCAACTTCATCTCGCCACCCACCGACTCCAGCGCTCATCTGCCGCAATGACGAAGTGGCTCCTTCTCCTCCACCTCGCGCTCGTCCTGTCGTCTTGCAGTGGCGGTGCTACGTCTCCAGCATTCGAAAAGCTGTCCGAGTTGACATCGCCTGACGAAAATCAAGCCACGCCGCCGGACGTGACCGGCGATGGGAACGCACTTCGTGCCGCCACCGTCCCCGTCGACGGCCCTCGTGCAGACAGGGGCTCCGAGCGCTTGGCAGGATTCATCGGTCGACTTACTGGCCGTGCGAAGAAGTATCTTCCCTTCAAGTCCAAGAAAATAGCGCCCGTGGTGGATCTGCCTTTGGACGATACAAAAACTGCTGTGGCAGTGATTGATCGATACCGGATTCAGAATGATCAATTTCCTGCACTCGACTGTTTCAACATCAATCCAAGCACATATCGGACAGCGCTGAAACAATCGGAGAAAACTGGGGGCCATTCGGATTCAACTGTGGACACTTTGGTGAACGAGTACACAACCTTCCGTAAATTTGCAGCCGCGCACAGGTCGAAGAAGGTGAAAAACCCGTACCTCCGGCCGAGAACTCGTGAAAATGTCGTGAAGCTGACTGCCATGGACAGCGCCAAAATAGTCGCGTCACCAGGCAGTGGGCGTGAGTCCCCACGCAGTGCCCTAAAGGGCACTTCTCCCCGCAGTTCCCCAGATTCGGCTTCTCCACGCAGAGTCCGTTTTGCAACGCCTCCATACAGCGCCAATAAAAACGCTCCATCACGCAGTGGCCACCAACCAACGTCCCCGGGTAGTGTCAAAGGAGGCGCTTCCCCCCGCAGCCCCCTGGACGTGCATCCTTCACCCACTTTCTTCGACCCGGCTTCCCGATTTATTATCAACAAATCGCCTCGTCCGCATGCCGCCCAAGATGCGAAAGCCAAGCGTGAGGCAGAGATGAACGGGCCGCTCGAAGAGCTCCAGAGAATGAAATCGCCGTTTGTCAAGACAGTTAAGCCTCGTAGCAATAGATCACTCTGATTTCTCTTTGATACTTTTGCTCACTCATTGTGCGTTGGTAACGGGGTCACACGTCTGTTGATAATAGACATAACAAGTGTGGTTTACACCAGGGAGGAGACCCCCATCGATGGTGGTATTTGAACGAGTAAATCTCAAAACCAGTACCACAAATGCACAAAAGTCCTAAGACCAGTTTTATACTCAACTCAAGGATAAAAAACACGCTAAATAGTGTCAACCACATTTTACGGGACTGCAACATGGGACAAGAAGCTGCTTGATTGCTAGGGATAGGCGAGGTGGAAGCAAGTAACTCAGACGATGGCACGAAGTGAGGCAGGAAGTGAGGCAACAAGTAAAGTAAATATACATCTTTTGGCCCTTTTGCGCCCGGTGTTTACTTACTGAATAGCTACCAGCTACCATCGTGTCTCTATTAAATCGTCTTGTTTTGCAGCCTTGATTAAGGTAGGCATAATGCTGTTGAAGGATTGATTGAAGCAGCTGGCGAGATGCCTTCGGGAACACGCGCGAGTAAAAGCGGTGGGCCCATTCCAAACGGGCCTGCGAACATCGTCAAGTGTTGCTCCTCTTGCGGTGCCATTGTCTGCGATTGGTGGTGCTCTAGTGGCGGTAGTGGCTGCTGGAACGCAACTGGTCCTTGTGGAGATACGGGTGCGCCAAATGAGACATTGAGCAGATCCCTTTTGACCTTCGCGAGATGTTGTTGCGAAGGCGGCGCTTGATCCATGGAGGCTTGGGCTGGAGGAATCTGCTGCTGCTGCGGGTGGTCGCTTCAGCTCGATGTATGACGCGTGGAAGTACAACTTGTTTGACGGGTAGCACTAATCGTGGAGCGTGCTTTCGCCCCGACGGGTCGAGCCCCAGGCATTGGGGCCGATGCACCGGGAATGACGCCAAAGATAGCCGAAGCAAACATCTGCCGCTCGTCGACGGTGCCATTCGCATCATCATCATTTATGGGATCGTAGTTGTCGTAGTTGCTCGGGCTAGCGTACTCTTGCTGCGGTTGGATGTTGGGAAGACTGGGGAGGGTACCGTCCCTGGCCGCCAATAGCGGCAATATGTGGATGCGTATCATACTTACCTTGTACCCGTAGATGCCCTAATTACATTGGTTATATAGATTGGGCAGGCCAGTGCCCACAGGCATGTCAGCTCCAGTTGGACCAGGTGCGAGATTGTCGGGTGTGGATATACCCATAGGGCCCCATATGCTCTTAACAACTCCGCGCTTTCCAGCATCGAAGCCCGTAATAGGGTCTGGGCCATTAAGCCGTGGAGCCTAGGCGTGCCGCCCTTACCACCAATGTTATCCCAATCGTTCACCCCGAACGATCCTTGCTGGTCCTCAAGGGGAAGATTGATCGGACACGGAAACTAAGGCTTCTACAGCTGCTTACATGACGATTCAAAAGAGGCACGGTACGAGCTGGTGGCTATATAAAATTGCTAGCATTGGGCACGAAAGGGCCAAACATATGTATCTCAACTTACTTGCTGCCGCGCTTACTGTCATTGCCTGTTTCACTTACTACCGTCTCGCTCTCCCCAGCGATCAAGCAGTTTCTTATTCCATGTTGCAGTTGAGTATAATGTGGTTGACACTATTTAGTATGTTTTATACTTGAGTCGAGTATGGTACTGGTTTTGGGACACTTGTGCATTTGTGGTACTGGTTCTGAGATTTACTCTTACAAATACCATCTTCTATAGCATCAAGAGCTAAGGACCAATACTGCTACTATGTTACCATGACATGATTCCTTACAATTTTAAAGCGTGATACTTACCTACAGATGTTTCCTTTCTACATTTGTTGGCTTCGACACTTGCAGTGATGATTAAAAAATCAAGATAATGCGAGAAAAGGAGACTGACTTCCGTCGAAACAACCCCGTTCCTATATAAAATGCGAGCAGCGCACATTTCAAACGGTCACTTGGACGATGAGAAAGACATGTGTGATGCAAGTGTCTCTAATGCATTGGATAAGCACGTCGAATGGCCATCGGATCCCAAACATTGCGTGTGGTGACGTCGTCAATCTTTGGTGCGTAACCTTACATTCCGATAGTAGCTATGAGCGACAACAACAATGGCTGAAAGCGTCTCCATCAACATTCCAGATGCATGATATTGCACCATTTGGTCACATGATTCGTTTAGAAATCCTTAGCTCCTTTCTAATTCGTGACTTGACGTATTCAGGCGGTGAAAGCAGCAGATGTAAGCTTGTTGGTATAACGTACAAATGTTCATGCGACGATCCCATAGCTCTAGTGAAGGAGCTCGTATATGACAGAACCGCTCGTTGTAGCTTTCCTTATTCTCTACGTCTGTCTAGATCGTAGGTCTTATCCTCGGATATGACAAAAAGATATTTTATAAGCTGCCACTAGTGCTTTATTGATTACTCGATATGTACAAGCAACGCAGTTCGCCAATCCTATTATGGACATCAGGCGGGCAAATGAATGTGCATCGAAGTTTGTCGTAGGTACTACTTGTGACACATGCTGTGCTGCCATCGATTCGAAGGTCGACTATGATCGTTTCGTCGGCCAATGATGTGGTGAGGGGTGCGACGGTGCCACTAAATTCTCAAATGTTTATCATTTCGAGGTGATCCTCGTGGAATTGATTCTTTTTTAATGAAAAGTCCTTCGGTCTTATCCGCCAAGTGTATTGCCGAGACGCTCTGACACATCAAGACACTGTGAAAGAAGCACTTCCCGCGTCACAACTGTAACGGGGTTACACGTCGACTGGTAGTCGACAATAGGTGTGGTACACACAAGGGATGGGATCCCCTTCTAAGTAATATTCGAACACAAGTATCAATTGTTGAAGACTGATGTCTGTCAACAATTGATTACGAGATCTTTTAATAGGTTTATTTAGTACATAAGTGAGTAGGTTATTTACTTTGTTCTACGGTGTTCTTTCAGGCTAAAAGAAGTAATAAAATTCAGTTCCCATTTTGATCAACAAAAGACACGTGCTTCTCTGAGGCGTCTTGCGATCGTAAGGAAGTAGCAACGCCTTGTTAAGGCAGCTACTCCTTGTGCACTTAGTGCGTTTGATTCTTTGAATCGTTTGGTTACCCTGGAACAGGGACCGTAAGCTCTTTGAGCTTGTTGACTCTTTGAGTCGGGTTCTTTGAACCACCCTTTATCTCTCGGAGCTGTTGACTCTTTGAGTCGGGTTCGTAGAACCAAAGTTGCTCGTAAGAGCGTTTAGTCTTCCTCTGGCCTAAGGAGCTGTGTAGCTCCGCTACACTTGATAGCATTCGTAGTCAATCTACACCTGAGTCGGTAACGACTGATTCTCTGTGAGGATGGAGCAATCCACACCCCTCTCTGAGGCTCAAAAGGTCGCGCTTGAGTAGCTGACCGCGGTTGTGGCTCTGAGTATGTGGAATTTCTAGCTTCACAAGGTCCCGATGTGCTTAATGCACGAGTCGAGGCCTCCATGCAGTATGAAACGGCCTTGCTAGGGCAGGTTCAAAACCAAGTAGTGTCGGCTATGCCAACACTCTACGTGGCGATGCCAAATGAAGAGGCTAAGCCCCGTCCCCTTAGGGTGGACGTTAGACATTACTCCGGTAAGGAGGGGGAAAAACTGACCCTCTGGATCCGTGAGATTGAGATGGCCATGAGCTCTGGCCTTATCTCACTGGAGTACCAGCGGGTCTCGCTGGCTATCTCCAAGCTCGATAAAAGATCTAGAGAGTGGGCTCTAACGTGCGGCACGTCGGTCGACATAACATTTCTCACATGGTATTCGCTCAAGTTAGACCTTTTGCGAGTTTTCTCGCCGCCTAACCAGGCTTATCGCATGCGGTCATGCTTCTTGGCTACTCGTCAAGATAAGAATGAGTTGACGGACTATGTCCAAGAGTTGAGAACTCTGATGGCTGCTATGCAGTCTGATCCTCTCCCTGAGACAGTCTATGTGACTGTCTTCATGGAAGGTCTTCGTAATGACGTTGCCAGGACCGAGGTGTTTCGGGTCCATCCCTCTACTTTTGAGGAGGCTGTTAGCATCGCTCAAAATGCTGAGCATAACTTCAAGTTGGCCAGACTTGGTTGGAATGGGTACAACCCAACCTTTGCGAGGGCAACCTCTGCGAGCACCTCGGCTTACTATAATTCAAAATTGATAGACCTCAGCAATGCTAAAGATGAAGGTGAAGCGGAGTTTCATGTTGCAGAGCAGCGACAGGAAGTAAAACGCTGTTATATGTTCGGAAGCACTAAACACTTGCGTCCCACTTGTACCTTACGTAAGCAACTACCGACTCCTATGGGTCGAAACCACAGCTACAACTAGAAACCTGGTATGGCACGGGGAAACGTCGACACCCAGTAGGTGCGGGGCGCCCTACTGGGGTAGAACTGAGGTTTGTTGCTTCTCTACGAGGTAGAGTGAAACAGGTCTTAGCCCCACCGAGCTATGTGCCCACCAGCACAGAGCGTGGATACAAGCCTGGCTTGTTAGTCGCCGAGGCGAAGATTAAAGGCTTTAAGAAGCATTGGTCGATTCTAACCGACTCTAGAGAATCATGCAATTATGCTCGACGTCTTTCCCTTGGGAGAAGTCAGCGATATGCTGAAGCGCTCTAAGCGCATGAAGGTGATTTGATCACCGTTCGTTTAGCGACTGGTATTCGCGTCACGGTGCCTAAAGTTCCGTTGAACTTAGGTGTGAAGTTTTTGGACTTTGACAGCATTAAACGCTGTCTTGTCCTCTATTTGGATTCGAGATACGATCTCATCCTGGGTATGGCTTGTCTTGAACGCCATGAGCCATGGATTGATTGGAGGTCTAAGACCTTAGGCGCCACGCGCAATGTTTCTAGCGAAGCTTTGGAGAGTCATGAACCCACCTTTGCTAGGCAACAAAAGCGCTATTGGCGCGAGCCATTGACGGAAGATGTCGATGTGCTGGACATTGGTATGTCAGAGTTGATTAACTCCAATGTCAATGACATCAATATTGAGCGGAGCTCTTTCACCGTATGTGAAGTGAGTTATACTCCGTTGAGTGATACTCGTTGTGATACTGAGTCACTGCATGCTACAGGCATGGGTGGCCTAGGGCCAAGACATCAAGAATGTATATTCCTCTGATGTGAGTGGGGTGGCACGTAAAATCCCACCGAGTGAGGGCGGCCGAGGTGGCACCTCACTGGATGTCGGTAATGACATTGATGGCGAGAATCCAGAGTGTTCAGGGCTAGGCCCGAATGCTGCACGTGAAGTGGTACGTGTAAATCCACTCGGTGAAGTGTTCGAGCTACGTAACACTTCACCAGATGTCGTTCAAAACATGAGCTCTCGTATAGAGCGTGCTAAGATAAATAGCAACCACGGGGACCCGACTGTCCCGGCCTCAAGGAGGCGTAAGGTTTCTTTGAGGAAACAATCTCAGCGTAGGGTGGCAACTGTTAAGCGCCCAACGTCTAAGAAGTCACGAAGTGATAATAGTAATAATACACTATATACACTTGTCAATGGGTTGACTGGCCAGATTGATGGCAATATTAGTCTTGAGACTCTTCCATCCTTGGATACTCTCTTTGAACTAGACGAAATGTCTGACGGCGAATTGAGCCAAGCCTTACAGGCAGGAGAATTATCCGAGTTAGTGGTCATTTGGCCGGATATTGAGTTGAACTCATCCTCGTTATTGGACGAGTCTGTCCTTGAGGACACAAAGGCGGCATTGGATGCCCGTAGTGGATCTTCGATCCTTAAGGATCCTCTTGATCCGTTCTATCCTTTGGTAAAGGAGTTTCAGGACGTGGTGTGTCACAACCCACCGTCCGTCTTGCCTCCCGATAGAGGTGTACGTCATGAAATTGACTTGGTTCCTGGAACTAAATACTGCGTAACACGGCAGTGGCCTTTACCGAAGGAACAGTGTGACGTCATTGACGACTTCTTTCGTGCAAAGCACGCGGCAGGAATGGTACGTGAGAGCAAATCTCCCCATTCCACACCGACCTTCTGTGTCAAAAAGCCCAATGGGAAGTGGCGCATTGTTCATGCTTACAATAAGCTTAATGCGGCCACCATCCCGGCTCAGACACCAATTTCGAGGAAGGATGTTCTTCAGAACAATATGGTGGGATGTACAATGTACAGTGCGCTCGACTTAGTCGATGGTTATTACCAGCTTCTCATGCGAGAAAGCGATATTCCGCTGACAGCGGTCAGCACTCCGAGCGGTATGCTCTGGGAGTGGCTTGTAATGCCGCAAAGGTTATCAAATGCCCCGGCTACATTCAATCGTCTTGTGACACAATTGTTCAGACCTCACCGAGGATATGCACAGACGTACTTTGATGACATCTTTGTCCATAGTCGTGCTATGAACGGTCGGTCAGATGTGGACAATCACATTGACCATTTACGAGCGGTGCTCGAGTGCATGCGCACGAATAAGTTGTACGCCAACGCGTCTAAGTGCATCTTTGGTGCAGAAGAGATTCCCTTTTTAGGGTGCTTTATTGGTAAGCGAGGCCTTAGAGCGGATCCCGCTAAGGTAAAAGCCATAGTTGATTGGCCGGTTCCAAAGAACCAAAAGGACTTACGTAAGTGGCTTGGCCTTGCCAATTACTTACACAAGTACAGTGCGAATTACGCAGATATGGCTCGGCCATTATCCAATCTCCTTTAAAAGGATGTGGAATGGTGCTGGACTAGCACCGAGCATGATGCTTTTCAAGCAGTAAAGGAGAGTCTCCTTCATGCGCCAATCTTGGCTTTGCCTGATCCTGATCGATCTTTCAGTGTCGTCTGTGACGCATCTGACTTTGCCATAGGCAGCGCTCTGTTACAGACAGATTCTGATGGACGGGAACGCGTCATTGCGTTTGAGTCCCGGCAGCTGAAGGCTGCAGAAAAGAACTATCCTGTTCATGACAAAGAGCTACTTGCAATGAAGTATGCTCTCGTCAAATTCAGAGTTCATCTTCTTGGCTCTAAGCCGTTTGTGATCTATACAGATCATGCGTCACTACGCACTGCGACCCAGTCGCCTCACCTCTCTCAGAGAATGGCTCGTTGGCTTTCCTTCTTTGCCGAGTACAACTTCGAGGTGAAGTATAAGCCGGGCAAGCAGAATGCTTTGGCTGATGCGTTGTCACGCAGGCCTGACTATGAGCTTGCTCATGTTACGACTCTGTCGTCGTCGGTCACTGACCTAATCCGTACGGCATATGCCAAGGATGAACACTGTGTAGCTCTGCTACGTGCTCTAGGGAGCGAGGAGTTTAAGGACTCGGACATAGAATTGTCGGCACGATTACGTGCGAGGTTACATCGATATTCCATCGATCAAGGCCTGTTGTGCTATAGCACGGATGTGGAGGATACCCCTCGCATCGTTGTCCCTCATGATGAGGAGTTGAAGTATCGGATCCTCTATGAGGCACATGATACTGCGTTGAGTGGTCATCTCGGTCGTGAGAAGACCTACGGCTCAGTTAGCCAATGCTATTGGTGGCCCAAACTATACAAATGGGTGAGCACATATGTGCGTACGTGTGAAACGTGTCAACGGGTGAAACCCTCACCTCACGCGGCCGCGCCACTGGCTAGTTTGCCTATACCCAAAGGGTGTTGGGAGTCCATCAGTATGGACTTCCTGTTCGGATTACCGAAGAATTCGTATGGAAATACGGGTATTGTGGTCTTTGTTGACCGTTTGAGCAAGATGGCTCATTTAGCGGCGGTGCCAGATACCATTGATGGTGAAGGTACAGCTACGCTGTTTATCGATCGAGTGTTTCGACAACACGGTTTGCCGTTGGCAATTGTCTCTGATAGAGATCCTCGCTTCACTGGGAAGTTTTGGAAGTCCATCTTCAAGGTGCTCGGCACACGTTTGGACATGTCCACAGCGGATCATCCGCAGACTGATGGTCAAACCGAGCGAGTGAATCGCATCATCGGTGACATCTTGCGCAGTGTTTGCGCTGAAACGCCAAAGCGTTGGAGTTCGATGCTCCCTGTCGTTGAGTTTGCGTTGAATAACGCCGTGCATGCCTCCACCGGCTACACACCGTTTTATGTGAATGGTCTCACACACCCTCGCGTTCCGTTAACGCTACCACTGCGTGGTTCAGGGCTTGGTGGGGGAGGAGTTGCCGATCGGCTTGCTGATATCAGCCCTTCTACTGTTCAAAAACAGGTAAGCGAGTTTCTCGCAACGCGATTGAATGTCTTACGACATGTGCGTGACGCACTGGCTGATAGCCAAGACAAGCAGAAGGAACAAGCTGATGCTAAAGGCAGAGGTTGTATTGAACGTTATGAGGTCGGAGACCAAGTTCTACTCAATGCTAAAAACCTACCTACAAATGTAGTGTCCGCCGTCTTCAAGACAAAGTTGCGCCCGCGCTTCATTGGACCATTCACGGTCGTCGCCAAGAAGGGACTTGCGTATACGCTCAACCTTCCGCGCAAACTGCGCACACACCCCGTGTTCTACGTTGGCTTGCTTAAGCCGTATCGGGATCCGTCCCACGTGAACTTGGAGGCGCTTGCGCCGCATAGGTTGGCCTTGCCATCGGTTGCTGAATCCGTATCAGGAGGTCAAGCTGAGCCTCCATCCGGGCTTGGCCCAACTCCAACGCCTGGACACGGGCTCGCATCGCGTCAAACGCACTCTGGGTCTTACCCAATGTCTCACGGAGACCACTCAGCTCGAGAAGCACCTTCTCATGCTCCTCCTTCGGTATACCGACCACCTCCGACGCTGCTCGATGAGCAAGGGAACCGCCAGTTCCATGTGGAGCGACTCCTGAAACGACGTCGTCGTCAGGGTCAATACCAGTATCTGGTGAAGTGGCGAGGGTACCCGGAGTCGGAGAACTCGTGGGAGTTTGAGACACCCCTTCGGCAGGATTGCCCATACGCCGTTGATGTTTTTGAACATCGTGGCAGGGGTCATCCCTCGACCGAGAGCGCTTCTCACCAATAGTGGTGGAGGCAGGTGGGTAGTTGGGTACCGCTTGACCAACACCCACATCAATCGGCACAGCCGGAGCATAGCGTGTGCGAGTTCGCAACTGGCCTCTGGCCTTAAGCTTGGCGTAATCATACCGAAGCTTTCGTTCTAGACGAACATCTGCCACATCGGCACTTGCTCTGAGAGCTAACACGCTGCTGAGGTGTCGTTTCCGATGCACCCAGCGAACAAAAGCGTTGTCTTCTTCCTCCTGAGATTCGCCTGCGAATAAGAGGATGGGTATACCCTTCATCGGTGGAACCGGTGCACCCCGTGCTTGCGTGTCAAGTCGCAACTTGTATTGACTTTGAGTCGTCAAGTGGGGTTGCAGGTACCTCTCACGAAGTGCCTGTCGACTCGCCACCTCATCAGAAGATGTTGGCTCAGCGCCAATGGCCCACGTTGCCAAAGAACGACCTGTCGTTTGGCGTATACGCTCTTCCACATTGAGTGGTGTGAACAGATAGCCACGACGACCCTCAAGGGTTGCAGCAAGCTGCATACGGCGCTGAGCGCTCTCCTCTCGTTGGATAGCCAACTGTTGTTGCTCATCGAGCGGATTAGTGATGATGGCATCGCCCACGATAAGTGTTTGATGCGGCGCCGATGGCGCGTTGGCTTCGCCACGCTCGGCAAATGGGTTTGGTGCAATATGAGGCGCTGCCTCTTGCACTGGTGAGTCGGACATTGTCCTCTCGTCACCATGGATATCGGTATCGCTACCATAATCCACATCCACATCGATGCCGAGGTAAGACGAGAGAGTCGAGGACTCATGGGGTGGCGATGCCATGGTGTTTTGTGTTTTGCCAACCGTGAGGTTGAAGCGCACACACACCGTCCTCTTCGAGGAAAGAATTCGATTGACGTTTTGTGGAAACGTCAGTCTGGTGGGGGAGGGTGTAACGGGGTTACACGTCGACTGGTAGTCGACAATAGGTGTGGTACACACAAGGGATGGGATCCCCTTTAAAGTAATATTAGAACACAAGTATCAATTGTTGAAGACTGATGTCTGTCAACCATTGATTACGAGATCTTTTAATAGGTTTATTTAGGACATAAGTGAGTAGGTTATTTACTTTGTTCTACGGTGTTCTTTTAGGTTAAAAGAAGAAATAAAATTCAGTTCCCATTTTGATCAACAAAAGACACGTGCCTCTCTGAGGCGTCTTGCGATCGTAAGGAGGTAGCAACGCCTTGTTAAGGTAGCTACTCCTTGTGCACTTAGTGCGTTTGATTCTTTGAATCGTTTGGTCCCCCTGGAACAGGGACCGTAAGCTCTTTGAGCTTGTTGACTCTCTGAGTCGGGTTCTTTGAACCACCCTTTAGCTCTCGGAGCTGTTGACTCTTTGAGTCGGGTTCGTAGAACCAAAGTTGCTCGTAAGAGCGTTAAGTCTTCCTCTGACTTAAGGAGCTGTGTAGCTCCGCAACAACAACGGTCGTCAAGAACACGTTCCATCAAACATACACACCACAAAGGGTCATCTTCTTTTCACTGCCAGCGGTCCTGTGGCACACATAGTCCGCTTTACAGCTTCTGCTCGGTACGAAAGCGCATACAAGCATATGACCTGCATGTTAGCAACAATTATCCATATCTCGTCTACAGCAAATGTTTGGCCTGCTTTACTTGAATGTCTCGACTCTGATCAAGATACCATAGCGCTCGGTCATGGGCCACGAACCGAAGACTAGACTCATGGTCTAGAATTCCTGCTTCGTGGACTACGAACTAAAGGACTAAAGTCATGGTCTTGCTGTGCCTGCTTACAAATATCATGTTGTACTTGGTAAAACTTGCAGCTCAACTGACTTCCGTGCGCATATATCTTGCAGCTCATGACTTCCATTCCAGCGCTCATG
Source organism: Hyaloperonospora brassicae (assembly GCA_947650285.1). Classification (NCBI taxonomy): domain Eukaryota; phylum Oomycota; class Peronosporomycetes; order Peronosporales; family Peronosporaceae; genus Hyaloperonospora; species Hyaloperonospora brassicae. The sequence goes on along the minus strand of CANTFL010000226.1, from coordinate 335,705 downwards.
TATGTTGCCGCTCTACGACTTTTGTTTCGCTTGCCCCACCTAGCGCTTTGTTGCAGACGACGACAGACGCGTCAGCTCCATCAACAATTTCTAATAACAACATACTTGTATTGATATTGACGTTGATGTTAATGTGCCTGACCAGTGGTACGCTCTCTCGAGGATATCAGACATGAAGAAGCTAGCTGGATACAGTAGTGAGGCTCAAGATTGTCGAGCGCCCAGGACGAGAGCATGAAGGCAGTATGGTCGACACATCGGCGCGCTTGGCTTGCAACGACTTTATTCATTCTCATTTATTTATAGCAAGGCATGAAGCACTATCTAACGTTCAAACACTTGGTGCTAGAAGATAATTTCATCCGTTTCAGCCACATGGTTGAACACCTTTGACTTCTGCACTTCGCACGAGTGCGTTAACCAGTTTTGACGCTCAGACAGTCACAGATTTTCCACGTCCCTGTCTCAGGTCTCTACGAATGCATCCCAAAACGTAGCACGGTAACCCGCTGTACGACGTTTAATGGAACAGATTTGCACACGAGTTATACGTGAGCCTATCTTTACCAAATGTAGTCTTCTTCGGCCCTGTGGAGCTCAATCGTGGCAAACTCTGCACTAGATCTTCGTGCAGTGCAAAGATCGTCGGTGCGCTCACAATTGAGCAATACAGTCCACTCCATCTTGTGCCTACATTGGCCTGGATAAAAAGATCGAGCAATCGACATTGCTCAACCTTTCACTCGCCATGACGGTCATTCTGTCTTCATCTTCGCTAGCGATCCCGCTTGTTACGCTCAACTTTCGATCTGCATATTGTTTCAAAATGCCGATGTCATTGAACGTCCGCTGCAGTACCTTCGGACACAAATGAGCAAAGCAATTAGGTCTTCTACCACGTTATAAAGACGTGCGCTGTAACTACGCGATATCAGGATCGGCTTTCAGTGTTGTTCTTTCGTTGATGCTCAAAGCCCCATAGCGTCAGCATAAACTCAGCACGAAACTAGCGATGAATGTCAAGCGCCTTGTCGTGAAACAATGTAAGAGAAAGGAAAGATTTGCCTGTTTAGAGTAACAAGGTGGTGGTGTCTAGTCCGACACTCGTTTGTACATATGGACAAAGCAGTGTCAAAGCGGGACAAAAACTCAGGTGAATGTAAGCCCTACCTCGTGCTGTAGCGTCCGCTAATATTATGGAGCGATACAAGTGCCAATAAGACTAAGTAGTTTTCTTGCATCTACCCCTCATCCGCCGGATCATCGATAGCATCATTTTGTATCCGGGTGCCTGTAGTTCCACTGCTTCTAGCCTCTAGAAACAATCGCTTGTCTCGAACCCGAGTGACCTTTTGTCGGCGTTGTGCTCGAGCTAACGCAGCTGTCAGATTCACAAACTGGCACTCTTTTCAAGCACATTTCCGAGAGTTCATTTGAAAGCAATTTGTCATGTCACGAATGTTAGTTCGCTTGTACATGACGTTCGCTTGAACTTGAGCATTGCCTACAGCAAAGACGACTAGTTTGTCGCTACGAAAATGTGGCGGAGAAGAAACATATACAACTGCCTTCGTTTTGTGGGGGTTGAGTTGAGTTGACTGGCAATAGTATGCAACCACAACGGCGCGGGCGTTTGTGTTGCGCTCATGCCGCAGTTTTGTAAGCGAACACGTCACTGGTTTATCTCTCCGTTTGTCGGAGAGGGCGACACACGTGACATGTGACACGGAGATAGTCCTGCTGGTGAGGAACGTACTACATGTACTGGGTGCTCGAGGGGCTTTGACGCATATATTGCTACCAGCTCGTGTCCATTTTGTCGACGAGGCGGTCGACTGGTCTCTAAACAGTAGATTGATAAGAAAAGGTGCGAGTGCATGGTCTTCACTGAGCTGTTTGGCGACGGAACCAACTGACGTTTAGACTTCTTCTGGATCAATCGTATGACTTGCTTGAGACCAATCTGATGGCTTTGATTTGACGTCCGTGGATTAGTACGAGTGAGGTTTGGCGCTATCGACGTTGGTAAGAATCGAAGCATGACGGAAATTCACCTATACTCTGTTTCGCATCATACATTGCCTTGGTCGAAGCAACGACGTCCCTGACTGACTGCGTCAACTCATGCATTACCGCGTCTGGTGCTTCAAATCTGACGGCACTGTAGGAGCGCAGTGTACCGCCGCCTACACCAAGCCTCGGCGTGTACTTCCAACAAGATTGTCCCTTGAAAGGCCAGTACGAGATGTCATGGAAGCGACGTATCCTCACAAGTACCTTTCACTTGTTTGTTGATTACACGCATTCGCGAGATTGCTTTCCCACATTATACAACAAGTGGTATGCGTTACCGACTCCCAAATCGCATCAGTGGGGGAACCTATATACATACCGTCATGACGTAAGCTACTATCACACATGAATGACAGCTCAAGATGCTCCTGGGGTACTGATCCATTTTCCGTCGAATAGAACAGTACCAACAGACTCTGTCGGGGTGAACGCGTTGGTCTTGCACTTGCAGCTGGGCTTCTCCGAGCCTTTTTCGCACATATCTTCAGAAGATCCATAGCAGCTGTAGAATCCAAGATTGCGTCTCGGCGAGCTCACGATAGAGGAAACTGCTGGTACCGTCTTACTGACACGGGCCTGGTTGGCGGGGACCCATTCACCCTGAGACGTTTCCATCAACTCGACGTCATCGCCAACACTTTCGTCGAGTGCTTGACTCGCGCCGACGGAAGCATGCTTCGTTTCCGCCACATCAAGGTGCTGCTGTCGCTGTTGCTGAAGGTACCAATCTTTTGAGGACTGTAAACCATTCTTCTGGACATTGCACTCGAAATGATCGACCCCACCTACCTGATGATTGCGCAGCATATGCTTTGACTTTTCTTTTTGTTGCTGGATCTGATTCAATGGCGGAGGAGAGAGACGGTGCGGCTTTTGGGAATCACCTCGGCGGACTGCAGGGTCAGCTGACTGATGTCGGCGACGAACTTGTTCCTCCTGGTACTGCGCCATTTCCTCAAAGTCAGACTCCTGACGACGACGCGCCTGTTCCTCCTGATATCGAGCCAGCTCTTCAAACTCTTCCAGTTGCTGTCGCTGCTGGGGGTCATATTTGTGTCGTTGATGCTGGATCTCGTTCATCGACTCTTGTTTCTGGTGATGTGACACATGAACTGACTCCTGCTTCTCAGCTGATACCACTTGGACCGGCTGCTGTTGCAATTGACGCATTTCACGTTTTCCTTCATTCCCGTTATGACTGCCGCCTTGCGTATCCTTCTTCAACGACGAAACCGGAGAGAGATCTGCTCGCAGACGGACCTGTTCCTGTTCACCAGCGTGGCCTGGCAGCTGTTGGTCTTGCCACCACCGCGTAATATCCGTGGTTGTGCGTATTTCGCCCAAGCCATCGATCGTATGCTCTTCGTAATCCGACAAATCACTATCGCGGTAGTGCGACGACAGTCGAGTTCCAGCTTCAGCTGTCAGCCTGATGACAGCTTCTCCCTCAGTATCACTAAATTCCTGGCTACTGATGTCCTCCGATGACACAGACGAAGAAATCTGGTCGACGCGCTGCCGTCGTTCTGCATTCTCGCTCTCGTGCGTAGAGATACTCTGGGGTTGCGGATGCTGAGACACCACTTCTATCTCGAGTTCTTGTTTCTCTTCTTCATGTACGAAAAAACTCGATGAAGGAACATGGCGAAGAAGCTGGTCCGTCTTTTGTTCGCGGGCTTTCGCTTTGCGCTTGCGTTGCTCCTGCAACAACACTTTTTGTGCCTGCTGCTGCTGATCTGGTCTCACGCTAGTGTCGCGCTCGTGTACCTGCATATCATCCCATATTTTGACGCGTTGGTTGAGCTCGGTAGCCCGCAACTCGAGATCATGCTTTATTTCCTCTTGCTGCGCAAAAAATGATGCGGCATTATCGCACCGTTCCATCATCGACAGCGAGTGTCGCTTCGCGTGCTGCAGCGGTGCGTCCAGCAAATTCGGGTGGGTTTCACCCTCGACTTGCGTTAACGACTCGCTGTCGGATCCCCTGATCGGGCAGGTGCCAGCATGTACCCCGTGCGCTGAAATGTGCGACTGTTTTGCCTCAGCGGAACAAACCGTGCAAATGCGTACTTTCGTACGCCCTACAACGGGTACATCAAGCCACCAATCGTCACTGCACCGTCGACAAATGCCTTCTCCACACTTGCGACATACATACCGCTTTGATCTCGTGGATCGGTTTGCTATCGCCGCCAGCGTGTCCCTCAGTCCGCCTGAAAGCGCCAACTCACGAAAGCACAAATTGCAGCTGCCTTGCGTGCGTCTTTTGTTGGGAATGTCCAAATCGCCCAGCAGCGGGCTACTACTGAGTCGTTGCTGTTGCAGCAGCTTGTCCACCGTCGCAAGCGCTGCGACGCGCTGAGCGACAAACTTGGGCTGCAACAATTCCAACGCCATGCGTCCTTTCAGGTCAAGCTCGACCGTGTATGTGACGCTGAGCACACCGGGTTCATCTGTCTCCACGGCCGTGAGTCCCGATCGATAGATACTTGCTCGCACGATGCCGTAGTCCTTCTCCAGGGGCGGACAGCATGGGAGCTTCAGCGAATGGAGCGACCGGACCCACCCCCGTCGTCCTTTCGCATCGGTAAACTCTTTTTGACACTCCAAGTAGCAGAAATCCCGTTTCCGGAAAAACCGTGACGGCGACGCCACGAGCGCCCACTTGACCCCGACGTAGCGTCGTGGCTGCTGCCCAGACGGCGCCACCAGCGTATACAGCGTCGCGTGTTGCACCAAATCCGCGTTGAACAGCAGTAAATGATCGGCGGCTTCGCGACTCGAGTCGAGCTTGAACAGCAGCGCAAACTCCTCGATACTCGCGTGCACATTGTCACTGACGGCGCGGACGCGCGTGGCGTCGCTCGCCTTGTCCACGTCTCGCGCTGTGCCGCGAAGCACGTGGATGCCGCTGGGCGCGCCGCCCAGACGCGGGGCCGGGCGCCACAGGACCGCTCCGGGTTCGTCTTGTGCCAACGTGTCTTTGATCAGCGCGTTCGACGTCTCATTGGCCACGCGCACCAGCTTCTTCTTCGTCCGGGGCTCGAGCTCTGCGCGCGAAAACAGCTTCTCCACTGGCGGTAGTTGGACCGCGTTGACGTGGGTCTTAAGTAACACCGACGACGACGACGAGGGCGAGGCCGGCGACGGGGCGGGTGGGCGGGGCACGGGCGGCTTGGGCGCGCGCGGCATGACGCTGTGGCAGCGGCGCGGGCGCGCATCGCTGTCGGCGGCTTTGGTCGTGGGGCGGGCGCTCGTGCTGCGCGTCCGCAGCTGGTCGAGGCGCATGGCGAAGGGCGACGGCGGCGGACAAGTGGAGTCGACTGCGAGTGGAGACGGCGTCGGCTGAAGTAAGAAGTGGTGAAGTGACTGAAGTAGTGGGTAGACAGACGGACCAGCCGGCGGGACTGGATAGAGTGTTGTGGTGTCGTGGGTCGACCTCAAAAGGACTTTGGTGGCGCTTTGTTTTGTCGACATTATAAAAAAACAGAAAACTGCATGGCGATGGGAGAGAGAGAGAGAGAGAGAGAGAGAGAGGTCTGCTGCACGGCGATGCCGACCGATGTTAATTCTACGAGGGCAGGTTGAAAAAAGAACTTTTTGTTTTGGTACTTTTGTAGTGCGGACGGTGGAAGAAAACTCCTGTGTGCAGCGCTCTATTTTTTCAATCGACAGCGTCGCTATCGTCCCACGTCGGACGATGTCGCGTTGCACGGATACATTCGCTCAACACAGCAGGATGTCGCGAAAGTGGAGACGGTGGGGTACAGTCTGTCGTAAGTACGACACCATCGCGCGCGTCTCGCTTTGCTCTGACAACGTATGTGTGGATGGCGTGGCAGGACGAAAAGAAGGTGCTGCTCGCGACGATACGACGACAGGAGCAGGAGGCTGCAGCGCTTGCCAGACGGTTCAAGCGGCTGCAGCAGACGCTGGAGCAGCAGCAGCAAGTACTGGACCGCTACGAGCGCGCGCTCGATGGCGCTAGAGCCAGTACCGCGACCCCGCGAGCCGAAGGAGCAGTCGCGGCGCCTACGGATGACAGAAGAGGTCTACGACCGCCACTTAGAAGCAATGAGGTTGTCAAATTGTGCCTTGGAGAGGGAAAGTGTACGTCGACGGCACAGCAAACCGCGTGGGACAAATGCAACGTGTCGACGCCAACGGACGCTCCTGTGCCAACGATAGAGACGAAACGAGAGACAACGAGCAAGAAGGCGGTGGTGGAGACGAAGCAGAACGAGGCAGTATTCAAGTCAGTTGTCAAGAAGAGACGGAACGATGAGGTGTGCGCGACGTGGGCAGACGAAAAGCAAACGATGCATCGCACGACGACGTGGGAGCACCGTCTAGAACGGGCAGCTACGGGACCTCTCAAGCGAGCAACGGTCCGGACAGAGCCGCTCGCGTCGAAAGAATCGATGAGCTTTCCATACATTGAAGTGGTGCGCAATCGAGAAGCGCGAAAAGCACTGCCCGGTCATGACTGCACTGAGTGCAAAAAGTACTACGACGCGCTTGCGGAGCTCGGGGCGGTCGACGTCGCGGCTCAGAAGCACAACTGTTCACGCCACCGCGCGAGGTTCGAGCCTTACCAGACACCGGATGATTTCTGGAGATTGAGCTTTCCCGACTCGGAGCTGCAATGATTCGGCTGCTAGCAATTCGAATGATGATCGTCGAGGGAACATCACCGCGTCGAACTTATGAGGGTCCGAGTACACGCCGTTGGGATCGACTGGGACGAGCAATGCTAGCTACTCAGATGTCGATGAATGAGTCGACAGCAGGAGTGACGTTGACGGTTCCTTGTATCGATGTCACAGGAAGGATGCTTGAGACAACCACGTCTTGACATCAATAAAGACGGAAGGTTTGCGTATTGCGCTGAACGCTTTGGTGCCTTACGCGCCGAAACGTTGTTTACGAGCAAATGCAAGCACGGATGCAGCGTGTGACCTGCGCCAGGTGTTTCTCCCGATTGTATACCATATCGGTGACTTGCCGCTCTGGTGTCAGCTTGAAGCATGAGTATACGTTGTGCGCTCGAACGACTGTCGGCCTCGGCTTCATCTGACCAGCGACGAGCAGATAACTGGTGAGTGGATGGCATTTACTGGTTGTAGACAGAATGGACGTGCGAACTGGAGAGAGCAACGTCACCATCTAGGCTGGTCGTAGCGGTACACACGGGCTGTCGAGCGGTTTCTTGTCGAGCTCAATGCAGACACAAACCTCTTTGTATTTGGCAGCGACGATGAACTCATACTCGACCACCACCACTGATCAACACGCGCAGCATTCCATGTACATGTTAGCACCCTATCACGATATGGCTACAGACTAAACCGTGTTTTGCATGGCACTTGTTGCACTGTCCACGTATCATGTCCTTTGTACATTCGCGTGCAGCGGCAGTGCTCGGATTGTGTAATTCGTGTGCGTCTTTGCAGCAGGCAGCAGTCGCCCGTAAAGGTTTGTACGCAACTTGTCGACGACGCTATACAGGTCCTCGCTGAGCGCCTACAAATGGACTCCCCCATGCAATAGCGACGTTGCTTGAGATGCATACTGAGGCCGAGATCGTCCTTTGGCTAGTAGGGCCGATGCTTCGGATGGATTGTTAAACAGAGATCGTGGTAATGACTCGATCGGTTATGCAGGAGCTGCGCTTCGAACGCGCTTGTCCTCTCGTAACGTCTTCAAGTGCGACTCGTTGACACGTTCTCGGTCCACGTCTCTGGAGCCAACGCGCAAGCAACGCAGCACGAAAGAAACCGAATGGTACAATCTGCGATACCCGAGTAAGACGTGCCACGTTGTCGACGTGAGCGAAACATCACGCGACATCTCGTGCGCTGAAGAAGAAGAAGAAGAAGATGTACAACAAGTAAGGATTGCTTTGCGAAGGACGCTCGATGAGTCATGAGTAAGCAATGGTCGAAAGACGGCCTGGAGTTGATTGCACGCCATCGAGCAAAAAGACGCGAGAGAGACGTGCGAAGAAGTCGACTACAAACATAGTGAAGATCGTGATGCGTCAAACTGGAACGTTTCCGCGTGGCACAAACGGCCGAGAAGCGGTAGTTGCGTTGCATCATGAAACTACTACGAGGTCTATCCGATCGCCTACGGCCCTTGTGTCGAACCGTCGGACATCAAATCAATTTGCGAGCGTAAAGCGCATGCGGTTGCAGACGATTGGGGAACGTCGACGGTCTGCTGAGCCGCTAAGTCTTGAGGTTTGATACCTGTCGTGTGAGCGCGCGATCTGCGTCCGTACAAACTCATCCCTGTGGTCTCTCATCCATGTCCACTTGATCACCCCGGACTGCGACTCTTTCGCGATCGTACATCCACTGCATTTTCCAGTAGATGCCGACAAAAAATGTCTACTTGGCGCTCACGTTTATCGAGTCGGACACGACGCTTTTCCCGGAACATCTCGCGCAGCTATTGAGGTGCTTTGTACGACGAAACCAAATCCGCTTTGCCGTCACAGCGCATGCTAACGAATCGACACTAGACAAACAGCTCGCGTGTCTTTCGTCTCCAGCGCACACACCCGCGATAACGGATGTTTTCGCGATCATACAACGACCGCACTCGTAGGCTTTGCTTCACCTGTTCCTTCCACGTCGGCCGAAAAAGAAAACGCTATCACGTCACAGGAAAAGCATCTGCGTGTTTGTTGACACAGAGCTCGGGGGCTCCAGTCAATACAGAAAGCAACCGCTGTCTCCGACAAACATTTCCAACCAGTGGCGTCGTCAATAGCCAAGCGACAAAAACATTTTACTACCTCTCTCTCGATGAGCACTACATGTACGAGCCGAAACCCTCTGCCTTTGTGCCACTTTGTGCGCACTGTTTGCTCAAAATCTGGAAATGCCCCGACACAAATCCCGTCGTCGTCTCCCAAAGAGCTATTGCCCCTACTGCTCCAATTTTCCATCGCGTTTCGTCCGACACTTGCACCGTCTCCTTTACTACCAAAGTCTCTCCCTCGCTCTCGGCTCCACTACTACCACTACTACTACTACTTCTACTCCTACTACTTTTACTCCTACTCCTACTTCTACTACTTAAACTGCTACTACCACTACTACTACAACTCGTGGCCTCTCCCTCGTGGCGACCAAATCGTCTCAAACCAATGCGACTGCCGATCCTTTTTCTGGTCTTTTGTGCACTTTATGACGCGCGCGGGACGTGGCCGCACGCGGCCAACCACTCGGCGACGCGCGCTCCGCGGCGGTCGATGACAGGCCCTCCGCGGGCACTCGAGGCGACGCGGGCAGCTGCGTGGGCCGCCACTGCGCGAGTGGTCCACGAGGCCAATGCCGAGCACCGAGCGGGCAGAAAGAGCTACTTCTTGGGCTACAACGAGCTGAGCGGCTGGACGGACGAGCAGTACCGCGCGTGGCTGGGCGCGCGGCCCGACAAAGAGCCGCGCAGGCGACAGTCGCCGCAGAGGTGGGGGCAGCAGGTGAAGGGCAAAAGAGGACGGACACGGGACAAACGAGGGGGTGCCGAGTTGCTTGAGCCAGTGGATATAGTGGGAGAGGGCGGAGGCCATGCGGGTAGCGAAGACGACCGACAGGGGGACGTGCCAACGGCAGTGGACTGGACGACGGCAGCGGGGGGCAAGTACATGACACCGATCAAGAACCAGGGGACGTGCGGTAGCTGCTGGGCCTTTGCAGGCGTGTCGGTCGTCGAGTCGAGGTTTGCGATCGAGAATGACGTCCCGGCTTCGGTCTTGAGTGTCGAGCAGGTGCTGAGCTGCTCGGCCGCTCTGGACCACATCCAGAGCCACTACGCGGACAACATGACGAGCTCGTCGGAAGGATGTGCGGGCGGCATGCCGTTCCTCACGTACTCGTACCTGGATCTCGCTATGCCGCACGGCATCTCGTGCGAAAGCGCGTACCCGTACGTGATGGCGACGAATGCGACAGAGATGCAGTGTCACGTGTCGACATCAGCTGAGGTCGCCGTGGCTTGGGACAAGGACGTGGCAACGTACAAAGTGGTGGCTGCGAATGAGCAGGCGCTGCTTCGCGCCGTGGCAAGCGGACCTGTCACAGCTAACATTGATGCCACGGGAGACGGGTTCCGACACTATGCAGGTGGGATATACGACGCACAAGACTGTCTCAGCGATGGGGACGAAGTCAACCACGCCGTCGTGGTCGTGGGCTTCGGGCAGACTGACGCGGGTGAGCAGTTTTGGAAAATCCGCAACACGTGGGGCACCATGTGGGGCACTGACGGCTACATGCGCATAGCCCGCGGCAAGAACGTCAGTGACTATGGACCGTGCAACCTCTACCTCTACGCAGACTATCCTGTGAACCTCACGGCCGGCCCCGCTGCGACCACTGGTGAAGCTACGTGCCCGGTGCCGTCGCCACGCTTCAAGCGCCTTTCGCTTCGGCAGCGAATTGGTCTATCAAGCAACCAGATTGTTTTGCTGACGCTCTCAACTATGTTGTGTGTAGTTGCCGGCGTGGCGCTGTACTATGGCACGGAGTTCTTGCAAAAGCGAAAGCACGCTGCACGAGATGTAAGCTACAAGGACAGTTGTGCACGCTGGATATTACCTTCCCGTGACCAACTCGCGGCAGCACTTGCTCGACACAACAACAGGCGCCAGACGCGTACGGCGAGACGATAGAGACACAGCAGCTTCCAGTGTGCATGTCTTGCTTACATTAATATATAATCGCCATCATCGCCAATACCCCCCAGACCCTTCACGTGCGAGAAGGCTCGTTACAGCGACACGTCCGGATTCGAGTCGCCCGTTGCCCGAGAGCCATACGGTGAGTGCTCGAAAGGGTCTTCGACATCGCCCTCATTTGCCATTAGCGTCAGATCCGAAAGACTTTCCGCCAAGTCTCCATTCGACGGAATGTAGTCCTCCTGTATCATCGGGCCGTGACGCGCAGCAGCTGCCTCTTCCTCTGCACGGAGAGCACCATGCGTCATAACTTGCGAGACCGGGCTCGCCGATGCCAGTGGCGACCCGCCGTTCTCTACCTGTATCGCCGCAAGCTTCGGGATGACCTTTTGCCACTCGTCCTCCACTTTCTTGCTATACTCAATCTGCATTTGAATGTAGTCCAATATTATGTGCTTGAAGTCCACCAGCTTCTCCCGTCGAAAACGTTCCACCTCGCGAAGAACTCGCTCCGTGACGATGTCGTCGGCAAGTCTGGCGTCTTCCATAGTCTGCTCAGCTGTGCGCACCTCGTTCTCAGCCAGCTGAACCTTCTCCTCTACAGAGCCTCCCCGGGCATGCTTGAGTAGCTTCGCCAACACGGCTTCCTTCGCTTCAAGGTCGGCAACTGCCGAGCCATACGCACATCGCACTTCATGCCGTTTCTGCAGCGCAGCCTTCACTGCCCCAACCAGCCGAATGTAGTCAAAGATTGGCTCCTCAAAGTGCAGTGCCTCGCGTTCAGCGTGTTCTGCTGCTAACGTCGAGAGCTGGTCGGAACAATGTCCAATGTGGCTCAGCCCTTCCTGCAGCGACGCGTTCTCCTCTGACTTGCCCAGCAACGTAAACGATACGCCAAACTCAAAGAGTCCATCAGCAATCTCTCGCGCTCGTTTCGTCAAGCCGTGAGCATGTTTGTGCAGTCCCGCCATGATCGGTTCCAGGCCTTCAATGTACACCATCATGCTCTCCACTTCCACGTCGGCCGGTGTCTTGGGCAAGTTGATCGTCGACGTGACCGACAACGTGGACGAAATAGTGTTCACTGTCTCGTCCAGCCACTGAAATAGCACGCCCCGCTGGGCATTTGGTGCTGCATGGCGCGGGTCTCTCCGGAACGCCTGCAGCCGCTCCTCACTCGCTTCGAGGAACGTCGTTAGGTGTTCACTGTGCTGCAGTTCCGGATGCACACAGCAGCGCTGCAAGAACAACTGCAGGGCGCGACGTCGGCCTTCGATGAATTCCGGCGAGAACCGCCCGACCAGCAGTTTCTCGGGCAGCGGCGGGACGACAATCCCTGGAAACAGCGCACTTAGCTGCCCGTGGATCCAGATGAAATCACTGTACCGTCTGACGACTGTGAACGAGCTCTTGGCGAACTGCGGTCGGCTCGTGGATGTACTGATTTTGTACGAAATGTAGGCGTTCATGCCCTCGCCTTGTTTGATAGGCTCTTTCACGGTCACTTGGATAGTCGATTGCACAGGCTCTCCAGTAAGTGATAGCGAGAGCGACGATGACGACGACATTGTGGCACGAAAGCCATCGGGGCGGTCCGACACAAACGTAGAGTCGCTGCCAGGTCCGATTGCACTGGACGAGGAGGACGGAGGGAGCGCGGTGGACTCTTCGAGGATGCGGTTCGTGTAGTCGACGTTCACCCACTTGCTGCTGCGTCCGTCCATGGGCTGCAGAGGGAAAGAGACGGAGAGGCGGAGAGCTGCGCGGAGAAGTTAAGAGTCGCCACGCCTTCTCGTGGAATGTGTTGTGTCGTCTTTTGTCAAAACTGTTGTTGTTGGTGGTGAAATTGTCCTTCGTTGTTGTTGTTGTTCTTGCTATATTGTTATTGTTCGTGCTATATTGTCGCTGTTCTTGCTATATTGTCGCTGTTCTTGCCATATTGTCGCTGTCGTTGTTTTCGCTCGGGAGGAAAAATAATACACTCCGTCACTGCATTTGGTTGTGAGCGCGCTGATGTTGTTGGGATTTGTGCGTTTTCAGTGGGAAATATACCAAGCGACTGCTTGGCAGTGTTTGTTTTTTACAATCGGTTTGTGGCCAGCGAGTAGTTTGTGGTTGCGCTAGCGAAGAATTTCGGGCGTTTCGATCGATTTCTGAGCGTGACAACGATCTCTGCAGTGTCTCACGGCCGTGTCGAGCTTTTGGCACGAAATGTCCCTTTCACTCCAGGCTTCTGGTCCAAAAGAAGAAACATTTACGCATATTTAGCCGTCTTTCGTGTAATGCATTTCTCTCTCGAGGAAAAAAGACCTGATCGAACGCGACGTTTCTCGTTGATTGACACGAGATGCATCCAGACAGTCATCAGTGTTTCGCATGGTGCAGTCTCTGAGAATACCTGACGAAACGTCCTTAAAAACGCGCCCCTCGAGCTGAATGAAAGGCGCGTGCGTTCCGAGTGTCACGAACAATCCAAAGTCTTGATTGCACCTGCCGTGCAGTAGCAGTTGAATGCGTTCAATCCTCAATCACGCGGCACGTGTCGTAACGCCACAAGACGTCAAAGTGCTGACTATGTTTGCAACGTGTCGACAACGCGACAAAAGTCGTTGCCAGCAGCAATGGACACGAGTTGTACTGCGCCACTCACGTCGTCCTATCTTTCGGGCCCCGCTCCATCCAGTCGTTTCGACGGTACAGCCATTCAGACGTTAGCTTTCCAAGCTCTACCGACAGAATGGCGCAATCCAAGAGACGCGCGACGACAGCGACCAGCGCTGAATTCCAGCAAACAAAGTGCCGATATGACGCGCCGAGTGACACTTTTTTTTCTGCAGAGCCTTTTGCCGTTGTGACCAAAGGACGCAACATATCTTATTCGCGTCCTCTCGTTCAATCGCACCCGTCAGTCAGTCAGTCAGTCAGTCAGTCGCCTGTCCACTCGCGCACGCACAGCGTCTGCCAGTGTTCATCGAACGAGCTTCAACTAAGTATCCACACACCCGACCGTCCCCTCGCATCCGCAGGCGACAACACCCCCCCCACCCACACATCGACGTCTCGCACAAGTTGCCAGCAGCCACTCCGCTTACCAAACGACGCAGTCCAGCGCCCCACCAACGTACTGCGCCGTTCATGGCGGCCCACAGCCCTCCCACCGCAACCGCAGCAACCGCAGCAACCGCAGCAACAAGTGCTGCTCCTCCTCCTCCTCCTTCTGCTCCCAGCGGTCCCACCCAGTCCCCTTCCGCGCCCTCGTCGGCGGCCGCGCGAGACAATGCCAAGTACTATAACCCCGTGGTCATGTCCATCATCCGGGACGACTGGATCCAGCAGCAACTGCTGCTGCGACAGGCCGCGTACACCGAGTTCCGCTCCACTCGCGTCGTCACGGGCACGTGGAACGTCAATGCCAAGAAGCCGCTGACGGCGGCCGACGCCTCGAAGCTCGCGCAGTGGCTCCAGTCACGACCCACTGGCAAACGACAGCCGCCGCCGCCGCCACCGGACCTCATCGCGCTCGGCCTGCAGGAGATCGTGGACCTCAATGCTGTCAACGTCGTGGTGAACAGCACGTTGACCGTGCAGCGGAGCGCCGCGTGGAAAGACGCGGTGCTCTTTGCACTGAACCACGACGCCACTGGACCTGACAAAGCCGCGCGGGCGCCTGTGCAGTACCGCGTCGTGCTGGAGAAACACCTCGTGGGGATTCTGCTGCTCGTGTTTGTGCGGGCTGATCATGTCGCGCACGTGCAGGAGGTGAAAGGCGCGACGGCGGGGGTCGGGATCATGGGCGTCATGGGCAATAAAGGCGGAGCGGCCGTGCGCCTCAAGTTTTACAGCAGCACACTCTGCTTTGTATGTGCGCACTTGGCTGCCCACCGAGAGAACGTCGCCGGGAGGAATGCTGACTACCTCAACATACTGAGCAAAGTGGACTTTGGTGAAAACGCGCCAGAGGAAGCAGCTGCCTCGGTGCAAGATATGAGGTGCGTTTGTCGCGTGCGTGGTAGGCGCTGGATAAATGTACTGCTTGTTCCGACAGTGTTGTCGCGCAACCGTGTGGCAGGTTCTGGAGTGGTGCGCCGTCGATCTTGACCCATGATTTCGTCTTCTGGCTCGGGGATCTGAACTACCGCATACAGGAGACGTTGACAACAGAAGAGGTCTTTCGTCTCGTTGAAAGCGGCAGGTCTCTGCTCGAGCTCGTGCAGCATGACCAACTTACGATTGAGCGGCAGCGAGGGAACGTGCTGAAAGGTTTCGAAGAAGGGGCTCTGACGTTCCCTCCCACGTACAAGTTTCAAGCTGGGACGTCTAAGTATGAACGACGGCCTGAAAAAAAGTTTCGGGCTCCGGCTTGGTGTGATCGTATTCTATGGAGGGCAAAGAATCCGTCAGATGTAAAGCTTATCAGCTACGATTCGGTCCCTGCACTCGAAATGTCGGACCACAAGCCTGTCCATGCATTTTTTGACGTGCAGGTGAAGTACCAAGTAGAGTCCAAGAGAAATGACGTGATGCGTGACATCATGATGCAGCTGGATAAATGGGAGAACGACAACATGCCAAAGGTCCGCCTACTTCAAGAAGATGGTGATACCACGAGTAGCGGTGTGTATTTGTTTCCGCAGCTAAAGTTTGGCGTCGAGCAGCGCAAGAAAGTGATTGTTGAGAACACAGGACTCGTTGTGACGCACTTCCGGTTCATTCCGAAACTAGAGGATGTGGCCGTATGCAAGTCCTGGCTAAGTGTTACGCCTATGTTTGGCATGATCCCGCCGAGAGAGAAGATGGAAATCTGCATTACTGCTCTCGTGAACGAGGACGTTGCCCATGGTCTCACCAGTGGCGTGGAAAGTTTGGATGACACAATGATCTTGCGAGTCGAGAATGGACGTGACTATTTCTTGGTTGTCTCTGGACAATACGCCAACTCTTGTTTCGGAAGCTCGATCGAGCAGTTACTGGCGAGTTCGGAACCTATCCGGGATGTCGAGCTCACGACATTACGCTCTCCTGCGGCATCAGTGTTTAGCGTCTGGGTTGGTGGAGCAGCAGGTGTTAATGCCAATGCATTGATTCATCCCGAGGCTTTTGAGGAAGCGCCAGGCCCTACACCAACAAGTACTTTACAAAAAGTGCCGAAGGAACTTTGGCGCATGGTGAACGATATCTATGAGAATCACATGCAGGAAAAGAACCTGTTTGTTGAGGCGGGTAATAAGGTGGAGATTGTGCAGCTGCGAGAAGCTCTAGACACGGGTGCATCTTTTCCCAAACACAGTGGATACTCCGCAGCAGAGTTGCTCGTGCGGTGGCTCCAAGCGTTGCGGCAAAGCGTAGTGCCGGACGAAGCACTGACGGTTGCAGTGACAAGCACGAACGGGATCGTCGGACAAGGGTGTCGAGCATTGCTTGATACGTTGTCGCCCGAGCGCTACAATATCGTGGTATACCTAATCTCTTTCTTGCGCGAAGTGCTCAAACATGGCGCCACAAACAAGCTTACGCCCGAGAAGCTGGCGTTTGTATTCGGTCGTTGTCTTGTGTCACCGTGCAGACTTAGCGTGTCAAAGGAGTTGGTACACTCAAACGCGGGTCGCGTGTTGGCCGTAGATGAGTACCAACCAGCTTCAACTTCGTCTACGGCTTCAACAGTCTCAAGCGTAGGTTCTAGCCAACTCGTCCCCGAAGAACGTCTACGACGGAACGCACACGAGCTTGAGGTCGCGCAAGCAGGTGCAGATCAGCGAGCTGAAGGTATGGAAACATTTCTTCTCCACTTCCTGTCATCGCCATGACGGAGAGATAGACGTGCGCGAGTGGCAGCACTGTTTCACGTCACAAGCGCGATAGGTTCTGCGGTCAAAGCTGCTCGAATCAAGCTCAAGGTGTATCACTTTGACGGACGCAACGCATGTGCAAAGATTGAAAAAATAAACCCGCTGTCTTACTACGACACTTGTCCACTTGCGTCGTGCATCTCGGTCATTCTCGTGCATCTTGTTTCTCATAGAACGCTGATGGTGAATAAAGTGATGGCACCGCCGTCGAAGAGGGGAAGCATCTGGTTGCGGAGGAAAATCACGCCCCAGGTGAACGTGGTAAACCACAGGTGCGTGAACTGGTTGATCTGGTATTTTCGGATCACGATTGGGTGCGGCACAGGCAAAAGGCCCACCATCGTAGTAGTACGCAAGAAATACAGCATCGCATCTTCGTCCAGACTGCCACCGGCCTTCTGGCAAGCGCTTTCCAGCTGCGGAATGAGGTGCTGAAGCAGTCGGAGGCTCGTCGTCAAAGGCAGCTTCTTCTTCCAGGCAGCCAGCCACTCGACTGTAGGAACGAACTCGCCATCGGAACAACTTTTCTCTTCTTCTTTTCCTTCTTCGGTACCGTCGCCTTCTTTCTTGGTCATGCTCTTTGATTCCGACGAAGCCGCCCGAATGGGCGGAAGCTGCAAATCATTGAGCTGGTAGAAAACATTCTTGGCTTGGATCATTGCATACACCACTTGCTGGTTGCCCTCGTACTGATACTGAATGATGTTGTCAAAGGTCTCGAGCAGGAAGAAAACCAAGTGATGATTGGCCTCGTTGTCAAATAGGTATCGCGGCTGTGCGAAGAGCTTGAACAGACGCATCAGGCGCACAGCTGACACCATGTTGAGCTTCTTGCAGTACGGTGAGATGTTGCAAATGATGGTGAGGAAGCAGTTGTACACCGAGTTGAGCTTCTCGTAGCCGCTCACGATAATCTTGTGCAAGCATACAATCAGGAGATCGGCGTGGTTCCCGGAAAACGGCGGTAGATCCAGCGGCAGGTGGTTGTTGAACGGCTTGTTCAGGTTTACGCCAAAATCCCGTTCACCGCTCAACAACAATAAAATAAACGTGCAAATGTGGATCATGCCTACCTTGGCCGGTTCTTGTCTGCCTTCGTACATCAAGAACAGCAGCGGTACCACGAGCTGGTTGGCGTCCGCTTGTTTCAGTGCATATTGCAAGAATTCTGTATTCTCGTCCAGCATCTTCCACAACAAAACAAGCAGCTCCTGGTGGCATTTAATCTGCTTGATCGAGTTTGGCAGTAACGTGCTCATGGACTGATGGTAGTTGTTCAGCAGCCGCGAAAGTCCCGAGAAAATGAGCTTAAAGTCTTCGGGTCGCTGGAGTGACGACAGCAAGGCACGATAAGTGTTCGGCACGCCATCAAACAACGGATTCGACGGTCTCGGCGCTACAGCCGACATGCGACGGTCGACAATCGGTGTCGAGCTCCCCAGCTGCGGCTTCAACGACGTCGTGACATTGGCCTCTGACGTTTGCCCGAAATCCAGCAGCACTAGCAGCACTTGCAGCGACAGGTCCACGAGTATCTCCCGGTCGTCCGACACGATCGAGCCTGCGTACGGCACGCCCCACCCCACTGGATCGTACGACACGACAATGTTCAGCAGCGAGTAGAACAGCGTCGGTGCAAACGGACACGCCGGGGCCGTGGCGACTTCCAGGAACGGATCTTTCCACTGACTGCACGTCTCGGCTTTGTGGTACAAAATGCTCGAGAAGCACGTCAAGAGCAGCGCGAGCACTTCTTTCCGGTTCTTGTCGTACGTCGACGCGTGCACGACACTGGCGTCAGGGTACCCCACGCCCGAGTGCCACAGCAGCGAGGGAAACACGAGCCCCCCACTGGTCGTGCTCTGTCCACTGCGCGTGGCGCTCCGTCGCTCTTCGCCGTAGCCCTTGTACGCGTGGATCGACACGGTGAACTCGGGCAAGAAGAGTAACCCCATGATCGCGTGGATCATCTGCGTGGCCAGCGGCTCGCCCGCTCCCGCCGCACGGGGCGCTCCATCGTCTCCTTCATCGTCAGCCTCTTCTCCTTCTTCTTCTTCCACTTTGTCCGCTTGCAACGCACTGTCGCTGCTCCGTCCGCGCCAAAAGAGCTCTTCGACAAAGTCGTCGCCGCCCTCTTCGAGAATAAACGGCACGAGACGCGTCAAGACGCGCACGCAGTTGAGCGCCTGTTGGTAGTACTTGGGCACGGGCGTCTCGACGATCTGCACGAGCTGCGAGACCGCCTGGCGCAGCATTGTGGCCAAGTTCGCGGGCTGCTGGTGCCGCAGCATGCGCACGTCGTCGGGCTGAATGAGCGTAAAGATCTCTTCGGCGACCGTGGGGATGCGCCAGAGCTTGTCCCAGAACTCGAGGCTCTTGGCGCTGATGACCTCGTTGTTGAGCTTGTAGACGCTCTCGCGGAACTTGCTCTTGCTGTCGCTGTTGCCCATATCAAGAGATAGAGAGAGAGAGAGACAGAGAGAGAGAGAGAGAGAAGAAGAGGAAGAGAGGAAGAGAGGACGTGGGTGGGGACGTGGGTGGGTACGCGTTTCTATGTGCTGGTCCTGTGGTTAGAAATGAGGAGGAGGGGGGGGGTATACGAGGGGGTACGGGTTGAAAAGGGGGCGCGTTATTTGTGGCACGGAGCTGCTGGTGCTAGTGGTGCCGACCGCAACGGGCGCTTCTGACGTGATCTTTTGGGGTTTATTCAGCTGCGGGACGAACGAGTCAGCCAGTCGACGGCTTTCCCTCCTCTGTCGTGCCAGCGCGCGCCCCCCTGCGCGTCCGTCGATCGTCGTCGCCCCTGTCGTCTGCGTGTTGTGCTCGTCATGGTCTTGATCCACGAGTTCCGCGTGCCGCTGCACATGTCGGTGAGCGACTTCCAAGTCGCGCAGCTGTACATGGTCGTGACCGCGAGCGAGAAGCTCACGGGGGACGGAGAGGGCGTGGAGATCCTCGTGAACGAAGCCTACGACAACACGGACGGCCACATGGGCGTCTCGAGCCTCTCGGGCTGGACCGTGCCGCGGAACAAGGGCCAGTACACGCGCAAGCACTACTACTGCCAGTCCAAGATCCCTGGCTTTGTGTCGGCCCTGTAAGCGGCCGTGCGGACGGTCATTTGCGTGCGAAAACAATGGTGTTGACTGTCTCTTGTGTTGTACGGTACGTGGCATGTGGGGGCGTGGACTCGCACTGGACCACATGGTAGCTGTCCGGACGACTCGATGGTGCTCATTGAAGAAGCGTGGAACGCGTACCCGCACTGTGTGACTGTCATTGTCAACGGGTACTTGGCCAAGCACAAGTTTTACATCTCGATCGAGTCCGCGCACAAGGCCGACCGCGGGGACTCGGAGAACGCGCTGGGCTTGACCAAAGCCGAGCTCAGTCACCGGAAGGTCGAAGTGTACGTCGCGGAGCGGGGGACAGTCGTACGTCGTTGGAAGTTCATTTGACTGCTAACGTGTGTGCGATGGTGGGTGATAAAGGCTGGACATTGCCGAGAAGATGGCGAAGCAGACGCTGAAGGATGAAGGCGACCCGGCCACGGTTGGTGGCTCGAGTGAGGGGTGGCGAGCAGGACAGGAGACGATGGTAACGCGTCATTTGTCTTGTGGCTTGGTTGTGCAGTACAAGTCCATCAAGACTTCGCGTGGACCGCTCGGACGGGGATGGATGAAGACGGTTGATCCCGTTATGACCTGCTATAAAGTAGTGCGCATCAATTTTGACTACTGGGGCGTGCAAGGCAAGGTACGACGATGGGACACTGCGACAGCGACTGGCCAAGCTGTTGCTGCTGGTTGTTGTTGTTGACATGTTTTCGGTGCCCATGTCATTTATAGGCGGAGAAAACCATTCGCGACCAGCAGCGGCAGCTATTTCACAGCACATTGCGTCAGGCGCAGTGCCTGACGGATGAGTGGTACGGTCTCTCGATGGAGGACATTCGACGTCTAGAGATTGAGGTGGTGGCGAAGCTCGAGGCCAAGCGCTTGACAAACTCGACGAGCCATTAGAAGAAGCGGAGGGGCTGGACACGCACCAATGTCGGGGACATTGGAATGGCAGCTGTCAGCTGTGGCACTTTTGCCGCATGCAGAGGACTCGGCTTCCTACTCCTGTTCATACATAATTACATCCATCCATCCATCCATCCACCCCCTCTCCTCATCACATACGTACGTACGTACATAAATATATACACACAGACAGACATACGACCCCCTTTTTATCGCGCTGGTACTCTTGGCGACACATGTGGCTCACGTGGTACGACTGCCTACGAACTTAAGGGTTACAAGTACAATTGCAAGCTACGATGCGCATCCGCGTACATTAACGACGCGAGCCACATAAGCGCATTGACAGTTGTGCGTGACAAAGCCAACGCTCTTGCCATTTGCTGAGAACACAGTGTGAAGTTTCGCAGTATGACGTCGCTGAAGCGATATCATTCAAACAAGAGCTGCAGCGTGAAGTAGTAGTAATACGCAAAAATACTCGCGTCAGTGCCAAGTGGTAAATAGTGCGCGTGCTGCTCTCCCCTTCATCCGCCAAAAAACTAATGCGCATCCTTTTTACGACCACGAAAAAAAAGATGTCAATACGTCTGTATTCTAGGTGCAATGTGTCTGTGTTGAAGTTGCGCCATGCTCCACCACAGTTTAAGTAAGAGCTTGCCACTCGACACGTGCGCTCTATTCTGGCCGCTCAAACGACTGATTTGCTTGAAGGGCGCCTCTTAGACGGCTTCGTTCTACGGGCATCCGGGTGTACTGAATGGCACACCCACCCAGTGCCTCGTCAATGTAGGTCGTCAAGTCATGTATGTAACGGGGTGAGCCCGTTCCATAATTGTGACTGCTTGACGCGCGCAGTGGGTGGTGAGCAGACGTCGCCTTGCTCGATTGTATACTAATACGATAAGTTCTTTGGACTAGTTGATAAGACAAGAGTTAGGATTAATTGTATGTTGATGACAGCATTCCATTTCCTACTACTAAGCAATGTCGTTTGGTAGTTTTGCCTTCCTCTGCGTACGTGTACGTGGAGTAGCAAGGCGCTAGCTCACACCGTTGTCAGTGGGATCAGCCCGTATTGTCACCAGTACGTAGTCACCAGTGCCACGTTAACCTTTCGTACTTTATTGGAAAACACGACCCACGCGTTCCAACGTCGTACCCGACTGCCAAAGTTATTTGCGATCAATCACTTTGCCATAAAGATGATCAATATGCATCACAGCCATGACTATTCTCAACTCAGGGAAATAAGCCGATAGCTCGTTTTAGCCCTAGTGGGTAGATAAGAAACGTGAACGTACTCGATAGTGTCTTATGAGGCGGCGCAAATACACGCAAAAGCTGTAATCACAGCAATATTCATGTGAGATACGTAGCGTCAGCTGACTAGTCGCACGTAAGTTCCCATTCTATAGACTTGCCAATGAGCTTAGAGTCAACCAGCAATGAACGATTATGCTATATCGAAATCATGTTAGATTTCATTTCCATTTCAACCTCTCGGTTTCACAGGGTAAGCTTCCACCTTCCATTACGAAGTAAAGTTTGACGCGTATTGTGAGCAGAAAAGAGGGTAAGACGATTTGTCTGGTATATGAACAAAGCGTTTCTGTAACGGGGCACACCCTTGCGTAACTTAACGCAAGGGATTTGGGTGCCCCGACGGACGTACACGTGGCGAGCGAGGAAGCGTAGGTAGGGTAAAAGTAGAACTGTTATATTAATAAATTAAGTCTTTAAACTACTGTCTCTTCGTTTGACTTAATTCAATTATACTAATATAACTGCATGTATGGTGACGTCTCGTCACCACTCATTGCGCGCGTCTTGCGGCGATTGGTGGGTTGATATCATCACGATATCAACCAATGAACAGACCCTTTGGTCGACCCTTCAATATCACCACTTTGGTGATATTGTTTAAAGAATATCCATCTTATATTCTTTATTGTCACTTTCCTTAAGTGACAATATCATGTAACGGGCTGCCCCGTTACATCACCCCCCTTAACTGATAGTCACCGTGTGACTATCGAAATATGGAGGCCACCCGTTGGCCACCATTGGGACAGGGAGCACTTGTTTGGTCCGTTCCACTCACTTTCCGCTTGACCTCGCATAGTTAACATGTCTATGCGAGGTGACTCAAGACCCACACAGCCTGGTGCTGTGCAAGCCTCTGCGGCAGACGCTTCGTCGTCTGCCGCCCCTTCTTCGCCTGCAGCAACAGGTGCTGCAGGTGCACGCGGTATCACGCCGCGTGCGCACGATGACCCCGATGTGGAGGTCATCTACTCTGGCGAGTCAGACGTGTCTGACTCGGGCAATGCTCCAGAGGCGTCTCGCTCACCGGCGACGCCTCAGTATTCGCCAAGGCCACTGCCGAAC
Organism: Hyaloperonospora brassicae; assembly: GCA_947650285.1. NCBI lineage: Eukaryota > Oomycota > Peronosporomycetes > Peronosporales > Peronosporaceae > Hyaloperonospora > Hyaloperonospora brassicae. Next base: position 312,684 of record CANTFL010000226.1, on the reverse strand, counting down.
GAACGGACTCGTGATTCGCATCACAGTCTGTTCGGCAGTGATGACGATGATCAGGGTGGTGAGTTCTATTCTTCACCACCGCCGGCTCGTGCGTCTTCGCACGAGCGTGATGACGATGGCGCAAGCCGTCGTCAATCTGGGAGCCGTGGTACCGACAAGGGTACCACTGTGAAGCGTGATGAGTTAAAGCCGTGGCGTTTGCCCGAACAACTCATCAATAGCCTGTCTCACGAGACAGGCCAACACCATCGAATACCCTTATTCGATGCAACCGAGCTTCACGGCTTGAGTTCCAGCGCGAAGAACTTTCGCGCTGAAGAAGACTTTTATCTCGATGTCTTCCTTAGACATCGATGGTACAATAGCAACCAAAAGCGTGACAAAACATCGCTTTTGGCTGCGTGGAACGCGTTCGTCCAAAACGTCAAGAATTTTGGACGAGAGGGGTGGCTCAAGAAACTTGAGGCAACACGCCTCAGGTTCGAAAGCCGAACGCCAACCGGTGCTAGGTACCGGTTGCATTGTTTATCTAGTGAGGCAGGCATTCCTTGCCTCACATGGGGAGACCCTTGTGCGAGTTGTGTTGACAACTCGCAGCGTGCACATAGGGATGTGTACTCCCTAAATTCGCCCTGGGGAAGGGCACACATCTCGGCTGAGATGCGTGACGCGATTGCAAACTTGCAATCCGTCTACAAGCGCCTAGGGCGCGTGTTTACCGATGGGCCACAGGACTCATCGGATGGGTCTCGTCATACTGGCGGACGAGACCTTCAACATCCATCAACAGCTGAGAGCGGGGCTCCCAGCTGTTCCAAGAGGGTGGATACCCCCTCCACTGGACGAGGTAGCTCGTCCTTGATCCTGAATCGTCACGGTGATTCAAGATACGCTCCACTAGAAAGCGTTGATCACCGTGAGCATCCACCAAAGGATGTGGTGGAGGAGGAAAGACCTCCTCCAGAACCCCAGGCCCACCATCTCGACCCTTACGAGATGGATCGCGCAATCGATGAATTGCGCGATGACTTGAAGCACGAGCGCGACCGGCGCTACGCTTTGACCGACACCGTGCGGAAGAACCGCAAGGGTCACGAGGCTGATCGGGCGAGGGATCGCGCCGATTATGCCACGGCGCAGCTTCAGGTCGAGCGGGATGTCCGCTCCCTTTTCGGCGAGCTGGCGACAGCTCGCGGAGAGATAACTCGGTTGAATACCGAGGTATCATATCTGCGCGACCAGACGGATCGTCTGGAGTGCGAACGCAAGAACTTGATGGATGTTCTTGAACGTGGGGGCTATCTTCATCGGAAGAAGAAGGCTCGTACTGACAGTACGGCCTGAGCCTCCCCACGTAAAACGTAGGATGCGTGCGCATCCTACGTGGCAATTCGAGTGTGTATGCATTGCCCTTGCGATGCAACACTCGAAATGGCCTCATGTACTTCGGCAGTAGTTTACTACTGCCGACACTAGTGACTGCATGTCCAGGTAAGTTTACCGTTGACAGTAGTACTAGGTCATTAACTTCAAATGAAAGAACATTTGCTCTTCCATTCTTGTCTGCGTTCCATTTCTGGCGGTCCACCGCATCTGCGATGGAGTCCTGACCGAAACAGACTACCGCCTCTCGAGTCAGCAGGATGTTCTCTGCTGACTCTTTGTTTTGTCTGTCAGTGCGCTTCGTGCGCACTGCTAAGAGATTGCTCTCTTCTTCAGCGAGGTTGTCTTCTTCCTCGCTGGCATAATCGTTGGCGATGCTGAATATACCAGCATCGTCATCATCATCCGAATCAATAATAGCGTCTTCGCTATTATTGAGATGATCTTCTTCATCGATGTCGACTTGATCGACATCGGCATCATACGTGACGACGTTTGCGTCGACACGTGATGAGCAAGAGCCAAAACGGTTTTTGCTCGAGCGAGTCCCTCCCCCTTATCCAAGAGTCACACTCTAGAAGGGTGGGCACACGTGGATGGCGTAGGCCATTCACGTAAAACGGTGTGTGCTGTGTTGAAGCATGCACCGAATTATTGATGGCGAATTCCACCATGGGTAGGAATTCGCTCCAACTCGGAAACGAGTGGACATATCCGCGAAGAATCTCTTCGAGGACACGGTTCGCACGTTCCGTCTGACCATCTGTTTCTGGATGGTCAGAAGTGGACATCTTCAATCGTGTTCCGAGAGTACGGAACACGGTTTGCCAAAATTCCGCCGTGAACCGAGGGTCACGGTCGCATACGAGTTCACGGGGTAACCCGTGGAGTCTAAAGACCGTGTCGATAAAGACACGAGCACAACCTTGAGCCTTGATTGACTCAGGGACAGCAGCAAGATGGACCATCTTGCTGAATCGGTCCACAAACACAAGAATACCATTATTCTTGTGAGCGTCTTCGGGAAACCCGAAGACGAAGTACATTGAAACGGACTGCCAGCACTCTGTCGGAACAGGCAGAGGCTGCAATGGCGCACGGGATGAAGGACTAGGCTTCACCCGTTGACATACTTCGCAAGCACGGATGTACTTGCGAACAAACTGATACTGGCGTGGCCAGTAAAAGTCGCGACTTACCGTGAGGTAAGTCTTTTCTCTACCACGATGGCCGCTTGTTGGGGCATCGTGACACTCATACATGATGCGCAATCGCAAATCATGATGAGCGGGTACGACGACACGAGGCGTGTCGTCGGCAACAGCTGTATAGTACAGCAATCCGTTGCGTGTACTATACCGATCCGATGGGGATCGGTACAAAGCCGGTAAATCCCTCATGGATTTACTGGATGGATTCACCAGATGATCCATCAATCGCAGAAGATCCTTATCTTCCGCGTATGCCTTTCGTACGTCGTCAAGTAAACTTGACGACGGGACACTAACTGACAGTGTCGCAACAGTGGGCTTGTCCTCACTGTTGGATTGCGCGTCCGGCTCGAAATCGGGCCGGCGCGAAAGAGCATCCGCGACGACATTGAGTCGTCCCGGTTTATACTCCACGGAGAAGTTATACTCCGCGAAGAAAGACAGCCACCTCGCCATTCTTTGCGAGAGGTGAGGGCTGTTTACGGCCGTGCGTAATGAAGCATTATCCGTATAGACGATGAACGGTCTATCTCCCAAGAAATAGACGCGAAATTTAGCCAGTGCGTACTTCATGGCAAGGAGTTCCTTGTCATGCACTGGGTAATTACGCTCAGCTGCTTGCAGCTGACGCGATTGATAACAGATGACGCGCTCCGCGCCATCTGCATCGAACTGCATTAACGCACAGCCGATTGCGAAATCGCTGGCGTCACAGACCACATGAAATGGTCTGTCCTGATCTGCAATCGCCAAGATCGGCGATTGCATCAAGCTTTGCTTGATACCTTCAAAGGAACGCTGGCACTCAGCGTTCCATGACCACTTGACATTTTTCTTGAGCAAGCAAGAAAGATGAACAGTCATCTCGGCGTAGTTGCGCGAGTACTTGTGCAAGTACGCCGCAAGACCAAGGAACTTTCGAAGTCCCTTGACATCGACTGGCACTTGCCAGTCGGTGATCGCCTTGATCTTTTCGGGATCAGGGCGTACGCCGTGTTTCCCCACGATGCACCCAAGAAGTGGTATTTCGCTAGCCGCGAATATACACTTCTTGAGGTTGGCGTACAACTTATACTTGCGCATAAGTTGAAGAACCTGACGAACGTGAGTTCTGTGAACTTCAACGTCCGTCTTCCCGTCCATAGCCCGGCTATGGACGAACACATCGTCGAAGTAACTCGGTGCGAAGTCTCGCACCGGTCTCAACAGATTTGTTACACATCTGTTGAATGTTGCAGGGGCATTACTCAGCCCCTGTGGCATCACTAGCCACTCCCACAGCATCCCGCTGGGGGTACTCACTGCCGTGAACGGGATGTCCCGTTCACGCATGAGGATCTGATAGAATCCATCCATCAGATCCATGGACGAAAAGATGGTACTCTTTGACATACCATCTATGATTACGTCCTTCCTCGGTATCGGCGTCTGAGCCGGTACCGTTGCAGCATTTAACTTGTTGAATGCGTGCACTATCCGCCACCCTCCTGTGGCCTTTCGCACACAGAAGGTCGGAGAGCTGTGAGGGGATGTTGATTCCCTCACATGGCCCGCTGCTAAGCGATCGGCAAAGAACTTGTCGATCGCTAGTACTTGTTCACGAGGCAGTGGCCACTGCTTCATGACACAGTATTTCGAGCCCGGTTTGAGCTCGATCTCGTGTCGAGTGCCTTTGTCCTTAGGCAACTCGCAAGGTACGGATTCAGGGAACACATCCCTGAATTCGATCAAATCCTTATACAAAGGATTTGCCTGAAGTGACTCCCAGGATTGGGACGTGTATCGCTCAATCCGAGTCTTCTCATCGAGGACACTTTCGTCCATCGATGAGCTGCTGAGAACCCGTTCGTTCTCAGCAAATACTGTTGTCGACCGAATGTCGGTCACATACTCGTCCTCTGTGACGAGTATGCAGATCTGCTTGACTTTGCCACTACTCAGATCACGCAAGAACCGTTTCGGTTCTAGCGTTGGCAACTGAGTTATCTCCGAAGTTAACTTCGGAGGCACAATCTGATCAAGCGTATAAGCGCCTACGCTTGATCCGTCATTAACCAAGACGTTCAACGTCTCGGTTTCTTCCTGGGAACTTGCTTCCACAGGTTGCTGAGGGCCTGATCCCTCAGCAAGTGACTCTTGAGGAATTCCTTCCTCAATTACGTGGGGACTTATTCCCTCGACGTCTTCTGACTGTGGCTGTGCAACCACAGTCAGGCACCGATCCTCTACGGTCGACTCTCCAGTCGACCTAGGATTTTCATGTTTCCCCTTGGGGGCAACAGATTTCTTTCTTCTAAGATGCTGCCCGCTGGTCATGCATCCATGTCCCGGTCCACTCGACTTATTCGAGTGGTGGACCTTCGGCGCAGCCTGTACATCTGTACAGCCGCCGGGAGCTTGCTTCACAGTGTAATGATCAACTACACTGTGACCTTGTGCAGTCGTGCTAACGACCGTACCGCAAGTGAGGCCATCGCACTCACTCGCAGAACATCCACACGCTTGTGGACGCTCCAAGATGTTCATCAGATGGCCATCTGATGAACAAGCAGCAGGCATCTTCACGGATCGATGCTGCCAGCTCACCCTTGGCTCGTATTTTCTGAGCCAAGGTAATCCCAGGATGACATCAAATTTGTCATCCAGATCTAGTACGATGAAATCATCATCGTACTGCTCGCCCTCTAACGTGTAGTGGATTCCTACTACACGTTTCTCAACGGTTATCGATGCGCCTGTTGCAAGGCGCACCGTCATCCTTGTGAGGGGAATGTCGCGCTCAACGAACTTGAGCCTACGACCCTCTAGTGACTGGCGACGAACAAAGTTGTTCGACGCCCCACAGTCTACTAGGGCACGAAACGACAAGTCATTTGTCGCTTCCAACTTCAAGGTGATGAGCGAAACGTCATCACCAGGTGCAGAGACACACAATGATTGTGTATCTGGAGCAACTTTCGTCAAGAGATTTGCAAATTCTCTTGAGGTTGCTGGATCAGTAGGGCGCTCCGCCCCTACTGACCCCGACCATTTTTTGATGGCCCGTCTCGCTGTTGCGGCTTCGCAACAGCGCTGGACCCACGCCCATTGCCCTTTCTGGCGAATGGTCGTCCATTTCGCTCAGTACTGTTTGGTACTGGGCGTGGAGCACTACACTCGTATGCGTAGTGCCCTAACTTCTGACAGCGATTGCACCTCTGCAATCGCTTGTTGCTTGTAGAGCGAGGTCTCTCGCTCTCAACATAACAGAGGTCCATTGGTTCTGGACCTCCGATCTCTTGTCGTCTCGGTGGACGGTAATAGTTTGAGCTAGCATGAGCCTGTCTCATGCTAAAGTCTTCCTGTTCCGCGGCTGATATCGCTTCTTCAAGCGTATTCAGCTCAAGGCGGAACAGGTGGCTCCTGACGGGCCCTTCTGCGAGCCCTTGCATGAACACCGTAATCAATGTGTGTTCATGAACTGGGTTAGCAGTTATACTACTCGCAAGGAGTCGTATATGTTGTGCGTAAGCGTGCACATCACGCTTACCCTGCTTGAGTTTCAGGAGCTCTGAACGAGCCCTGAACTCAGCCCGTGGCGGCTCAAACGTTTGTCTGAGCCGGGACTTGAAGTCATCTAGCGACCTAAACACGTTTGGGTCGCTACTCTCGAGTCCCAGGGACCAAGTTTTGGCACGCCCTGCCAAGTGGGTCTGAGCAAATGTGAGTTTCATTTGCTCATCTTCGACGCGACGAGCCCTTAGGGCTCTGTCGAGTTCGACAAACCATAGTAACAGGGAGTCCTCCGGGACTCCACTGTACTTGGAGATGTCTACTTTCATGACTTCGGGACGACGCGCATGCGCCGTCCCGTCCATAGCAGCATGAAATTTCTGCTGTCTCAACAGCTCTGTCTGTTGAGCACCGAGTTCTCTCAACTGCTCGGTCTGTTGAGAGCCTTGCTGGTGAAGCAAGGCTACTTTCTCTCTTTCGGCGACAAGTTCATGTTGTAGGAACTTGGCGATAGCGGCATGTTGTTGGTCTCTGTCTAGAGACTCCAACATGGTGCTAACGACGAGTTCGCCTACGGTAGAACTCATTCGTTCTACCGCACCCCATTCGATGTCACTCAAATGGGTAAACCCTTCACGCGTGGCGTGAAAGGTGTCTTCTTCATCCAACATGTTCATGTTGGATGATGTGGTCCTTGGAAGGACTACAAAGTGCTACCAGGTGTAACGGGGCACACCCTTGCGTAACTTAACGCAAGGGTTTCGGTGCCCCGACGGACGTACACGTGGCAAGCGAGGAAGCGTAGGTAGGGTAAAAGTAGAACTGTTATATTAATAAATTAAGTCTTTAAACTACTGTCTCTTCGTTTGACTTAATTCAATTATACTAATATAACTGCATGTATGGTGACGTCTCGTCACCACTCATTGCGCGCGTCTTGCGGCGATTGGTGGGTTGATATCATCACGATATCAACCAATGAACAGACCCTTTGGTCGACCCTTCAATATCACCACTTTGGTGATATTGTTTAAAGAATATCCATCTTATATTCTTTATTGTCACTTTCCTTAAGTGACAATATCATGTAACGGGCTGCCCCGTTACAGTTTCGGCATAGCCGGTGCCTTGTAATATAGGACCTGCCCGAAAAGAGACGAATGAAAATTGCAAAATAGCCATCGAGACGTGTGCTCAACACTTGCGGGCCTTGCGGTACAAGTAAGCCCACATACGCTGGGATCTACGCTTTGGAAAGATTAGTAAGCGCATCCTGTTGGACGCCAAATCGAGAGAGGGGGATGATGATACATTTCATCTTCGCAGAGTATTGCTCAGATTTAATACTAGTGTTACAAAGTATAGCGGATCGACCATAACTTCTTTTCATAGGATAAGCTTAAGTATAAAGAGCTACTTTGCTCGTAGATCTAAAAACGATCTAACGAGTACACGAACACAAATAACTACGAATGAAAGAGCTAGATATATGTAATAACAACGAATTCACGAGTTTACTAGCTAGTAGAGCTTCTAGTCCTGGTTAGCAAATGAAGATTCAGTAAATCGACAGCACAATGTTCTCAATAGTATATAGCTTAGTAAGACCTCCGAACGCTCACGGTCTAAGACGTTTAGCAGGGAGCGTGTCGTGGATAGATCAAAATGTAAACTGATGTTTATTTTGTTACACGATGACACTATCCTGCCAAACTACTTCAAGACAAGGTTTTCTTCTTAATCGGAGTAAAGCCTATGTAGATTTTTGGGAGGCTGAAAGGCTTCTGCTTCCGATAAATTACTTAGTACAACACTGATTTATTTAGTGGTACACCACATGGTACACGTATCATACCGTGGTTCCACCGCTACCGTGTAACACCGTTACAACCGGTCTGTACTCAATCATGAATCTGTTAGCTGAGACTGATTTCTATCACCCGGTGATTCTTTTCAGCTCGCGTCTGTAAAGGATTTAGTGTAATCTTGCCTGCAGAATGGTCTTTTAGTATGTTCATGTATTTAGAGGTGTTTCGATAAGGCAAAACAAAAAAGGCTACCACCAAAGCCGTTATTCGCGGCTTTCTGCAAAATTCTCTCACTGAGTCGAAATTCATGAGAAATTTACGTAAGGAAATAACAAGATTACTTCATTATCCGGATTTGCGACCAGTAGGGTATGGCTCATGTGAGAAAGATCGGACATTGTGTTCCGGTGACCGAATTTTGATCATCTTTATTATATTTTCTCAGAGCTTCACTACCGCCTATGTCTTTTCACGCTATAACTTTGCACCGTATCGTCTGTTTTATCTCTTCTGATTAATTTTAAATGTACTGTACTCGGTCAAACTGCCGAAGTTCTTTTCGTGTGAACATGGTCGCTCCATTCGTACTATAAACGATCTCATCAGTGCACTCTTGACTATCACAAGTTCGTCACTGCTTTTTATTGCTGTAATATCATCGGCATCCCGACAATATGAATTATGTTGTAATCTATTTGTATTGTACATGCTCGGATCAAATCCGCAGCTGCTACTTCGAAATTATCGTATTATGCACGAATTTCGTATTCCGTGCGACGCCAGCAACTTGACCCATATATGGCTCTATAAATTGCATTATTGTGGTGAAGTGGTGGTTGCTCGTTTTGTGGGACGACCCCGACTCTACACTGGCGACCGTAGGGCCAACTAACGGAGAGGGTTCTCCGATTCCGTGTTCTGCGTTGTCTTGCTCACCTTTTGTAACCGTCGGTGGGGCGGGTTGCGCTCTTCTTTATGGACTTGAGCTGAAACTGAACTTGACCGTTTTCGGGATAGGGGTTGATCGGGTGGAAAATGGTCACCCGGTCAAACGTGGGGTGGATCAAGCGGCAATTCTTTACTTGATCGCGTGTATTCTTGGACGCTCTCCCAGAGTCTCCTGTATTCAAAGGTGATGCTTGATGCGCGAGCCTTCTGACCACTTGAGCCGTCTCGCGATCTTGTATCCGAACCGTAAGGCTACCTGCGTCCGATCGCAGTTGAAGAAGGGTGAAATCCTTCCACCTCAGAAGCGCGGCACTTTTCGTTTCAACCTTTCTCGATGGTCGTATTGACAACGGCGGTACTCTTCCTAGCTCCAACTCGTCTCTTCGATACCAGTCATCGCACCCGAGCGCAGGAACTCGCACAAGTGAAAACACGAACTTGCACATGTGTAGATGTGTCCTTTTTCTGTTATGGCATGCGGCATGCCAACTATAGTAAGCGTATTGCCAGAAGACGCAGCAACAGTTCGCAACCTCATCACTCGTCATGGCACTACGACGTGCGCGGTTCTAGCTGTATGAGTTGACTCGTGATCGACTACGCCAGTTGTTAAACAGCCACCAATTGCGCTTGTCAATTTTGATGGAGCTTTCGGCTGACTAGCCTCGTTAACACACGCCGTACACTCTGTCTCGGTCGGGCCAGATTGCGCGAGTGTGTTATCGATAGTCCCGCCGTTGCGCAAGTGTCGTCCGTCAGTGACGCGTCGAGTTTGTGTGTCTCTCTCTACAGATTTTCTGTCCAACAAACATGCCCCGTCGTGCTTTGGATGTCGTTGTGGAACGTTCAAACTCAACGCAAGAGCGATGGAAAGTGTGGTTGGACAAGATTGGAAAAACAAGGAGTGCGAACTGGTGCGTGAGCATGTAGGTGCGGCCAGCACTGTGCCGAATGGCAGAAGTAGTCATGTATTACTACTGCGTGCGCTTTTTCTACAACGCAGACACAAAGACCAAGAGAAGAGAAAACACGACTTGCGAGCTATAACTCCTTTCGCTTATACAGCAGTCGAAAGCTGTAGAAGCTGCTTGGACTCATCTTCTTTCGTCCAGCCACGGTCCGCAACGAGACAGCTTGTGCCTTGCGCGTTAGCACACAATGTCAGCATCGACAAGTCATGCACGACAGTACATTCATGACACACCTGCACAGGCTTTGTAAACATTGCTGGTAAGACTGAAGTGATGGAGTGGTCATCTGTCCATCTATCTTCACCCCAAAAGCTTTTTGACAGGTACAGACAGGAGATGTAACGGGGTAGCCCGTTACATGGAATTGTCACTTTAAAGACTCGTCTGTGACGCATCTGATTTTGCCATCTGCAGTGCTCTGTTACAAACAGATGATAATGGACGGGAACGCGTCATTGCGTTTGAGTCCCGACAGCTAAAAGCAGCTGAGAAGAACTATCCAGTTCATGATAAAGAGCTGCTTGCGATGAAGTATGCTTTAGTCAAATTCAGAGTTCATCTGCTTGGCTCTAAGCCTTATGTGATCTATACAGATCATGCGTCATTACGCACTGCGACCCAGTCACCTCACCTCTCTCAGAGAATGGCTCGTTGGCTCTCATTCTTTGCTGAATACAACTTCGAGGTGAAGTACAAGCCGGGCAAGCAGAATGCTTTGGCTGATGCGTTGTCACGTAGGCCTGACTATGAGCTTGCTCATGTTACGACTCTGTCATCATCGGTCACAGACCTCATTCGTTCGGCTTATGCCAAAGATGAACATTGTGTAGCTTTGCTACGTGCTCTAGGAAGCGACGAGTTTAACGACTCAGACATTAAATTGTCGGCACGTTTGCGTGCGAGGCTACATCGATACTCCATCGATCAAGGCCTGTTGTACTATAGCACAGATATGGAGGATACTCTTCGTATCGTTGTCCCTCATTATGAGGAATTGAAGTATCGCATCCTCTATGAGGCGCATGATACTGCGGTGAGCGGTCATCTCGGTCGAGAGAAGACATATAGCTCCGTGAGCCAATACTATTGGTGGCCCAAACTTTACAAATGGGTAGGCACATACGTGCGTACGTGCGAAACGTGTCAACGGGTGAAACCCTCAGCTCATGCGGCTGCGCCGCTCGCTAGTCTCCCTATACCCTCTGGGTGCTGGGAGTCCATCAGCATGGATTTCATGTTCGGTATGCCGAAAGATGTACAAGGCAATACGGGGTATTGTGGTCTTTGTTGACCGTTTGAGCAAGATGGCTCACTTGGCGGCTGTACCAGATACCATTGATGGTGAAGGTATAGCTACGCTGTTTATCGATAGAGTGTTTCGACAACACGGCTTGTCTGTGGCAATAGTCTCTGACAGAGATCCTCGCTTCACTGGGAAGTTTTGGAAGTCCATATTCGAGGTGCTCGGCACACGTTTGGACATGTCCACGGCGGATCACCCGCAGACCGATGGTCAAACCGAGCGAGTCAATCGCGTTATCGGTGACATATTACGCAGTGTTTGCGCTTATACACCAAAACGTTGGAGTTTAATGCTTCCTGTTGTTGAGTTTGCGTTAAATAACGCTGTTCACGCCTCTACAGGCTTTACTCCGTTCTACGTGGGGGGGGGGAGCGGGGGGGTGTGAGACCGTTTTTACGAACGGTCTCACACACCTTCGCGTTCCGTTAACGCTACCACTGCGTGGTTCAGGGCTTGGTGGGGGAGAGATGGCCGATCGGCTTGCAGATATCAGCCCTGCTACTGTTCAGAAACAGGTAAGCGAGTTTCTCGCAACGCGATTGAATGTGTTACTACACGTGCGTGATGCACTGGCTGATAGCCAAGATAAACAGAAGGAGCAAGCTGATGTTAAAGGCAGAGGATGTATTGAACGTTATAAGGTCGGAGACCAAGTTCTACTCAATGCTAAAAACCTACCTACAAATGTAGTCTCTGCTGTCTTCAAGAAAAAGTTGCGTCCGCGCTTCATTGGGCCGTTAACATTCATCGCTAAGAAAGGGATAGCGTACACGCTCAACCTTCCGCGCAAACTGCGCACGCACCCAGTGTTCTACGTTGGCTCGCTTAAGCCGTATCGGGACCCGTCCCATGTGAACTCGGAGGCGCTTGCGCCTGGAAATAAGGCCTTTACGTCGACTGTTGAATCCGAACCAGGAGGTCAAGCTGACCATCCAGACGGGCTAAGGCCAGCTCCAACGCCTGAACACGGGCTTGCATCGCGCCGAGCGCACTCTGGGTCTTACCCAATGTCTCTTGGAGACCACTCAGCTCAAGGAGTACCTTCTCATGCTCCTCCTTCGGTACCCCGACCACCACCGACGCTGCTCGATGAGCAAGGGAACCACCAGTTTCATGTGGAGAAAATCCTTCAGCGACGTCGTCGTCGTGGCCAATACCAGTATCTGGTGAAGTGGCGAGGGTACCCGGAGTCGGAGAACTCGTGGGAGTATGAGATACCCCTTCTGCAGGACTGCCCTTACGCCGTGGATGTTTTTGAACATCGTGGCCAGGGTCGCCTTGCGAACGAGAACGCTTCTCACCAATAGTGGTGGAGGGCCGTGTTTTGCTCCGCACATTGGGGTCGTGACCCGTGGCTACCATTGTAGCAGGAGCATAACGCGTACGTGTACGCAACTGGCCTCTGGCCTTGAGTTTGGCATACTCAAACCGAAGCTTTCGTTCCAATCGAACTTGGTCACATCTGCGCTGGCCCACAGCGCTGGCACACTGCTAAGGTGTCGCTTGCGATACACCCAACGGATGAACTGATTGTCCCCCTCCTCGGGCAGTTCGCCAGCGAACAACAAGATGGGCACGCCCTTAATCGGTCGAACCGAGACACCACGAGAAAAGCTCTCAAGATGCGCGCGGTACTGACCTTGTGTGGTAAAGAATGGTTCGAGATATCTCTCATTTAGAGCCTGACGAACGGCTATATCTTCGGGCGACGTAGCCTCGGGGCCCATGGCCCATGTTGAAAGGCTACGTCCTTCCGTTTGACGGAGGCGTTGCTCCACGTCAGGTGTTGTGAACACGTAACCATTCCGGTTTTGAATAACCGTCTGGATATGAGTGCGGCGTAGAGCACGCTCCTCACGCTGGAGGGTTAACTCCTGTTGCTCGTCTAGCGGGTTTGTGATGATGTTCTCATCTGCATCTGTTGTATGATGCTGCGCCCCTGGCGCTGTGGTAACACCACGTCTAACGAACGGATTCGGTCCTATTTGAGGTCGAGCCTCAGATACAGCGGAGTGGGACGATATCCCTTCATCTCCAGGGACACTGGTATCACTACCATAGTCCACATCCTCATTAAGACCGAGGTAGGAGGAAAGAGTTCGAGACTCGTTGGGTGGCGATGCCATGGTGTTTCGTGTTTTGCCACCGTGAGGTTAAGCGCACACACACACCGACCTCTTCGAGGAAAGAAACCGATTGACGTTTTGTGGTAACGTCAGTCTGGTTGGGGAGGGTGCAACGGGGTTACACGTCGACTGGTAGTTGACGATGGTGTGGTGCACACAAGATAGGGGGTACCCTATAAAGTAATTTTAGAACACAGTGATTGTATCAATTGTTGAAGACTGATGTCTGTCAACAATTGATTACGAGATCTTTAGAGAGGTTTTACTTTGAACCTTAGTGACTAGGTTAAGTACGTTGTTCTATGGTGTTCTTTAGGTTTAAAGAAGAAATAAAATTCAGTTCCCTTTTTGATCAATAAAAGACACGTGCCTTACGAGGCGTCTTTGATCGGGAGGACAAAAGCAACGTCTGTAAAGGTAGCTTGTCATCGAGCACTCTGTGCTGTGATTCGTTTAAATCGTTTGGTCCCTCTGGAACGGGGACCGTAAGCCCTCTGAGCTTGTTGACTCTCTGAGTCGGGTTCTCTGAACCAAAACCTTAGCTCTCTGAGCTGTTGACTCTCTGAGTCGGGTTCTCAGAACCAAAGTTGCTCGTGAGAGCGTTAAAGTCTTCCTCTGACTTAAGGAGCGGTGTAGCTCCGCTACATCCTTGATCCGGAATCGTCACGGTGATTCAAGATACGCTCCACTAGAATGCGTTGATCACCGTGAGCATCCACCAAAGGATGTGGTGGAGGAGGAAAGACCTCCTCCAGATGATTCGGTTTACTATCTCGACCCTTACGAGATGGATCGCGCAATCGATGAATTGCGCGATGACTTGAAGCACGAGCGCGACCGGCGCTACGCTTTGACTGGTACCGTGCGGAAGAACCTCAAGGATCACGAGGCTGATCGGTCGAGGGATCGCGCCGATTATGCCACAGCGCAGCTTCAGGTCGAGCGGGATGTCCGCTCCTTTTCGGCGAGCTGGCGACAGCTCGCGGGAAGATATCTCGATTGAGTTCCGAGGTATCATATCTGCGCGACCAGACGGATCGTCTGGAGCGCGAACGCAAGAACTTGATGGATGTTCTTGAACGTGGGGGCTATCTTCATCGGAAGAAGAAGGCTCGTACTGACAGTACGGCCTGAGCCTCCCCACGTAAAACGTAGGATGCGTGCGCATCCTACGTGGCAACTCGATTGTGTATGCATTGCCCTTGCGATGCAACACTCGAAATGGCTTCATGTACTTCGGCAGTAGTTTACTACTGCCGACACTAGTGACTGCATGTCCAGGTAAGTTTACCGTAGACAGTAGTACTAGGTCATTAACTTCAAATGAAAGAACATTTGCTCTTCCATTCTTGTCTGCGTTCCGTTTCTGGCGGTCCACCGCATCTGCGATGGAGTCCTGACCGAAACAGACTACCGCCTCTCGAGTCAGCAGGATGTTCTCTGCTGACTCTTTGTTCTGTCTTTCAGTGCGCTTCGTGCGCACTGCTAAGAGATTGCTCTCTTCTTCAGCGAGGTTGTCTTCTTCCTCGCTGGCATAATCGTTGGCGATGCTGAATATACCAGCATCGTCATCATCATCCGAGTCAATAATAGCGTCGTCGCTATTATTGAGGTGATTTTCTTCATCGATGTCGACCTGATCGACATCGGCATCATACGTGACGACGTTAGCGTCGACACGTGATGAGCAAGAGCCAAAACGGTTTTTCTCGAGCGAGTCCCTCCCCCCTTATAAGAGTCACACTCTAGAAGGGCGGGCACACGTGGATGACGTAAGCCATTCACGTAAAACGGTGTGTGCTGTGTTGAAGCATGCACCGAATTATTGATGGCGAATTCCACCATTGGAAGGAATTCGCTCCAACTCGGAAACGAGTGGACATATCCTCGAAGGATCTCTTCGGGGACACGGTTCGCACGTTCCGTCTGACCATCTGTTTCGGGATGGTCAGAAGTGGACATCTTCAATCGTGTTTCAAGAGAACGGATCACGGTTGGCCAAAATGCCGCCGTGAACCGAGGGTCACGGTCGGATACGAGTTCACGGGGTAACCCGTGGAGTCTAAAGACCGTGTCGATAAAGACACGAGCACAACCTTGAGCCTTGATCGACTCAGGTACAGCAGCAAGATGGACCATCTAGATGAATCGGTCAACAAACACAAGAATACCATTATTCTTGTGAGCGTCTTCGGGTTTCCCGAAGACGAATTCCATGGAAACGGACTGCCAGCACTCTGTCGGAAGAGGCAGAGGCTGCAATGGCGCACGGGATGAAAGTCTAGGCTTCACCCGTTGACATACCTCGCAAGCACGTATGTACTTGCGGACAAACTGATACTGGCGTGGCCAGTAAAAGTCACGACTTACCGTGAGGTAAGTCTTTTCTCTACCACGATGGCCGCCTGTTGGGGCATCGTGACACTCATACATGATGCGCAATCGCAAATCATGATGAGCGGGTACGACGACACGAGGCGTGTCGTCGGCAACAGCTGTATAGTACAGCAATCCGTTGCGTGTACTATACCGATCCGATGGGGATCGGTACAAAGCCGGTAAATCCCTCATGGATTTACTGGATGGATTCACCAGATGATCCATCAATCGCAGAAGATCCTTATCTTCCGCGTATGCCTTTCGTACGTCGTCAAGTAAACTTAACGACGGGACACTGACAGACAGTGTCGCAACAGTGGGCTTATCCTCAATGTTGAATTGTGCGTCTGGCTCGAAATCGGGCCGGCGCGATAGCGCATCAGCGACAACGTTTAGCCGTCCTGCTTTATACTCCACGGAGAAGTTATACTCCTCGAAGGAAGACATCCCCCTCGCCAATCTTTGCGATAGGTGCGGGCTGTTTACGGCCGTGCGTAATGAAGCATTATCCGTATAGACGATGAACGGTCTATCTCCCAAGAAATAGACGCGAAACTTAGCCAGTGCGTACTTCATGGCAAGGAGTTCCTTGTAATGCACTGGGTAATTACGCTCAGCTGCTTGCAGCTGACGCGACTGATAAGAGATGACGCGCTCCGCGTCATCTGCATCGAACTGCATTAACGCACAGCCGATTGCAAAATCGCTGGCGTCACAGACCACATGAAATGGTCTGTCCTGATCTGCAATCGCCAAGATCGGCGATTGCATCAAGCTTTGCTTGATACCTTCAAAGGAACGCTGGCACTCAGCGTTCCATGACCACTTGACATTTTTCTTGAGCAGACAAGAAAGATGAACAGTCATCTCGGCGTAGTTGCGCGAGTACTTGTGCAAGTACGCCGCAAGACCAAGGAACTTTCGAAGTCCATTGACATCGACTGGCACTTGCCAGTCGGTGATCGCCTTGATCTTTTCGGGATCAGGGCGTACGCCGTGTTTACCCACGATGCACCCAAGAAGTGGTATTTCGCTAGCCGCGAATATACGCTTCTTGAGGTTGGCGTACAACTTATACTTGCGCATAAGTTGAAGAACCTGACGAACGTGAGTTCTGTGAACTTCAACGTCCGTCTTCCCGTCCATAGCCCGGCTATGGACGAACACATCGTCGAAGTAACTCGGTGCGAAGTCTCGCACCGGTCTCAACAGATTTGTTACACATCTGTTGAATGTTGCAGGGGCATTACTCAGCCCCTGTGGCATCACTAGCCACTCCCACAGCATCCCGCTGGGGGTACTCACTGCCGTGAACGGGATGTCCCGTTCACGCATGAGGATCTGATAGAATCCATCCATCAGATCCATGGACGAAAAGATGGTACTCTTTGACATACCATCTATGATTACGTCCTTCCTCGGTATCGGCGTCTGAGCCGGTACCGTTGCAGCATTCAATTTGTTGAATGCGTGCACTATCCGCCACCCTCCTGTGGCCTTTCGCACACAGAAGGTCGGAGAGCTGTGAGGGAAGGTGATTCCCTCACATGGCCCGCTGCTAAGCGATCGGCAGAGAACTTGTCGATCGCTAGTACTTGTTCACGAGGCAGTGGCCACTGCTTCATGACACAGTACTTCGAGCCCGGTTTGAGCTCGATCTCGTGTCGAGTGCCTTTGTCCTTAGGCAACTCGCAAGGTACGGATTCAAGGAATACATCCCTGAATTCGATCAAATCCTTATACAAAGGATTTGCCTGAAGTGACTCCCAGGATTGAGACGTGTATCGCTCAATCCGAGTCTTCTCATCGAGGACACTTTCGTCCATCGATGAGCTGCTGAGAACCCGTTCGTTCTCAGCAAATACTGTTGCCGACCGAATGTCGGTCACATACTCGTCCTCTGTGACGAGTATGCAGATCTGCTTGACTTTGCCACTACTCAGATCACGCAAGAACCGTTTCGGTTCTAGCGTTGGCAACTGAGTTATCTCCGAAGTCAACTTCGGAGGCACAATCCGATCAAGCGTATAAGCGCCTACGCTTGATCCGTCATTAACCAAGACGTTCAACGTCTCGGTTTCTTCCTGGGAACTTGCTTCCACAGGTTGCTGAGGGCCTGATCCCTCAGCAAGTGACTCTTGAGGAATTCCTTCCTCAATTACGTGGGGACTTATTCCCTCGACGTCTTCCGACTGTGGCTGTGCAACCACAGTCAGGAACCGATCCTCTACGGTCGACTCTCCAGTCGACCTAGGATTTTCATGTTGCCCCTTGGGGGCAACAGATTTCTTTCTTCTAAGATGCTGCCCGCTAGTCATGCATCCATGTCCCGGTCCACTCGACTTATTCGAGTGGTGGACCTTCGGCGCAGCCTGTACATCTGTACAGCCGCCGGGAGCTTGCTTCACAGTGTAGTGATCAACTACACTGTGATCTTGTGCAGTCGTGCTAACGACCGTACCGCAAGTGAGGCCATCGCACTCACTCGCAGAACATCCACACGCTTGTGGACGCTCCAAGATGTTCATCAGATGGCCATCTGATGAACAAGCGGCAGGCATCTTCACGGATCGATGCTGCCAGCTCACCCTTGGCTCGTATTTTCTGAGCCAAGGTAATCCCAGGATGACATCAAATTTGTCATCCAGATCTAGTACGATGAAGTCATCATCGTACTGTTCGCCTTCTAACGTGTAGTGGATTCCTACTACACGTTTCTCAACGGTTATCGATGCGCCTGTTGCAAGGCGCACCGTCATCATCGTGAGGGGAATGTCGCGCTCAACGAACTTAAGCCTACGACCCTCTAGTGACTGGCGACGAACAAAGTTGTTCGACGCCCCACAGTCTACTAGGGCACGAAGCGACAAATCATTTGTCGCTTCCAACTTCAAGGTGATGAGCGAAACGTCATCACCAGGTGCAGAGACACACAATGATTGTGTATCTGGAGCAACTTTCGTCAAGAGATTTGCAAATTCTCTTGAGGTTGCTGGATCAGTAGGGCGCTCCGCCCCTACTGACCCCGACCATTTTTTGATGGCCCGTCTCGCTGTTGCGGCTTCGCAACAGCGCTGGACCCACGCCCATTGCCCTTTCTGGCGAATGGTCGTCCATTTCGCTCAGTGCTGTTTGGTACTGGGCGTGGAGCACTACACTCATATGCGTAGTGCCCTAACTTCTGACAGCGATTGCACCTCTGCAATCGCTTGTTGTTCGAAGAGCGAGGTCTCTCGCTCTCAACATAGCAGAGGTCCATTGGTTCTGGACCTCCGATCTCTTGTCGTCTCGGTGGACGATAAGAGTTTGAGCTAGCATGAGCCTGTCTCATGCTAAAGTCTTCCTGTTCCGCGGCTGATATCGCTTCTTCAAGCGTATTCAGCTCAAGGCGGAACAGATGGCTCCTGACGGGCCCTTCTGCGAGCCCTTGCATGAACACCGTAATCAACGTGTGTTCATGTACTGGGTTAGCAGTTATACTACTCGCAAGGAGTCGTATATGTTGTGCGTAAGCGTGCACATCACGCTTACCCTGCTTGAGTTTCAGGAGCTCTGAACGAGCCCTGAACTCAGCACGTGGCGGCTCAAACGTTTGTCTGAGCCGGGACTTGAAGTCATCTAGCGACCTAAACACGTTTGGGTCGCTACTCTCGAGTCCCAGGGACCAAGTTTTGACACGCCCTGCCAAGTGGGTCTGAGCAAATGTGAGTTTCATTTGCTCATCTTCGACGCGACGAGCCCTTAGGGCTCTGTCGAGTTCGACAAACCATAGTAACAGGGAGTCCTCCGGGACTCCACTGTACTTGGAGATGTCTACTTTCATGACTTCGGGACGACGCGCATGCGCCGTCCCGTCCATAGCAGCATGAAATTTCTGCTGTCTCAACAGCTCTGTCTGTTGAGCACCGAGTTCTCTCAACTGCTCGGTCTGTTGAGAGCCTTGCTGGTGAAGCAAGGCTACTTTCTCTCTTTCGGCGACAAGTTCATGTTGTAGGAACTTGGCGATAGCGGCATGTTGTTGGTCTCTGTCTAGAGACTCCAACATGGCGCTAACGACGAGTTCGCCTACGGTAGAACTCATTCGTTCTACCGCACCCCATATGATGTCACTCAAATGGGTAAACCCTTCACGCGTGGCGTGAAAGGTGTCTTCATCATCCAACATGTTCATATTGGATGTTGTGGTCCTTGGAAGGACTACAAAGTGCTACCAGGTGTAACGGGGCACACCCTTGCGTAACTTAACGCAAGGGTTTCGGTGCCCCGACGGACGTACACGTGGCAAGCGAGGAAGCGTAGGTAGGGTAAAAGTAGAACTGTTATATTAATATAATTAAGTCTTTAAACTACTGTCTCTTCGTTTGACTTAATTCAATTATACTAATATAACTGGATGTATGGTGACGTCTCGTCCCCACTCATTGCGCGCGTCTTGCGGCGATTGGTGGGTTGATATCATCACGATATCAATCAATGAGCATAATCTTTGGTCGACCCTTCAATATCACCACTTTGGTGATATTGTTCAAAGAATATCCATCTTTATATTCTTTATTGTCACTGTTTCTTTAAAGTGACAATTCCATGTAACGGGCTGCCCAGTTACAATCGTGGTACATTCACCTTTTCGGGTCCCCCACAATTAATGCGGCACGTCAAGCACAAACTAGGCAAATTATGGAGCCTGATTCAGTGGCACAGAAGACATGGCAGTAATACACCTCAATGTCATTGCTTGTATCTACTATTTGGATAGCTGCGTTCAATATCGTGAAGGATGACTTTTTGCAAAGCACTAGCAGAGTCGTATGTAGAACGCACCTCATCGATTAATCGAAGCGGTGTAGTGAACCGTCGACACGTCATTTGATACATGCGCTATCGGACTGCAAATATGTTCTACAGTGGTGTGATAATACAACGCGAGCTACCACAAACGAAAAGATTCTGATCGTTGCCGACCTTGCACCATGCACAGCGTGAAGCACCCCGTGCTCGAGCGCCTGCACTTATGGTGTAATTCTGTCAATAAGAAGTGCACTGTCGAGGACTGCTTGTACTGTATCGCAGAACAATCGTCGTGTAATGGACGGACAAAAAATCGGGTGTGCATTATTAACTGCGCCACAGCTTTGCGACACGGGCGAAATATTGCACTGTAAGTGTAAGAAGAGGTCTTTGCCCAAACAGGGTAGGTGAAAGCCCGCAACATCAAACGTGTTCACAGCAAAGACGATAGGACGATAGGACGATAGCTGGGTACACGTAGATGGGAGCGACGTGTAATCGAGACAAAGTGATGATGCGAAAATCACTCGCGGAAAACGGCGATCCTACGAGCTGGGAACGTGAGACACAACAACGGTGTCTCACCTTCCCGGCTCGTGGGGGTCAAGCTGAGGTACCACATCTTGGTAATAATTCGGGTACGATTTGAGACAACAGCACGAACATGGCTTGTACGCTTGTACGAGGAGCGGCTCTGTACCGCGTCTTTTAGTATCAGTGATTCCGTCCAGAGAACAGCTACAATAGCTGGCTATGCATGCACGCCCAACAAAATGATCAAGGCTCGCGGCTGGGGGACGGGTCGTGCGTCGTGAGTTGTGGCACAACTGTGCTGTCGTACTTGTCGTGTGGTCACGACGCACTCGTTCGTGTTGTTGTTGTGTTGTAGAGAAAGACGAACGAAAAGAAAGACAACAGCTGATCTCCTTGCAGAAGCAACTACCACAACAATAATACCAATGGAATATGATGGGTGGATGACGACGAGAGAGCGACTAAGAGAGAGAGACTATAAGAAATGTCTTACGGCTGAGTGAAAGAGTAATCTAGTACGTCCTTCTTTCTAGTTTCTTATATTCTACGGACGGCGGGAGCGCATGCATCTGTAAGAATATGACACTCTACACACGCGTAAGACATGCAGCAACAAGGTGAGTGTCAAGAACTTCGCCATGTATAGCGCTATCGCCCAGCAATAGCTTTGCCCATTGAGGCCACAACATAGCAACCATGACATGACTACGAGCACCTGTGCGCCCACAAACATCTCGATCATCAATCGCCAATTTTCTGTATGTATACGGCCCGTGCACGAATGTCGCGAGCAATATCGACATGTCGCGGACTGCTCTTCAAGAATATGTGACATCAACGAATGTGACAAAACCTGATCGAGTACTTGGTTCCACTATCCCACCGCGCGCATGGGCGCTACGTTTGCGCAGATGGGAAGCGTACGCAATCCGACGTTGAGTCTTTCGAAACGAATTACCCGTGCAACAGGATCTATCAGTTACCGTGCTCTCAGGCGAAAAGAACAGTACGGCACTCCGAACTCTCATATATTTGCACACTTAGTGACACGAGTAGAACGCGTGATGGTTGACTTGGGTCCCATCCAGTTGTGTGCGAGTTGGCTACAGCTGTGCACATCGTGCGGAGATACTGGAGATTGGGGAACCAGAGCCAGACGCTCGCGGCAACAAGCCCGTCAGCACAAGCCATGTACCCGATGACCCGTCCGTCCAGTCATTCAGCACACGCAGCATTGAGACCACATTGTCTTCCTCACTTTCGAATTTGACTCGCCAGCGCCACCTCCTCGCCAGCGCCACCTCCTCGCCAGCACCACCTCCTCGCCAGCGCCACCTCCCCGCCAGCGCCACCTCCTCGCCAGCGCCACCTCCTCGCCAGCACCACCTCCTCGCCAGCACCACCTCCTCGCCAGCACCACCTCGTCGCCAGCGCCACCTCCTCGCCAGCGCCACCTCCTCGCCAGCACCACCTCCTCGCCAGCGCCACCTCCTCGTCAAAGCTCCTGTCATACTGACTGACACTCCTCCCGCCACAATGGTCAAGATCTTCCGTCTCCTCACGCTCGCGCTCGTCATGTCTGCTGGCGGTGGCGCGCTGTCGGCGCCAGTCGCTGAACAGTCGACCAAGGGGACGACGTCGGACCTGGACCCGGACGCACTCACTCCAACAACTTCCGGGAACCTTCGGGGCGCTGACGGGTTTGGCCTTCTTGCACACGATGGGGGTGAAGAAAGATCGATTAAGTTAGAAGGGGCCTTGCTGGACGACAGTTTGAAAGCACTGTTTTCGTCAACGAGTACCAACTTTGGAGAAATTGGCCGAGGCGAAATATCGCCTAAAGCTCTGAATGCGATTTTAAAGGCGCGTCAGCCTGGACGTCTCAGTATCCACAAGTATAGCTCATCGCACGAATCAGCTCTCAGGGCGATTGATGTTTCAAAGACACAAAGTTCGACCTGATGCTTAAACTTGCTGCGGAAAAGGTCTCATCAAAGGACTTTGTTCGGGCTGCCCGAAGCATTGCCACCGATGCTGAGGGTGCAGAAGACAGGTATTCTATCAACCGCGGTACAAGTACGAACATTTGTTGGGTAAAGCAGGCCACTCCGTTCACAACCTGGATAAGGGGTTATTGACAGCATAACAAAAGAATTCGCACAAGCTAGAGGGAGGTGGTCTATAGGAGTGGTAGGTCTACAACTATCCAGGCCTACTGAGCAACGACTGTACGTACTTTGCATGAGTTGTATTTATCATCTTTGTATCTGATGACTTCTTGTTTCAGCATTGACAACTAACGATGGCTAATGTTTTGACTGGGCTTGTGCTTTTAGCATTCGCCACGAGAGACACTCACACGGACTCCGACACCGTTGTAGACGTTAGCGAGGCACCATTGCGGACGATGGCGAGATACCATGCTGCTTCATCTAACAATGGCCGTGTACTTATTGAGTATGCGTGTGACGCATAGTTTTTGATGGTGCCCCGACCGACATCATCGTGTTAATTTCGCAGAATACGTATTTTACTTGCATCTTGCACAGCCCCAGCACTTGCCCGCATGCACTATATGTGTAACTAAAGCCGTTAGAGCGCTCAAACTACCTCCCACATCCACTCGTACATGCGGCAGATAGGGTCTGCCAACAGGCCTGCGCGCGTGGGCATGTCCAGCACTTGTGTTCTTTTCCGTGTGCTTCACCCTTGGCAGCATTGTTTCTTGCGACGACCGCAGTCGCGTCCTCATCTGTCGAAAGGTCGGTCCAGTTGCTGCACTGACATACCATAGATGACTCAGACCCGGTCCTTCTTAGGTCGTCGTCGTGTGCCCACATCGTTCCTGGCAGCAGCTGGACGCGACAGCTCATCAAGCACACCTCGTGCCAGTGCATCGTGCCCTTTCTAGAGCCTAAGATAGCGCACGATCTGAAGCGTTCAACAGACGAATGGTCGCCACCAGATTGCCAGCAGGACGTTGAGTTCGCGACGGTGCCGGGTACACTCCATGTAATCCGCGGATCAGCGAATACGCATCAAAGACAGTACCGCTTGATCGTGGCGCTGTCTAAGCGTTCTGGTAGTCGGTCGCTGTCCACTGATCGTCAGTGTTGATCACTCGAGGCAATCACTGTTTCCACTACTCTCTTGCGCCCGAACGATGGCGCTTTGCCGCGTGTTACCGATACCCGCCCATATGCCGCTGGTGCCATCCGTTGTAAGCGGTTGTCGTGCGTAGACATTCATCAGTTTATTCTCGCGGTAAGTGCCGCTGACGCAGATCCCCGTTAAGCTTGAGGTCGGCTGCCAAAGGCGAATCCTGGAGCACTCCCTCGTATCAATATCCCTCAGCAACGCAGCTTGGCCTGCCAATTAATGCACATGTGGGCCCGTACCATTAGAATGACAGGGAGTGCGTATGGCTTGTCTTGACAGGATGCAGGCCCAGTTCTGCAATCGAGCAAGACCCTCACCTTGTAAACGTCCAGTGCGACCATAGTGTCCCTCAGTGCTCCACAACGCAAGATTTGGTCGCCCAAAGAGCACGTGGGATACAATGCTCCTTCTTCTGGCAGCAGCGGTCGCTTCCTCGTGCGTAGTTCCGTCGTGTGGTCATTCGATGACATCACGTAGTGCGATAGTCCATCGCCACAAGCTGATGGTGTGTTTTGCATGGCTCTTCGATGACCATGACAATGCAGCGGTCGGTGCTAGTACCAACGATCCGAGCAGTTAGTGGCGCCGCCGTAGTGGCCCAGGCACGTGGACACACCTTTGTCCACGCGTGTGGGGAGGCGGAAGGAACGTACGAAGGACGATGGACGTTGTTCGAGTCGATGGCAGTGTCGAGCGGAGAGAATTGAGGTCGAAGCTGTGGGTTCGCTGGGAGTAGCGGAAGGCCGCGAGCAGGCTGGTCTCGTCTGGCAGCACCTGTTCGTGGACCGCTCTCCTGTGTCGGAGGCTTGCCGTGGAGTACTGACGACGCTGCACTTGTTGGGTCTGGACCACCTTGTGGCGAGACGCGACCTGTCTGCTATCCAGGAATGGTTCAAGCAGCAGGATGCCGAGGAGTTCGTGGACACGGTGTTCCGCCTAGCTGGTCTCAAGTACGCAGTGATGACTAACATCCCGTTTGAACCGGAGGAGGCCCGACACTGGCTGGTTAATCCAGCCACAACCACGCCGCCGCCTGCATGGTCGCGCAAATACTTCCGTTCGGCTCTGCGGGTAGACCAGGTCCTGCTTGGCGATTGGGCGTCCATCAGCCCGACGCTGGACGTGTTCAAGCAACCGCATACGCTCGCGGGTGTGCGTTTGCTTCTGGAGAAGTGGATCGACATTATAAAGCCCGAGTACTTCATGGCTAGCGTGCCCATTTCCTTCGAGTACCCGGAGGAGAGTCCGTCTGCTTCTGCTGGTACAAATGAGCTGCCTGATGGTGCGGAATTGCTGCTCCAAGTGCTGCTGCCGCTGGCTGAAGAGAAGAAGCTGCCGATTGCGCTAAAGTTTGACAGCGTGCGCCCGATCAATGCTCGCTATGGTGTGGCCGGCGACGGCGTGAAGCCGAGCAATGTGGACATTTTGATCAAGTTGTGCCGTAACTTCCCCAAGGTAAAGTTTCTGGCCACGTTTCTCTCGCGCGTGAACCAGCACGAAGTGACCGTGGCGGCCAACAAGTTCCGGAACCTGCATCTGTATGGCTGCTGGTGGTACTGCAACAACCCGTCGATCATTGAAGAGCTCACGCGGATGCGTATCGAGATCCTGGGCACGGCGTTCACGAGCCAGCACTCGGACGCGCGTGTGCTGGACCAGCTCATTTACAAGTGGAGCCACTCGCGCGATGTGATCGGCAAAGTGCTCGTGGACATGTACGAGAGGCTCTTTGCCACGGGCTGGAAGATGTCCAGCGCGACGTGCAGAGGTTGTTTGGCCAGAGCTACGAGGCGTTCATGGCAAAGAGACTGTTTGTAATGTATTTAGAAAGAACAGGTGTAACGTTAACCACCCCACAGGCTTTCGTTGACCACCGCCCACCCCTAAATATTACCGTAACTTACTCGATTTACGCCTTCTGATCGGTAGGATCGAGAAAATTGTCTGTCTCAGAAGCAATTTACAATCTCATTTACGGATCATAAAATACTAAATCTGGACAATCGATGCTTGTCTTATTGTCGGCGACGCGTGGTAATTTATTATTCAGCTACGTCATTTATCTGGGTAATGGCCCGGCCAAATGAGACTTTTATACGAACGGGTCTGGAACAGGTTGGGCTTGTAGCGATTATCCTGCATGGGCACTGTGACAAAGGCACCCAACAATACTATATTTGAAAATGATCTTAAGCCAGCCGCAAAGGTCTATCAAGGGGTACATTTATCGTCGTAATACCTGTTGAATTGACTAACCAGACTAACGTGTGATTTGGTGATGGTAGTGGCTCGACGTGGCGTCTGACAAGAGCCAGACTGAGCTTACCTCGATAGGGTCTTCCCGAATAGGCAGTTTGCATCCGCTGGGCACTACAATTAACTCCGTTTCGATTCAAATGGAGATCAACGCCCACTCCTTCTCGTCATTGTGCACAATGCAGCCAGGTGACTGGTCTCAGCCGATCAATGTAACGGGGCAGCCCGTTACATGAAATTGTCACTTTAAAGAAACAGTGACAATAAAGAATATAAAGATGGATATTCTTTAAACAATATCACCAAAGCGGTGATATTGAAGGGTCGACCAAAAGGGGTCTGTTCATTGGTTGATATCGTGATGATATCAACCCACCAATCGCCGCAAGACGCGCGCAATGAGTGGTGACGAGACGTCACCATACATCCAGTTATATTAGTAAAGTTAAGCTAAGTTAAACAGAGAGATAAGGTCAAAAGACTTAATTATATTAATATAACAGTTCTACTTTTACCCTACCTACGCTTCCTCGCTTGCCACGTGTACGTCCGTCGGGGCACCCAAAACCCTTGCGTTAAGTTACGCAAGGGTGTGCCCCGTTACAATCAACGTGACAGCAGTGATCACCGGCATCAACGAGGATGGCTTACTGAGCGCTACAAGATCCGTCACTAGCGGCAAGAAAGTTGTTTATATGGAAACATATGCTCAATCGTTGAAGACCGCCATCAACCATGTTCTTGTTGAGTACTTTTCCACTCACGGATACAGTGATGAATCTAACTCATATTGCTGGTGTTGTCGATTCAGATGGGGGCGATAACCGTGTCAAGCAACAAGCTTTACATCTATGGGAGACGATCAGGTGTCTCATGTTCGTTTCAGCTGGAGCGCAGGCCCTGTTGGGTCACAAGAGCATGGCTGAGATGTTATATTGCGGTTAATTGAATGGCTCGCCTTCTGTTCATCTTCATCCAATAGTCCAATCAATTGGAATAGGTTGGTGCGTATACAGACTGGTCAGGTGGAGCCTCGTTGATCGGCATGACAACTTTCGGTGAGATCGGTCACCTTCCTAAGTTAAACGACTTGCCTCACAACGACTCGCTCTTCTTTGGCGCCATTATCATCCCGAAGCGTAATCAAATACATGGAAAGTACATATATTACGGTAATATTTATATATGTGTGTGAGGGTGGTTAACGAAAAACTGGGGGTGGTTAACATTTACCTCAAAAAACTTAGATTAACGCAAATAATGTAGGCACTAATGCTTCAATTAGTACCGTCTTATAGGTCTTGTATTAGGTGGCTGACACACGTCAGCCCTCAACAGCTGTTACTGTGTTTTCATATCATCTTTGTTGGGGTCTCATCCTCAATGTGGACCACGCCTGTTTTGTCGGTAACCAACCGCCGTGTAACCCCGGTGCACTCCACCCCACTAGACTGACATTACCACAAAACGTCAATCGAATTATTTCCTCGAGGAGGACGGTGTGTGTGCGCTTCAACCTCACGGTGTGCAAGACACGAAACACCATGGCAAAGCCACCCGACGAGTCATCCATTGTCTTTAATTATCTCGGCATCAATGTGGAGGTGGACTATGGTAGTGATACCAATGTCAATGGTGAAGAGAGGACACTGTCCGACTCACCGGTGCAAGAGGCACCGCCTCATACTGTACAAGATCTATTTGCCGAGCGTGGCGGTGTCAACGCGCCATCGGCGCAGCATCATACACCCAACGTGAGCGATGCGATCATCTACAATTCGATCGATGAGCAACAGCAGTTGGCAATCCAACAAGAAGAGAGCGCCCGGCGCCGTAAGAAACTTGCTGCAACCCTTGAGAGTCGCCGTGGATATGTGTTCACTTCGCTTAGTGTTGAAGAACGTATATGCCAAACGACAGGCCGTTCATTGGCAACGTGGGCCATTGGCGGTGGGCCTGCGTCTCCTGATGATGCTACAAGTCGACAGGCACTTCGCGAGAAGTACCTGGAACTTTATCTGACGACCTAAAGTCAATATAAGTTGCGACTTGACACGCAAGCACAGGGTGAACCGGTACCACCGATAAAAGGTATAACCATCCTCCTATTTGCAGGCAAATCACAGGAGGAAGACGACAACGCGTTTGTCTTCAAGGTGCATCGGAAACGACACCTCAGCAGCGTGTCAGCTCTTAGAGCAAGTGCCGATGTGGCAGATGTTCGTCTAGAACGAGAGCTTTGGTATGACTACGCCAAGCTTAAGGCCATCAGCCAGTTGCGAACTCTCACACGCTATGCTCCGGATGTGCCGGCTGATGTGAGTGTTGGTCAAGCGGTGCCCAACTACCCACCTGATTCCACCACTATTGGTGAGAAGCGTCTTTGGTCACAGGAGGACCCTTGCCGCGATGTTCAAACACATCCAAGGCGTATGGGAAATCCTGCCGAAGGGGTGTCTCAAACTATCATAAGTTTTCCGACTCCGAATACCCTCGCCACTTTACCAGATACTGAAATTGATCCTGACGACGACGTCGTTATAGGAGTCGCTCCACATGGAACTGGCGGTTTCCTTGCTCATCGAGCAGCGTCGGAAATGTTCGGTATACCGAAGGAGGAGCATGAGAAGGTGATTTTCGAGCTGAGTGGTCTCCGTGAGACATTGGGTAAGACCCAGAGTGTGCTTGACGCAATGAGAGCCCGTATTGAGTTGTTGGAGTTGGATTCAGCTCGTGTCCGGGAAATAAAGTTGGGCCAAGCCCGGATGGAGGCTCAGCTTGAAGTCCTGATACGGATTGAGCAATCGATGGCAAGGTCAACCTACTCGGTGTTAGCGCCTCCAAATTCACGTGGGACAGATCCCGGTACGGCTTAAGCAATCCAACGTAGAACACAGGGTATGTGCGTAGTTTGCGCGGAAGGTTGAGCGTATACGCAAGTCTTTTCTTAGCGACGACCGTGAATGGTCCAATGAAGCGCAGACGCAACTTTGTCTTAGAGACAGCAGACACTGCATTTGTCGGTAAGTTCTTGGCATTGAGTAGAACTTGGTCTCCGACCTCACAACTTTCAATAAACCCTCTGCCTTTAGCATCAGCTTGTTCCTTCTGCATGTTTTTGCAATTAGCCAGCGCGATACGCGCATGTCGTATGATATTCGATCGCGTTGCGAGAAACTCGATTTCCTGTGTTTGAACAGTATCAGGGATGATATCAGCAAGCCGATAGGCAAACCCTCCCCCACCAAGCCATGAACCACGTAGTGGTAGCGGTAACGGAACGCGAGGGTGGGTAATACCATACACATATAGGGTGTGTAGCCGGTGGAGGCATGCACGGCGTTTTTAACGCAAACCCAAAGACAGGGAGCATCGCACTCCACCGCTTCGGCGTATCAGCGCAAACATGCGCAAGATGTCACAGATGATGCGATTCACGCGCTCAGTTTATTCATCTTTCTGCGCATTATCCGCGGTGGACATGTCCAATCGTGTGCCGAGCACTTTGAAGATGGACTTCCAAAACTTTCCGGTAAATCCAGAGTCTATATCAGAGATAATTGCCAACGTCAAACCATGTTGTCCAAACACACGATCGATAAACAGCATAGCTGTACCTTCACCATCGATCGAATACGGCACCACCGCTAAACGAGCCATATTTCTCAAACGGTAAAAAATACCACAATACCCGTGTTCCCATACGAATCTTTCGGTAAATCAAACTGGAAATCCATACTGATGGAATCCCAACACCCTTTGGGTACAGGCAAACTATCCAGCGGCGCTACCGCGTTAGCTGAGGGTTTTACCCGTTGACACGTTTCACACTTACTCACATAGGTGCTGACCCATTTGTAAAGTTTGGGCCACCAATAGTATTGGCCAACTGATCCATTGGGCTTCTCACGAACGAGATGACCACTCAACGAAGTATCATGTGCCTCATAGAGGATCCGATACTTCAACTCCTCATCATGAGGGACAACGATGCGAGGGGTATCATCAACATCCGTGCTATAGCACAACAGGTCTTGATCGATGGAGTATCGATGTAGCCTCGCACGTAATCGTGCCGACAATTCTATGTCCGAGTCCTTGAACTCGTCGCTCCCTAGAGCACGTAGCAGAGCTACACAATGTTCATCCTTGGCATATGCCGTACGGATTAGGTCAGTGACCGACGACGACAGTGGTAACATGAGCAAGCTCATAGTCAGGCCTGCGTGACAACGCATCAGCCAAAGCATTCTGCTTGCCTGGCTTATACTTCACCTCGAAGTTGTACTCAGCATATACGGATGAGAGCCAACAAGCCATTGTCTGAGAGAGGTGAGGCGACTGAGTCACGGCGCGTAGTGACGCATGATCTGTAAAGATCACAAACGTCTTAAAGCCAAGCAGATGAACTCTGAATTTGACTAAAGCATACTTCATTGCAAGTAGCTCTTTGTCATGAACTGGATAGTTCTTCTCAGATGCCTTTAGCTGCGGGAGCTCGAGCGCAATGACGCGTTCCCACCCATCAGAATCTGTCTGTAACAGAGCATTGCCTATGCAAAGTCAGATGCGTCACAGACGACACTGAAAGATCGATCAGGATCGGGCAAAGCCAAGATTGGCGCATGACGGAGACCCTCCTTTACTGCTTGAAAAGCATCATGCTCGGTGCTAGTCCAGCACCATTCCACATCCTTTATAAGGAGATTGTAGTATGGCCGAGCCATATCTGCGTAATTCGCACTGTACTTGTGCAAATATTTGGCAAGGCCAAGCCACTTACGTAAGTCCTTCTGGTTCTTTGGAACCGGCCAATCAACTATGGCTTTCACCTTAGCAGGATCCGCTCTAAGGCTTCGCTTACCAATAAAGCACCCTTAAAAGAGAATCTCTTCTGCACCCGAGATGCATATCGATGCGTTGGCATGCAACTTGTTCGTGCGCATGCACTCGAGCACTGCTCTTAAATGTTCAATGTGATTATCCACATCTGACCGACCGTTTAAAGCACGACTATGGACAAAGATGTCATCAAAGTATGTCTGCGCACATCCTCGGTGAGGTCTGAACAATTGTGTCACAAGACGATTGAATGTAGCCGGGGTATAATTTAACCCTTACGGCATGACGAGCCACTCCCAGATCATACCGCTTTTAGTGCTGACCGCTGTCAACGGAATATCACTTTCTCGCATGAGAAGCTGGTAATAAACATCGACTAAGTCGAGCGCACTAAACATTGTACATTTCACCATATTGTTCTGAAGAACATCCTTCCTCGGAATTGGTGTCTGAGCCGGGATGGTGGCCGCATTAAGCTAATTGTAAGCATGAACAATGCGCCACTTCCCATTGAGCTTTTTGACACAGAAGGTCGGTGTGGAATGGGTCGATTTGCTCTCTCGTACCAATACTGCCGCTTGCATTGCACGAAAGAAGTCTTCAATGACGTCACACTGCTCCTTTGGTAAAGGCCACCTCCGTGTTACGCAGTATTTAGTTCCAGGAACCAAGTCAATTTCATGACGCACACCTCTATCCGGAGGTAAGACGTACGGTCGGTTGTGACACACTAAGTCCTGAAATACATTTACCAAAGGATAGAACGGATCAAGAGATCCTTAAAGATCGAAGATCTACTACGGGCATCCAATGCCGCCTTTGTGTCCTCAAGGACAGGCTCGTCCAATAACGAGGATGAGTTCAACTCAATATCCGGTCAAATGACCACTTATTCGGTTAATTCTCCTGCCTGTCAGGCTTGGCTAAATTTGCCGTCAGACATTTCGTCTAGTTCAAAGAGATTATCCAAGGATGGAAGAGTCGCAAGACTAACATTGCCATCAATCTGGCCAGTCAAGGCACTGAATAATGTCTATAGTGTATTATTACTATTATCACATCGTGACTTCTTAGACATGGAACGCTTAACAGTTGCCACCCTACGCTGAAATTGTTTCCTCAAAGAAACCTTACGTCTAGTAGAGGCCGGGGCCAAAGGGTCCCCGTGGTTGCTATTCATCTTAGCACGCTCTATACGAGATCTCATGTCTCGAACGACATCTTGTGAAGTGTTACGTAACTCGAACACTTCACTTAGTGGGTTTACACGTACCACTTCACGTACAGCATTCGGGCCTAGCCCTGAACACTCTGGCTTCTCGCCAACAATGTCATTACCGACACTCAGTGAGGTGCCATCGCGGCCGCCCTCACTCGGTGGGCTTTCACGTGCCACTTCAAGTACAGCACTTGGGTCTGGCCCTGAACACTTTGGCATCTCGCCATCAATATCATTACCGACATTTGGTGAGGTGCCACCTCGGCCGCCCTCACTCGGTGGGATTTTACGTGCCACCCCACTCACATCAGAGGAATTTCATTTTTGATTTTTCGGCCCTAGACCAACCATGCCTGCAGCATGCAGTGACTCAGTATCACAACGAGTATCACTCAACGGAGTATAACTCTCCTCACATACGGTGAGAGAGATCCGCTCAATAGGGATCTCATTGATATTGGAGTTAATTAACTCTGACATACCAATGTCCAGCACATTGACATCTTCCGTCAATGGCTCGCGCCAATAGCGCTTTTGTTGCCTAGCAAAGGTTGGTTCATGACTCTCCAAAACTTCACTAGGAACATTGCGCGTTGCGCCTAAGGTCTTAGAACTCCAATCGATCCATATTCCATGGCGTTCAAGCCAGGCCATGCCTAGGATCCGATCGTATCTCGAATCCAAATCGAGGACAAGACAGCGTTCAATGCTGTCAAAGTCCAAAAACTTCACACCTAAGTTCAACGGAACTTTAGCCACCGTGACACGACTACCAGTCACTAAACGATGATTGAATCACCCTCATGCGTTTTGAGCGCCTCAGCGTATCGCTGACTTTCCTCAAGGGAACGACGTCAAACATAATTGCATGATGTTCCGGAGTCGATTAGGATCGATCAATGCTTCTCAAAGCCTTTAACCTTCGCCTCGGCGGCTAACAAGCCAGGCTTATATCCACGCTCTGTGCTGATGGGCACAAAGCTCTTTGAGGCTAAGCCCTGCTTTGCTCTACCTGGTAGAGAAGTGACAGAACTTGGTTCTACCCAAGTAAGGCACCCCGCACCTCCTGAGTGTCGACGTTTCCCCGCGCCATAGCAGACTTCTGGTTGAGGCCGGGGTTTCGAATTATAGGAGCCGGGTGCTGCTTGCGCATAGAAAAAGTGGGACGCAAGTGTTTTTAGCGCTTCCGCACGTGTAACGGCGCCTCACTGCCTGTTGTTGCTCCGAAACCTAAGGCTTAGATTCACCTTCATCTTCAGCATAGCTGAGATCCATCGGCTCAGGCGTACAGCTAGCCGATGTATTTGTTGGGTTTGCCCTTGCAAAGCTTGGATTGTACTTGTTCCAACCAAGTCTGGCCGACTCATAGCTGTGCTCACCATTCTAAGCGATTTTCACCGCCTCTTTATAAGAAGAGGGATGGACCCGAAAGACCTCGACTCTGGTCACGACAGTGCGTAGAGTTTCCATAGAGACAGACACACATACTGTCTCAGGTAAAGGGTCAGACTGAATAGCAGCAATCAGAGTTATCAACTCCTGGACATAGTCCATTAACTCATTCTTACCCTGGCGGGTAGATAAGAAGCGTGATCGCACGCGATATACCTCGTTGGGCGGCGATAAAACTTGCAACAAGTCTTACATTGGTGAATCCCGTTCGGGAAACGCTAATTCAACAGACGTGCCACACGTCAGAGCCCACTCTCTAGCTCTTCCATCGACCTTGGGGATAGCCAGCGAGACTCGCTGGTGCTCAAGTGAGTTAAGGCCGGATCTCATATCCATCTCAATCTTACGGATCCATATAGTTTGATGCCCTCCTCCATACCGGACAAATGCTTAACGTCCACTCGAATAGGAAGAGGATTAGTCTCTCCATTTGGCATCCCCACGTAGCGTTTCGGCATAGCCGACGCTACTTGGTTTTGAACCTGCCCAAAAGGGCCGTTTCATACTGCATGAAGGCCTCGACTCGTGCATTTAGCACATCGGTACCGTATGCAGCTAAGACCTCGACATATGGCCTGCGGCCGCTCATCTTATTAAGCGCGAACTTTAGGCCTTAGTAAGGAGTGTGGATTTCTCCATCCTCCCAGAGGATCAGTCGTAATAAATTATGTGTATATCTACAACCATTCCTTCCAAGTGTAGCGGAGCCACACAGCTCCTTAAGCCAGAGGAAGACTTAATGCCCCATGAGCAACTTTGGTTCAGAGAACCCGACTCAGAGAGTCAACAAGATCAGAGAGATTACGGTCCCTGTTCTAGGGGGACCAAACGATTCAGAGAATCAAACGCACAGAGTGCACATGGAGTAGCTGACTCAGCAAGGCGTTGCTACGATCCTCAACGATCACAAGACGCCTCAGAGAGGCACGTGTCTTTTGGATCAAAACGGGAACTGGTTTTATTTCATTAAACCTAAAATAACACTTTAGAACAACGTATTTAACCTAGTCGCTAATAAAATCTCTCACAAGATTTCGTCATCAATGGTTGACAGACATTGATCGTCAACAATTGATACTATGTTCTAATATATCTTTAAAGGGGATCTCATCCCTCGTGTGAACCACACCTATTGCCGACTGCTAGTCGATCTGTAGCACCGCTACAGTGTGTGTGCCTAACATCACAATTTGATTAAAGCTCTAAACATCAACGCATCGCCACCCCACGAGTCTCAGACTCTTTTACTCTATCTCGACCTCTGTGAGGATGTGGACTACAGTAGCGATACCAGTGTCCATGGTGAAGAAGAAACAATTTTCAACACACCTATGCCTGAGGTACGACCTCTTTCGGCACTCAATACGATCGTCGAGCATGATGAAACGAACGCGCCATCGGCGCAGCATCATGAGTCACATGCTGAGGAAACCATCATTGTAGCGGGGCACCGACAGCTACGAACTGGTCTACCAGTGCGGAGTCAGCTTTCACTGACAACAGTGAAGTTCGGTGCCCTGATAATTGTAAACACTACGCAGAGGAAGGATGAAAAACCAAAGCAAGGCTATAGTTGTAGTAAAAAGAAAATATGTCAATTGATACAATTCAGTTCTATCATTCTTGTTGTCTCTATTTGTGCTGACTTAAATATATATATTTAACTAAACGTATGATGACGTCTACTCACCACCCACTGCTCGCGTCTAGCAGCGTTTGTTGAGTTGATTATATCCCAATAGCAACCAAAATCATACCCTCCATTCATTTCGATAATATCACTATAATTAGTGATATTGTTAATTGAAAGTTCAACATAGAATCTTTTAATGTCATTTTCTCCTTGATGGCAATTTTATGTAATGGGCTACCCCGTTACAATCATTACCAACCCGCTCGATGAGCATCACGAGCTAATCATTTGATCAGATGAGTGATCTTCGTCGCTCCTAGACAAAAAAAGCCCTCCGAAGCCGTTGCGGCTATGTGCTAAAACACCGGACGTGGAGAAGTCTCCATCTCATGGGGGACCGTGGTCAGTCGGCATGGGTCATCGATCATGAGGCTACCTCGTCCGAGAATTTTGCCTTTCACCGGGCACTACAGGAGAGGTAGCTCAAGCCCTTTTGACCACACACGGTCAATACAAGACGCGACTTGACACACAAGCACGGGGTGTATAGGTTCTATCAATTTAAAGCGCGTCCAAACTCTTGTTTACTAGTGAAGTGCCTGAAGCGTATTTCAACTAATTCATAAGCCGGTCGTATCGCAAACGACACTTAAACAATACAACGGCTTCGATGGTAAGTGCAGATGTGGCATATGTTCGTCTGGAGCGAAAGATAAGGTATGAATACTGTAAGCTTGTAGCCATATGTCAGTTGCTTAATCACTCGCGCTATGCTTCATCTACTCCGGTAGCCGCGGGCTCCATCCACGTGGTGCGGCGTAAACCGCTTTCTCCCACCACTATTGGTATATAGCGTTCTCTGAAGCAGGGAGACTTTTGCCGCAATTTTTAAAACATCCACGTCGTATGGGCAACACTGCCGAAGAAGTATATCATACTTCCACGCGTTTTACGACTCGGGGTACCCACAACACTTATCCAGATACTGGTATTGGCCATACGAAAACGTCGTTACAGGGATCTCTTCACATGGAACGTGTGGTAACCCTACTCAGTGGAAAGCGTCGGCGGTGTACGGTATACCAAGTAGTAGTATTAGTTGCTTCTCGAAAGGATTGTCTTCGCAAGACCTAACGTAACACCCAGAGTGTTCTCGATGCAGCACAAGCTCGCGTTTAGGCGGTGGATTTGGTTCAAAACTGGATGAAGGTTTAGCGTCACATACTGATTCAGATTCAATAGCCAGTAGCAAGGCCAAATGTCGCGGCGCTAGCGTCTCCTAGTTCACGTGGGATGGATCCCTACACGGCTGAATTAAGACAAAGTAGAACAAAGGGTGTGTGCGCAATTGGCGCGGACGTTTATCGTGTGCGCAAGTCCCTTCTTCGCGACGACCGTGAGTGGTCCGATGAAGCGCGGAAGCAAGTTTGGCTTAAAGACAGCTGAAGCTACATTTGCAGGTGGACGTATAATATTCAGTACTAATTGTTCTCTGAACTCACAAAGTCAAACTCAATTTCTGCATTGAGCACCCGCTTTTTCTTCCTACTTGTATTGGCTATTAGCCAGTGTGTCACTCACATGTCGTAATTAATTAAAAAGGGCTTCAAGAAACTTGCTTACATATATGTTAACAGTAGTAGGGCTGAATTGGGCACTTCTATCAACCATCTGTTTTCCACCAAAATCTGAACGACGAAGTGGTAGCGTTTATAAAACACGAGGTCGTTTAAAAATGTTTGCGTCGAATGGAATAAAATTACTAAAGACATGAACAACTCTGAACAACGAAAGCTAAATGATAGGGAGAAGTGAGATTCAACGTCATCACGTATCAGCGCAAAAATTACATAAGATGTCACAGGTAACAAGATTAGTCCGCCCGGTTTGACCATCGGTATGCGGATGGTCCGCTTTGTACAAGCCCAATCAACGGGTGCTGAGCATCTTGGTGATGACATCTAAAACTTCTTAGTGAAGAGAGGATCTCTATCAGACTAGATTGACGCTGCAAAGCTATCTTTCCGGAACACTCGATCGACTAAACGTGTGGCTTTAACTTCGCTACGAATGTTATATAGTATAGCCTCCATATGAACTATCTTGATCAAATGGTAAACAAAGACCACAATATTCGTAAAGTCATGCACATCTTTCGGCAAACCAAATGCGAAATTTATGCTGATGAACTTTTAACATCCAAAGGATACTAGTAAACTAGTTAGCGCCGCAACCGCGTGAGCTTAGGGTTTACCTCATCGACACTTTTTACACGTACGCATATATTATATCACCCATTTGTAGGTTTTGGGCAACCAAAATGGTTGTTCACGGAGCCATATGTCTTCTCGCAACCTATATGATTACTTAGCGCAGTATCATGTGCCTCATAGAGAATCCGATACTTCATTTCCTCATCATGAAGGACAATGATACGATGGGTATCCTCAACACCCTTACTGTAGCACGAAAGGCCGTGATCAATACAATATCGAGTTAGCCCCGCACGTAAGCGTCTCGACAAATCTATGTCCGAAACCCTTAAACGATTACTTCAAATATCACGTAGCAGAGCTACGCAGTATTCATATTTGGCGTAAGCCACACGGATTGGGTCAGTAACTGACATTGCCAGAGTCGTAACATAAGCAAGTTCATATTCAGGACTATGCAATAACGCGTTAACCAACATATTGAACCTTTCCGGATTATAATATACCTCAAAGCTGTAATCGGCATAGAATGAGAGCCAACGAGCCGTTATATGAAAGAGATGATGCGAGCGTGTAGCAGTGCGCAGCGACGCATGATCGGTATAGATTACAAAAGTCTTGTGGTTAAGCGAATGGACTTTGATTTAGAGGAGCATACTTTATTGCAAGCAACACTTTATTTTATACATTTACGTTTATTTCCGTAGCTTTCAGCTGGGGAGACTCATACGCGACAACGCGATTCTTCACACCCGGGTCATCTTGCAATAATACACAGACAATGGCAAAATCAGAAGCGTCACTGACGACACTGAAGGACTGCGCAGGATCTGGAAAAGCCAAAAACGGATTCTGTAGGATATTCTCCTTGACATCTTCAAAATCATCGTTTTGTTTGCTAGTCCAGAATCATTACATACCCTTTATAAGGTTGTTGTATAATGGACGAGACATGTATACGTAGTTTTCACTATAATTATGCAATTAAATGGCAAGACCGAGCCATTCGCGGGTGCCTTTTTGGCTCTGAGAATCGGGTCTGACTACTATGGGTTTGAACTTAGCGAGATACAATCGTAATTAATGATTACCAATGAAGAATCTAAGAGAACGAATTCCTTCGGCGTCAAATAGGCATTTTGATGCGTCCTCATTGAGGTTATACGTGCGCATGCACTCAAGCACGAATCGCAAATGATTCATATAATTGTCTATGTTAGACCGACCATTTGTCGCACGAGTACAGACAAAAATGTCATGGAAGAACGGCTGTGCATAATCTTGATGAGTTCTGAGAGATTGCGTCACGAGACGATTTAATGTAACTGGAACATTGGACAGCCCTTTGCGCATAACAAGAGGCTTCCAGAGCATGCCATCAAAAGTGATGACCGCAGTTTACGGGATATTGATAGCTTGCGCGAGCTAATGGAGATAACATTGGACAAGATCGAGTGCACTGAACATGTTTCATTTAACTATGGCATTTTTTAACATATCCTTTGAGGGAATAGATTTTTGGTCCGGTCTGGTGGAAGCATTTAGCTTGTTGTAGGTATGAACAGTGCGCCACTTAACATTCAATCTATACATAACATGTGGGCGTAAAATGGGTCGAATTACTCTCCAGACTATTCCTGCCGCGTGTCTGGCACCATTTAAATCGTCAATGATGTCACAATCATGCTGTGGGAAGGTATACTACCGCGTAACACGCTGCTTGATTCCTGATACCAGGTAATTTTTTTGACAAACACCTCTTTCGGGAGGCAAAACGGAAGTTGGGGATCATGGCACACCACATCCTGATATTTCCTAGCCAATGGATAGAAGGAAGCAATGTAATTATTCAGGATTTCAGATCTACACCTGGCACCGAGTGCCATTTTCGTGTCCTCCAATACCAAATAATTGATGAGTGATAAAGCGTATAAGTCAGGGTCTAGTCGAATGAACACAATGTCCGATATGTAGCCTACCTTCGAGGCTTGACCATACTCACCATCATACATTCCTTTAGCTCAAAAAGAGCATCTAAAGATGGTAAAGATTACTACTGATACTGCCGTCGACCTGACTAGTTACTCCAATGACAAGTAGATAGAGTGTGTTATTACTCTTATCACCATGCAACGAAAAGGACGCTTTGAGTTTCGAATTTCCTGTCTGACATTGTTGACGTCTCTTTGCTACGACCTTACACTTCACAAAAGCCAGTTCAGGGATGTTCCATATTTTATTGCTTATTCTAACGTGCTATGTACGAGAGCTGATATCTTGACCAACATATTGTGAAGTGTGCCTTTACTAAAACACTTCATTTAGTGGATTTGTACATATTACTACACAAAAATCGCGTGAGATCGACTCGGGATGTCTCGGAAATAGGCCATTCATGCTCGCGTCATTTAGTGAACCATTATAACTATGGGCATTATCGACGGAAAATGTGACGATTTATTACCGGTCGAAGTGTCTAGCTCGGTACTTACGTCTTTGTCAAATTTATGATCAATTCACTCTCACAAACTATTGTCTAGATCACTATCAAATCCAGGCAATGGCTCGCGCCTACATCATTTTTGTTTCCTAGCAGAGGAAGGTTCATGACTCACCAAGGTCACGATAGAAAGCGTGCGCGTTGCGCCTTAGGTCTTAAAATAGTAATAACTATGGTCGGGGCGTTCCAGCCATGTGCTTGCCAAAATGAGTTCATATTTCTTGTCTAAGTCGAGTACTAAGCAGCTATCGATGCTATCAAAGTCCAAAAACATAATGACTACATTTATGGCAGTCTTGACGATGCAACACACGTTCTTGTTAGAAATGAACGGTGATAGACTCGATAATTTGCTTATTGAGCACTGTAGCATACAGATGACTCCCTTTCATGGAAGGAAGACGGTAAAAGTTGCTTGACGCTCCTGAATTGATGATAATTGTTCAAAGTTACCAAACCCGTTCAACATTTTATTAATTATATGCAATACCGACTTAAATACGCATTTTGTGTCACAGAGAACAGACCTTTAAGCAGCTAATTTCTGCTCATTATTACCTCCCTAAGGTATCACAAAACCTTGTCCATCCTCAGTAAATTAATTAGCACCTACTGAGAGCTGACTTTTTCCCGTGCCTTACCAGAGTTCTAGATTTAGGACTGGATTCATCCCATTTGAGCCTGGCGCTGCTTGCACCATAGGCATTCGGGGCGTGAGTATTTAGTTACCCCACACGTTATAGTAGTGAATAATGTCAAGTTGTTGTTTAAATGTTGAAGCTCCGCCTTATCTTACCATCACCTTAATCATTGCTAAGGATCATGAGTTTAGATCTAGTGAACCTTAGGGTTTCAATACAACTGATTTTTGCTCTGGTAAAGCTCGGGTTGTACCCATTCCAACCAATTCTAGCAAGCCTCATATTGTAGTCCATATTGTGCGCTATGTCTATATTCTCGTTTAAGGTAGTAGGGTGCACACAAATCCCTTCCGTTCTGGCAAAGTCATTGCAAATACATTTCATATACACCGTCACATGGACTACATTCGGGATTAGATCGATCTGTATATAGACTATGAGCTCCCTCAACTCTTGGTCATAATCCGACTCATCATTCTTGCTCTAAAGCGTGTATAGGAAGCGTGATCTTACGAGATATACTCGTTTATGTGGCACGAAAGCGCGGATATGCTGAAATTTAAAACTTTTTGATGAGGGGAAGGCGTCATCGATGGACGCAGTGCAAGTAAGTACACTCTTTCTCGCTCTACCAAAGCGCCCGTTGATCTCCACCGCGACTCTCTTATATATAGTCGGTACCATCTCTGACTGATAGAATAACTTACCCCGCGGATCCAGAGGAATAAATTTCTTCTTCTATACCGGATTAGGGTATAAATTTCAACTCATCGGGCTGAGTATTAGCCCCATTGTCTGAATAATACAAAAAATGGGTGGATAGAGATGACAGCATTCATTACCGGACTTGCCAAACAAAGGTCTTTTTTACTGCATGAAGGCTTCGAGACGTGCGGTCAACGCGTTCTGGCCTTGTGCCATAAGGAATATTACAATCTCCAGGACGATAGCCGTAGTCAGCTTATTTAGCGCGTCATTTAAAGGTTCAGAATAAGGATGTATTGTCTCATTATCACAATTAGTAAGTATGTACAGACCCAGGCGTGGATTGAAGTTAAGTGCTAACGAGTACAGCGGAGCTGTATCTCTTATTTAAAGGAGAACTTCCCGGTTGAAGAGAAAATCGATTCTTAAGAAGAACACAACTTTACGAATCAACGAGCGTGAAGCTCCAGATCATTTTTCAAGTGTGATAGCGATTTGGAAATCGTATGCACAGTATGCTCATGAGTCCGTTTCTTCACTTGACTTTTCTCTCTCACGACCTGATACGGCTTAAGAAAAAAACGAGTATCTGCTCGATCAACAAGGGATTACACCTAAATTTTGTGCTATTTAAACGATAAACCTTTGACTAAACTCAGCTAACCTAGACAATAAAACGTAAATTAGAAATTTCTTAAACGTCTAGTACTTGGTGGCTTACGTACAACAACCATTAACAACTGAAAAGGTGCTCTAGTCTCAGATTCAACAGTAATCACGCACCTGGGGTATCCAGCATAACCGGTGTGAGCCACACCTGTTATGCTAGCTACCATCCGACATGTACGCCATTACAGTCCTACGAATTAAAATCTTTTTGTAACTAATTTTGACGAGCAGACAAGTTGAAATAGTGTGCAAACGTCATTTTCTTTGGTGTTTAGTATTATGTATCCGAAAGCTACGAGTAGGCCCACGTATGCGGAGACATGCGTAATTTATTTTCAAGTACAAAGATACTTGATCCGGGTGCAGCCTATCGCACCACTATCCCGACAACATCTTTCTCATCAGATCTACGCCACCAGCTGTAGCAATTGCAGTAAAATAGGCAGAGGTTACCCACCTACAGTAGTCAAAACGGGAGAATAAATGATGTTAGCGATTATTTTCGATGAAGTAGACTCGCCAAAGAGTAAATGAAGCCTTGTCAACAGGCGTTATGCGCAGAGCTTACGCACCCGATGCGTAAATTTCCAAGTGCGACCATATAAGTGTCCACAGATCAGTTACTACAACATCAGCTTGGCTTTGGCCGAAGTTAAATCATTCAAATGGCACTGTCCAAAGAGGGAAGAAGAGATTAGGAAAGTTTGATGTTGTATCCTCTTTGTTGTGTGCGGATAGCGCATGTACGAATGCCAAGAGCCAGCGAATCTAATGTTTTTAGGCAAGCAATTCTATTCAAGAACACAATATATGTTTTAGATCAATTTCAACACTCATGGAGGACAAAAGACGTAGCGAAGTATTCTGGGTCATGATGAAGCGCTCGGATGAATTGCTGCCCACTCATTCTCATTTTCAGATTTGTATCAATGCGGCAATGTGGCGAAGCGACCAATAATATTTGCGATGTTAGGAATTTATGCCGTGCGGTTCTTCAGAACACCCTGGGGTGAACTGCGAGTACTGTGAATCAGTTTGAGCTCCTTAGAGAACCTGCACCCCTCATTACACTATGGGGCTTTTCGGCTTAGGGGGCCTTTGGAGCCCGGTACACCACACCCGGAGGTGCGGGTCGGTAACGTAGCCACCCATTGGATGGTTACTCGTCCCATATTAGCCTATCCCCGGCGCTCTGAGATCGAACCCTCCTCCAGTAAATATCCAGGTACCCTTCGGTACTAGCTCCAGTGGTCTACCATTCGGTCACCGGTATCGGTATTTGCGAAGTTAGAACAGATCGCAATCCGAGTATATTCGAATTAGCAAACGGTTGGCAGTGCCGGTCCCACACATGATCGGACCACGTCCAACAAACTGTTGGACATCATCGTATATCAGGTCAGAAAATTAGGGACCTGCGGCGTCAGGTTAAAGTATGACGGACTAAGAGTACAAGTCACGGAGCTTTGATTGCAGTCAAATTGACGATTACGATGGCGATCAAGAGCGAAGTCGCGATCAGGGACACGATCTCGACTCAAGCGTCGATCACTCTTAAAGAAACGATTTGCGATCCGCGATCAGCAAGGTTATCGCGATCATTGAGGCGGTCGAAATTGTGATCAATGATGGAGTATGTGATCGCGATCAGGTTGGTTTGGAACACGGTAAACGATTACGATCATTGGAGTGTGAACCACATCATTACATCTGTGATCAGGTAGGCGATCGCGATCGGTGATCTGGTATGTGATCGCAATCAAGCTAGTGAGGATTACACTACACGATCTGCCACCAGAAAGGCGATTGCGATCGGACAAGCATATCAGGTGGGTGCCATACAATCACAAGGGAGCGATCTTGTGGAGAGAGAGAAGCATGGCATGCAATGTCTAAGATACGGCGATAAGGATAGGGTTGTTGTGTTTTTGATTGGTTAACATTAAACAGAGTTCAATTTACTTATACGAACATACGTCGTCTCTTTCGGGCTGGATTGTTGGGTCGCATGACGTCACCGACTACACTTCATTTGTACACGTGAATCACCTAGATTGTATATGTAACGGGGTTACACGTCGACTGGT
Source organism: Hyaloperonospora brassicae (assembly GCA_947650285.1). Lineage (NCBI taxonomy): Eukaryota > Oomycota > Peronosporomycetes > Peronosporales > Peronosporaceae > Hyaloperonospora > Hyaloperonospora brassicae. The sequence continues at coordinate 268,365 of CANTFL010000226.1, read as the reverse complement.
AGTTGACGATAGGTGTGGTGCACACAAGAGAGGGCGTACCCTATAAAGTAATTTTAGAACACATTGATTGTATCAATTGTTGAAGACTGATGTCTGTCAACAATTGATTACGAGATCTTTAGAGAGGTTTCACTTTGAACCTTAGTGACTAGGTTAAGTACGTTGTTCTATGGTGTTCTTTAGGTTTAAAGAAGAAATAAAATTCAGTTCCCTTTTGATCAACAAGAGACACGTGCTTTACGAGGCGTCTTTGATCGGGAGGACAAAAGCAACGCCTGTAAAGGTAGCTTGTCCTCGAGCACTCTGTGCTGTTATTCGTTTGAATCGTTTGGTCCCTCTGGAACGGGGACCGTAAGCTCTCTGAGCTTGTTGACTCTCTGAGTCGGGTTCTCTGAACCAAAACCTTAGCTCTCTGAGCTGTTGACTCTCTGAGTCGGGTTCTCTGAACCAAAGTTGCTCGTGAGAGCGTTAAAGTCTTCCTCTGACTTAAGGAGCTGTGTAGCTCCGCTACACTTGGTAGCACTTGTAGTCAATCTACGCCTGAGTCGTTACGACTGAACCTCTGCGAGGATGGAGCAATCCACACCCCTCAATGAGGCCCAAAAGGTTGCGCTAGATAAGCTAACCGCGGCCGTAGGTCCAGAATATGTTGAGTTTCTCGCTGCACAAGGTCCCGACGTGCTCAACGCGCGTGTCGAGACCTTTATGCAGTATGAAACGGCCCTTTTAGGGCAGGTTCAGAACCAGGTAGCGTCGGCTATGCCCACACGCTTTGTGGCTATGCCAGAATAAGAGGCTAAGCCTCGTCCCCTTCGGGTGGACGTCAAGCATTTCTCCGGAAAGGAGGGTGAAAACCTCATCCTCTGGATCCGTGATATTGAGATGGCCATGAGATCTGGCTTGATCTCAGTCGAGCATCAGCGAGTATCGCTGGCGATCTCAAAACTCGATGGAAAAGCTAGAGAATGGGATCTGACGTGCGGCACGTCGGTCGACTTGGCGTTTCCCACATGGGATTCGCTCAAGCTAGACCTGTTGCGAGTTTTCTCGCCGCCTAACCAGGCCTATCGCGTACATGCACGCTTCTTGTCCACCCGTCAGGGTAAGAACGAGTTAAAGGACTATTTCCAAGAGTTGAGAACTCTGATGGCTGCCATGCAGTCTGACCCTCTCCCTAAGACTTTCTGCGTGACAGTCTTTATGGAAGGTCTCCGCACTGGCGCTGCCAGGACCGAGGTGTTTCGAGTCCATCCCTCGACTTTTGAAGAGGCTGTGAGCATCGCTCAAAATGCTGAGCATAACTTTAAGTCAGCGAGACTTGGTTGAGATGGGTACAACCCAAGCTTTGCGAGAGCAACCTCTGCAAGCACCTCGGCTTACTGTAAGCCAGAACCGATGGATCTCAGCTATGCTGAAGATGAAGGTGAAGCGGAGCTTCATGTTGCAGATCAACGACAGGAAGTGAGACGTTGTTATATGTGTGGGAGCACCAAACATCTACGCCCCACTTGTCCTTTGCGTAAGCAACAACGTAACCCTATGGGCCGCAACCAGAAATCTGGTATGGCACGGGGAAACGTCGACACCCAGTAGGCGCGGGGTGCCCTACTGGGGTAGAACTGAGTTCTGTCACTTCTCTACGAGGTAGAGCAAAACAGGGCTTAGCCCCACAGATCTCCGTGCCAGCAAGCACAGAGCGTGGATACAAGCCTGGCTTTTTAGTCGCCGAGGCGAAGGTTAAAGGCTTTGAGAAGCATTGATCGATGTTAATTGATGATGGGGCGTCATGCAACTATGCTAGACGCCGTTCCCTTGAGGGGAGTCAGAAATATGCTGAGGCGCTCAGAGCACACGATGGTGATTCAATCACTGTTCGGTTAGCGACAGGTAGTCGCGTTACTGTGCCTAAAGTTCCGTTGAACTTGGGCGTGAAGTTTTTGGACTTTGATAATACAGAACGCTGTCTTGTCCTTGACTTTGATTCGAGATACGATCTCATCCTAGGCATGGCCTGGCTTGAACGCCATGAAATATGGATCGATTGGAGGTCTAAGACCTTAGGCGCAACGCGCAATGTTCCTAGTGAAGTTTTGGAGAGTCATGAACCCACCTTCGCTAGGCAACAAAAGCGCTATTGGCGCGAGCCATTGACGGAAGATGTCAATGTGCTGGACATTGGTATGTCGAGTTGATTAACTCGAATGTCTATGACATGAATATTGAGCGGAGCTCTTCTAACGTATTTGAAGAGAGTTGTACTCCGTTGAGTGATACTCGTTGTAATAATGAGTCACTGCATGCGTCAAGCATGATTGGCCATGGGCCGAGACATCAAGAATGTAATTCCTCGGATGTGAGTGGGGTGGCACGTGAAATTCCACCGAGTGAGGGCGGCCGAGTTGGCACCACACTGAATGTCGGTAATGACATTGTTGGCGATAAGCCAGAGCATACAGGGCTAGACCCGGATGCTGTACTTGAAGTGGTACGTGTAAATCCACTGGGTGAAGTGTTCGAGTTACGTAAAACTTCACCAGATGTTGTTCAAGACATGAGCTCTCGTAACTACAGAGACCCTACTGTCCCGGCCTCTAGGAGGCGTAAGGTTTCTTTGAGGAAACAATCTCGGCGTCGGGTGGCAACTGTCAAGCGCCAGACGTCCGAGATGTTAAGGAGTGATAATAGTAATAATACACTATATAAACTTGTCAATGGAATGACTGGCCATGTTGCTGGCAACATTAATCTTGAGACTCTTCCTTCTCCAGATAATCTCCTTGAAGTAGATGAAATGTCTGATGGCGAATTCAGCCAAGCCTTAAAGGCAGGAGAGTTATCCGACTTAGTGGTCATTCGACCCGATGTTGAGTTGAACTCATCCTCTTTATTGGACGAGTCAGTCCTTGAGGACACAAAGGCAACACTTAGTGCGCGTAGTGGATCTTCGATCCTTAAGGATCCTCTTGATCCGTTTTATCCTTTCTTAAAGGAATTTCAAGACGTGATGTGTCACGACCCACCGTCTGTCTTACCTCCTGATAGAGGTGAGCGTCATGAAATTGACTTGGTTCCTGGAACTAAATACTGCGTAACACGGCAGTGGCCTTTACCAAAGGAGCAGTGTGACGTCATTGAAGACTTCTTTCGTGCAAAGCACGCAGCGGGGATGGTTCGTGAGAGCAAATCTCCTCATTCCACGCCAACATTTTGTTTCCGAAAGCCCAATGGGAAGTGGCGCATTGTTCATGCTTACAATTAGCTTAATGCGGCCACCATCCCGGCTCAGACACCAATCCCTAGGAAAGATGTTCTTCAGAACAATATGGTGAAATGTACAATGTTTAGTGCGCTCGACTTAGTCGATGGTTATTACCAATTGCTCATGCGAGAAAGTGATATTCCGCTGACAGCGGTGAGTACCCCGAGCGGTATGCTCTAGGAGTGGCTAGTGTAATGAGGGGTGTGGGCCCCTGGCGAGTTCAAACCGAGCCGCGGTACTCGCAGATCACCCCCGGGCGGTCTGAGGGGTCACACGGCATAAATCTCTAGGAGTGGCTAGTTATGCCACAGGGCTTGTCCAATTCCCCGGCTACATTCAATCGTCTTGTGACACAATTGTACAGACCTCACCGAGGATGTGCGCAGACATACTTTGATGACATATTTGTCCATAGTCGTGCTATAAACGGTCGGTCTGATGTGGATAATCACATCGACCATTTAAGAGCAGTGCTCGAGTGCATGCGCACGAACAAGTTGTATGCCAGCGCCTCTAAGTGCATCTTTGGGGCACAAGAGATTCCCTTTTAGGGTGCTTTATTGGGAAGCGTGGTCTTAGAGCGGATACTGCTAAGATTAAAGTTATAGTTGATTGGCCGGTTCCAAAGAACCAGAAGGACTTACGTAAGTGGCTTGGTCTCGCCAATTACTTACACAAGTATAGTGCAAACTATGCAGACATGGCTCGGCCATTTTCCAATCTCCTTAAAAAGGATACGGAGTGGTGTTGGACTAACATCGAGCATGAAGCCTTTACGGCGTTTAAAGAGAGTCTTCTATATGCGCCAATCTTGGCTTTGCCCGATCCTGATCGGCCTTTCAGTGTCGTCTGTGACGCATCTGATTTTGGCATCGGCAGTGCTCTGTTACAAACAGATGATAATGGACGGGAACGCGTCATTGCGTTTGAGTCCCGACAGCTAAAAGCAGCTGAGAAGAACTATCCAGTTCATGATAAAGAGCTGCTTGCGATGAAGTATGCTTTAGTCAAATTCAGAGTTCATCTGCTTGGCTCTAAGCCTTTTGTGATCTATACAGATCATGCGTCATTACGCACTGCGACCCAGTCACCTCACCTCTCTCAGAGAATGGCTCGTTGGCTCTCATTCTTTGCTGAATACAACTTCGAGGTGAAGCACAAGCCGCGCAAGCAGAATGCTTTGGCTGATGCGTTGTCACGCAGGCCTGACTATGAGCTTGCTCATGTTACGACTCTGTCATCATCGGTCACAGACCTCATTTGTTCGGCATATGCCAAAGATGAACATTGTGTAGCTTTGCTACGTGCTCTGGGGAGTGAGGAGTTTAACGACTCAGACATTAAATTGTCGGCACGTTTGCGTGCGAGGCTACATCGATACTCCATCGATCAAGACCTGTTGTACTATAGCACAGATATGGAGGATACTCCCCGTATCGTTGTCTCTCATGATGAGGAATTGAAGTATCGCATCCTCAATGAGGCGTATGATACTGCGGTGAGCGGTCATCTCGGTCGAGAGAAGACATATAGCTCCGTGAGCCAATACTATTGGTGGCCCAAACTTTACAAATGGGTAGGCACATACGTGCGTACTTGCGAAACGTGTCAACGGGTGAAACCCTCATCTCATGCGGCTGCGCCGCTCGCTAGTCTCCCTATACCCTTTGGGTGCTGGGAGTCCATCAGCATGGATTTCATGTTCGGTCTGCCGAAAGATGTGCAAGGCAATACGGGTATTGTGGTCTTTGTTGACCGTTTGAGCAAGATGGCTCACTTGGCGGCTGTGCAAGATACCATCGATGGTGAAGGTACAGCTACGCTGTTTACCAATAGACTGTTTCGACAACACGGCTTGCCTGTGGCAATTGTCTCTGACCGAGACCCTCGCTTCACTGGGAAGTTTTGGAAGTCCATCTTCAAGGTGCTCGGCACACCTTTGGACATGTCCACGGCGGATCACTCTCAGACCGATGGTCAAACCGAGCGAGTCAATCGCGTTATCGGTGACATATTACGCAGTTTTTGCGCTTATACACCAAAACGTTGGAGTTCAATGCTTCCTGTTGTTGAGATTGCGTTAAATAACGCTGTTCACGCCTCTACAGGCTTTAATCCGTTCTACGTGAACGGTCTCACACACCCTCGCGTTCCGTTAACGCTACCACTGCGTGGTTCAGGGCTTGGTGGGGGAGAGATGGCCGATCGGCTTGCAGATATCAGCCCTGCTACTGTTCAGAAACAGGTAAGCGAGTTTCTCGCAACGCGATTGAATGTGTTACGACACGTGCGTGATGCACTGGCTGATAGCCAAGATAAATAGAAGGAGCAAGCTGATGTTAAAGGCAGAGGATGTATTAAACGTTATAAGGTCGGAGACCAAGTTCTACTCAATGCTAGAAACCTACCTACAAATGTAGTCTCTGCTGTCTTCAAGACAAAGTTGCGTCCGCGCTTCATTGGGCCGTTCACAGTCATCGCTAAGAAGGGGATGGCGTACACGCTCAACCTTCCGCGCAAACTGCGCACGCACCCAGTGTTCTACGTTGGCTTGCTTAAGCCGTATCGGGACCCGTCCCATGTGAACTCGGAGGCCCTTGCGCCTGGAAATAAGGACTTAACGTCGATTGCTGAATCCGTATCAGGAGGTCAAGCTGAGCCTCCATCCGGGCTAAGGCCAACTCCAACGCCTGAACACGGGCTTGCATCGCGCCGAGCGCACTCTGGGTCTTACCCAATGTCTCTTGGAGACCACTCAGCTCAAGGAGTACCTTCTCATGCTCCTCCTTCGGTACCCCGACCACCACCGACGCTGCTCGATGAGCAAGGGAACCACCAGTTCCATGTGGAGAAAATCCTTCAGCGACGTCGTCGTCGTGGCCAATACCAGTATCTGGTGAAGTGGCGAGGGTACCCGGAGTCGGAGAACTCGTGGGAGTATGAGATTCCCCTTCGGCAGGACTGCCCTTACGCCGTGGATGCTTTTGAACATCGTGGCCAGGGTCTCCTTGCGAACGAGAACGCTTCTCACCAATAGTGGTGGGGGGCCGTGTGTTGCTCCGCACATTGGGGTCGTGACCCGTGGCTACCATTGTAGCAGGAGCATAACGCGTACGTGTACGCAACTGGCCTCTGGCCTTGAGTTTGGCATACTCAAACCGAAGCTTTCGTTCCAATCGAACTTGGTCACATCTGCGCTGGCCCGCAGCGCTGGCACACTGCTAAGGTGTCGCTTGCGATACACCCAACGGGTGAACTGATTGTCCTCCTCCTCGGGCAGTTCGCCAGCGAACAACAAGATGGGCACGCCCTTAATCGGTCGAACCGAGACACCACGAGAAAAGCTCTCAAGATGCGCGCGGTACTGACCTTGTGTGGTAAAGAATGGTTCGAGATATCTCTCATTTAGAGCCTGTCGAACGGCTATATCTTCGGGCGACGTAGCCTCGGGGCCCATGGCCCATGTTGAAAGGCTACGTCCTTCCGTTTGACGGAGGCGTTGCTCCACGTCAGGTGTTGTGAACACGTAACCATTCCGGTTTTGAATAACCGTCTGGGTATGAGTGCGGCGTAGAGAACGCTCCTCACGCTGGAGGGTTAACTCCTGTTGCTCGTCTAGCGGGTTTGTGATGATGTTCTCATCTGCATCTGTTGTATGATGCTGCGCCCCTGGCGCTGTGGTAACACCACGTCTAACGAACGGATTCGGTCCTATTTGAGGTCGAGCCTCAGATACAGCGGAGTGGGACGATATCCCTTCATCTCCAGGGACACTGGTATCACTACCATAGTCCACATCCTCATTAAGACCGAGGTAGGAGGAAAGAGTTCGAGACTCGTTGGGTGGCGATTCCATGGTGTTTCGTGTTTTGCCACCGTGAGGTTAAGCGCACACACACCGACCTCTTCGAGGAAAGAAACCGATTGACGTTTTGTGGTAACGTCAGTCTGGTGGGGGAGGGTGTAACGGGGTTACACGTCGACTGGTAGTTGACGATAGGTGTGGTGCACACAAGAGAGGGCGTACCCTATAAAGTAATTTTAGAACACATTGATTGTATCAATTGTTGAAGACTGATGTCTGTCAACAATTGATTACGAGATCTTTAGAGAGGTTTCACTTTGAACCTTAGTGACTAGGTTAAGTACGTTGTTCTATGGTGTTCTTTAGGTTTAAAGAAGAAATAAAATTCAGTTCCCTTTTTGATCAATAAGAGACACGTGCCTTACGAGGCGTCTTTGATCGGGAGGACAAAAGCAACGCCTGTAAAGGTAGCTTGTCATCGAGCACTCTGTGCTGTGATTCGTTTGAATCGTTTGGTCCCTCTGGAACGGGGACCGTAGGCTCTCTGAGCTGTTGACTCTCTGAGTCGGGTTCTCTGAACCAAAGTTTCTCGTGAGAGCGTTAAAGTCTTCCTCTGACTTAAGGAGCTGTGTAGCTCCGCTACAGTATAAGTATGTGCATCCAAGGTTTCTTACCCCTTACAACTGCGATCGGACGCAGAAAACCCTTTGTGGTTGAAGACTAGAAATCTCGAGACGGCTCAAGTGGTCAGAAGGCTCGCGAAATAAGGTCTTAATTTTGAAAAAGGCAATCAGTTGCAAATCAGAATCCCTCATATAGATCACCCCACAAGTATACAAGTAATCTCGTGAAGAGTACCACGAGATCATGTCACCCCCAAATCTCGGTGTGAAGATTTACACATCGGGATCGACTCTCGACCCCATCGCAAAAAAAACGCGGTCAAATTTCCATCAATACGAGTACACCTAGAAGAGTGCAACATTCCTTAACAATGGGTACACAAGGTGAGCGAAGCATACAGCCCGGGATCGGAGTACGGCCTCCTTTATTTGGTCATCCGAGCACCAGTGGAGAGTTGGAATCGACTCCTCAAAAGAGCGATCGCTAAACCACCGCCAAAACGAAACGAGGGACCGCACCCCAGGGAGATGATACTAGAGAGAAAGAAGATCACGGAGTTAAAGAAGCTCTCGAAGGAAAAGATCAGCAGAATCAATCAAGGGGTTCCATGGACAGGTATCGGTTATACGATACGGAAAGCAGTCGACCTCGCTACCTGAGTGGTGTGCCCGGTCCCTCATTAATAGACTCCATTGCCTCACTGGTGAACCCGGTCCCTTATCAGTATACCTCGGGGTCTCATTGGCGGGATCTGTCCCTCATCGGCAGATCTCGGCCCCTCATTCGTGGGCTGTATCCCTCTTTAAAATATGTAAGTGAATCAAGATCAGGATACTCCTGGCCAAGTAAAACAAGAAGTCAGAGCATAAGGCGAGAAAATGACAGAGGTTAATAAAATAAAAGACTGTATTAAATACCAATTAATTCGGGATCTACGTGGTACGACTTCGTCGCGATTTAGCCATCCTGTCAAGGGTTCTCGTCTATTACGGTGAAGGGATACAATTTGTACCCCCCTGGTGAAGAAATTCGAAAGCGAGACCAAGTGCGAATCGAACTCCATAATTTACAAAGTCTGTAATTCGTCTCACGTAGCACACATAAACATCTTCTATTGGAAGAGGCCTGCCATACGCAGTGGTTAGCAAGAAAGGCAAACTCTAGATGATTAACACCCCTAATACACTAAATGAAATTATTAGGGACGAACAGCCACCTTAAAAATCATTTATTAGTCTATTATCGACCAAGTAGATCGAGTGGACATCGATTTAAGAATATCCACTAGGGACCCCACGCCTCCATCTTTTATGACTAACAAACACATCTAAACACCAAGACTTCCGAGCAGTGCGATCCGCTAGTCGACTTGTACACAAGGTGAGTCAAGGTCCATACTCGTCTCGGAGTACCCCGTTCGTAAGTCGGCAATCCGGCACAGTGAGAGATTTAGGGGCTCATCGCACAGTTATGGGAACGTACTACACCGCCAAAATGTGTATCCTTTGTCGTCCGTGTAGATAATCCATACATTTATCAGTATATGTAAGGTTTACCCCTTACGGCCCATCAGCGTTTTATACCTAAATTACAGGGGAACAAATGAAAATTGCAAGTCTTAGGGAACTACGTTTTAGGAGTTAGTCAAATGAATCTTCCCGAAATCCTATGATGCTCAAATCGTGCGGTTATACCCCACCCCAGATACTCAAAGGCTAAACTGGACGCACACGACTGCAATCATTGTGTCTTGCTAAGGCTATCGCCATCAAAAAGGTATAATGATAAGAATGCTTTGGAAAGTAGACACTACCGATATTACGTTGCGCTGATGTCTCTTGCTTTATGAAACGTTGATAGCTGCCATTTCCTTATGGCCGCTTGCTAGCTTAAAATATTTGGCAGGTACGTTGACGAAACAAAATGTTGGACCTGGTGGTCAAAACGAGATATTTATATATACAACGCATTCAAGATTTCTATTGCAATGTTTACGCTCTTATTGCACCACACGCGATATCCGATGAATCTAACATGTCATAAATTAGAATTAATACTTTCGCGTTAAGGTACATCAATTCGTTACGGACACCAAACGGTTATTCGAGTAAGGTATTTAAGCATTAACACATGCCAAGTATGCACTATTGTCTGCGAAAACGGCTCCATGTACATCGTCTATGCTAAGTGGTCTCGCACAGGTCACCAGGGTTTTGACGAACTTGCGATGCAATTCGTAGGGTTTAATCTTATATAATGGACAATTCCGCATTTCGAATGTTGTTTCCAGTTGTTGGTGCACGATATACATCTTATAAAAGCGCTTTGTGTAATCGATAGGTAGACCATCCCGTCTTATTGCATTTTTAACACAAAGGCAACCGCTGTTTGATGCAACATTTAACAATTGCATTTTGCCGAGTTTTCGAGTCTGGTTGATCGTGCAATTTCACCTAGTACGCTCCCACAAACCTATTGCGGGTCCTACAGTAATCTAAGCAATAGGGTCGATCGCTCTTTAATAATAGGGAGCTAGATACCTGTTGCGATGTTGTCAATCAAAGTTTGTAACGTTTCTTTGTCTGTGTCATTATTCCATTTGCAGTGTGTCAGATGCATTTCGAGAGCTGGTGCCGGCGTCTGTTGTCACTCGACTTTCTTCATTCTCTCCACTCACGATCATCATTACTTCGAGCTCTTTGGGTTTTGCTGTGCACGTTTGCGATGAAATCGTACGGAATTCCAGCGTTAATTCAGGTGATGTGCCAACTATTGTAGCGAAACTACTATAGCTCGTTGCCAGAGGAAGGTTTTCTGCTCAACAAGCAAGTTAATAAAACAAAAGAACACGACTCTTCGAGTCAGCAAGCATAGAAGCTTAGGGTACTTGTTCTAGGGGCCCAATGATTCAGCAAATTGACTGCACAAAGTGCTCAAGAGTCTACACCTCAACAAGGCTGGACTACTATTACAAGATCTGAGGCGCCATAGCGAAGCACGAGTCCTTCTGTTGGAGAACAGATCAAAACAGGAACTGAACTATATTTGTGTCTAATTGAAAGGACGCCTTAGCCGAAATGCACCTAATCTAGACACTATACGCCTTGAATGCCTTCTATTAGCTCCCTCTAACGATCTCTTGTCCGGTGGCTGACACACGTGAGCCCCAACAAACTGATAAGGTTTTCGATATTCACTCTTAATGGGATGCCATCCCACGTGTGAACGACACCCGTTGCACTGGTTATCAAGCGACGTGTAACCGCCGTAACGCCTATCGTCTCGAGCCACCTTTTGCTCGACACCGCTTACGAGTGCGTGTTGTACCGCTCTGGTCAACGATAAGGTACCAAAACACGCACAGCATTCCACGCATCAAAACAATCAATCGGAAACACATGGCTGACCACAATTACGGGCCCCGTAAGGTCCTCACGACTCGACGCGTAACCTCATGACGATTGAATCACCATGTAATCGTAACCCTCTATACCCTCGAGCTGTCCTCGAGCACGCGTGGAATTGTGTGCACCACGTCAAGTGCCGGCGCGCCAGTCGTTTCCAAGCCCGAACTTGACCCACCACTAATGCCAATGCACGACGACGGGCCGCAAGTACGTCGTCCGTCTCTTCGCCCTCGTGGCCTCCCCACACCTCTCTCGCCTGCTGCCCCATGACGTGTACTGACCCGCGCGCGTGTGCCTCTTGTGTCTCTCGACTGTGTGTGTCCTCAGGTGCGCGTGAAGTTCGTGACGGCCGATGCGGCGCTTCGCGTGACGGAGACGCCGTTTGCAGTCCCCACGCGGCTCAGTCGTCGCGGGCTGTCGCAAGTCGTCAACCATTTGCTCGCGACGGGCGACGCGCCCCGTCCGTTTGACTTTCTCCTGGGCGGTCTCTTCCTGCGCTCGTCGCTGGAGACGTACCTGCAGACGAACCAGCACAACGCGTCGGAGGAGACGCTGCTGACGCTCGAGTACGTGGAAGCGCTGCCCGAGCCGCGAGCGCAAACGAACTGCGACCATCCCGACTGGGTCAGTGCCGTCGCAGCTCTCGACGACAATGTGGTCGTCACGGGCTGCTACGACGGCGTGCTGCGGGTCTATGACGCGCACGGAGAGTGCAAAGCGTCTGTCAAGGCGCACCACGGAGCGATCAAGGCTGTAAGTGTGTCGGTGGATGCTGCCAAGAGCAGAGACTTTATTGTCGCCAGTAGCGGCAAAGATCAAGTGGCGCAGCTCTGGCGGTATTCGGTCGACTCAGCTCAGCTCTCGCCTATCGCAGCGCTTACGCGCCACTTGAACAGTGTGGATGCTGTGCAGATGCAGGCGTCGGGCAAGCACGTAGTGACGGGCAGCTGGGACAATACAGTGCGTGTGTGGAAGGTGCCAGGTGAAGACGAAGCAGCGTGTGAAGCACATGCAGCAAAGAAACACAAAAAGACAGCAAAAAGCACAGGGGCCGTGAGCTTTCAGCAGCTCGAGGCTGAAATTGTGCTGGTGGGTCACACGAGCCACGTGACGAGTGTGACGTTTAGCCCCAAAGACGCCAAGCATGACGACAGCGTGGTTGTCTCTGCTGGCAGTGACCGCACTGTGCGTCTATGGGACCTCGTCACCCAGTCGTGCTCCCAGTCGCTGGTTGGAAACCGTGCCGTGTCGGACCTGAGCGTGAACGCGAGCGGAATTGTGCTGACTGCTCATCCGGACCAATGCATCCGTTTGTGGGATCCTCGTGCACAACAGAGCGGTGAAAGTGTCGTACAGCGCAACTTTCGGTCGCACAAGGAGTGGGTGAGCTCAGTGGCCTGGCACCCGGACAGCGCAGCGAAGGAGCACTTATTTGTGTCTGGGGGGTACGACGGCGCGGCGAAGGTGTGGGACGTGCGAAGTACCATTCCTCTGCACACTATAAATGCGCACGAAGGCAAGTTGCTTGATTTATCATGGCGAAGCCACGGCAAGGAGAAGAGCGCCGTGGCGTTCGTCACGGGCGGTGATGACAAGAAGCTAAACTTCTACTGCGTGTAAAGAAGCCAACAAAAGTTGGACGTGTCACTGCTTGTTTCGACTTCGAGTGGCGTGTATTTTGCGTTCTTCTACTGCAATGTCGCACGATACGCTCACCTTTTGGCACTTTGCTCGCTTCTAGCGCACAGGCCAAGTTCGTCCATTTCTTGCCAGCTGTCTACTTTGATTCTGCAATACCACGGGTGAGCTCAGCACGTGCTTACTCCCAGGCCAGCAGCTTCTCGAGTTCCTCGATATCGTCCGCGGGAGCCTGAGTGATAGGTCGCGCGTAGTGCTCTTCAATATCCGCAAGGTCTTGCTTGCTCTTGTTGTCGTAGACAAAGTTGATGGCGCAGCCTTTGCGGCCAAAACGACCTGTACGACCGATACGGTGCAAGTACGTTTCGGGGTCCGGGCGTTGGTCGCGCGTTAGCGGGATGTCAAAGTTCACGACAAGTGACACACCCGCCACATCGATGCCACGAGCGAGCACATTCGTAGTGATCAGCACATTGGTTGTACCGGCACGGAACTCATCGATCACCTGGTCGCGCACCTCCTTCGCCATGTCGGCACCATGCAAGATACCCACCATGTGGCCCTTCTCACGCATACGACGCGTCAGTTCCTTGGCTGTTTCGCGCTGCTGCACAAAGATGACGCACTTGCCGATCGTCAAGACTGCAAAAATGTCCGAGAGCACTTGGAACTTGTTGTCGCGAGTCTTACAGTCGATCCAGAACTGCTTGATACCGTCTAGAGTGAGCTTCTCCTTCTTGACGGTAATAATGTTGTGATCAGGCACCATCTTCTGGGCAAACTCCCGCACGTCGTCCGCGTACGTCGCCGAGAACAAGAGGTACTGGCACGCACGGTTCTTGATCATCCGCTTGATCGCCACAGAGCGCTCGCGCATACCATCTTCTGCAACCATCACGTCGGCCTCGTCCAGCACAAAAATCTTCACATCGCGCGTTTCGAGCTGCTTCTTCTTGATCATGCCCTCAACTTTGCCCGGGGTGCCGACAATCACTTGAGCCGTCAAGCGCTCGCCCCGAGCAACGTCGTTGCCTGGAATCGCCAAAAACGTCTCGACGCCAATGAATTTGCCCATGGCATTCACCACAGCCATGATCTGCCGCACGAGCTCCCGAGTGGGACCTACACACACGGCCTGCGGGGCTTTCAAGTTCACGTCCACGCGGTACAGCATACCCAGGGCAAAAGTAGCAGTTTTGCCACTGCCGCTCTGTGCCTGGCCAATGAGGTTCTCGGGCGGACTGCAGCAAGAAAGCAAACGGTCATTCAAAAAGGTCAGCAAATGGAGCACTTGGCCCATTAAAGTCCTCTCTTTCTCCTTCAACAGCCGCGACAACGACCAGTGCGTACTCAGCTAAGATCAGCGGCAACGCGACCGACTGAATCTTCGACGGCTTTGCGAACTTCATGTTGTACACGCCCTTGAGCAGCGGCTCTGGTCTACAGAACACGTGCGTTCATGACGAGGTTCAGTTCCATTGTTGGCAATAGTCCGTTCTCGCAACACGCAGTCAATAATGTTATTATGTGAGTTCCGACAAGTTGAGCTCTTCGAAGGTTACGGCCGAGTAGAGATTTGAATTCGGATCGTTCTGCAGCACTTGGAGCTCGGCCTTGTAGTCCTGGTCGTCCAGCCCCTGGCCGAGCGCCAGGATCTCCTCGAGCGACTGCGTCACCTCCTCGACGCCCTCTGCCGCCGCCTCCTCCTGGACGGCTGCAGGCACAACACCGACGACGTCCTGCTGCCTTAGCTCTTCGTCCGACGCCGTCATCGTAGCTGGAGTAGTAAAAGTAGTAGTAACAATAGTAGTAGAAGTAATAGTAGTAACAATAGTAGTAGAAGTAGTAGTAGTAGTAGTAGTAGAAGTAGTAGTAGAAGTAGTAGAAGTAGTAGAAGTAGTAGTAGCCATCGTGGTAGCAATAATAATAATAATAATAATAATAATAATAATAATAATAGTAGTAGTAGTAGTAGTAGTAGTAGTAGTAGTAGTATGCGTCCTCTTTGAATGCTGGACGTTTGGTGCCCGTCGATTCCTACAACCCGACTTGTGCGTTTACCACCAGTCAGCGACGAGTACGTCGTCACTCAAACGAGGGATCCACCTCCTTGTCCTCTTTGTAGCCACATGCGCAACTTCGAACACGAACCATCAAATCTGTGCCATAATCAAAATGTCGGACAAAACACCACGTCGCACGTCGCTGCACGTTGAAGCGCATGGCGGCCGTCTGTGGCTCCACGGCCGCCCGTTCGTCATCAAAGGCGCGAGTTACTTTGGCATGGAGAGCGACATTGGCGTGCCGCATGGACTCTGGGGCGGTCCGCAGTCCACGACGATCGCAAACGTCGCGCAACTGCTGCGGTCGCACCGCTTCAATGTCCTGCGCGTCCCTTTTGCAGTCGCAGCCGTTGCAACAAACAGTGCCATCGATCGGTCGAAACTATGCAACGAAACGGCTCTTCTGGAGGCGTTCCACGGACGCGACGCACTGCGGTACTTGGACGTTCTGGATCACGTCGTGCACGAGTGTGCGCGGCACGAGCTCCTGGTGCTCCTCGATGCGCACGTGATGCAGCTTGGGGCTGCCATATCGGACTTGTGGTACAATGACAGTCAAGAGTGCTCACAGGATCTGGTCGAGCAGGTCTGGACCACGCTGGCAACGAGGTATGCGAACCAGTGGAACGTGCTGGGGGCGGACTTGAACAATGAACCACATGGAGACGCCACGTGGGGCACACACGACGTTGCGACAGACTGGAGACTTGCGGCCATGAAGTTGGCCGACGCCGTCTTGACAGTGTGTCCTCAATGGCTCATCTTTGTGCAAGGAGTACAGACAACAGGTTGTGACTCGGCGGAGACACACGAGATGCCGTGTTTCTGGGGAGAGAATTTCCAGGCTGCAGCGCTGCATCCTGTACAGCTTCGCGTGGCGAATCGGCTCGTGTATTGTCCGCATACGTACGGCCCAGCAGTGTCGTGGCAGCCGTATTTTGGCGCCGCGGACTTTCCAGAGAATATGCCGTCGGTGTGGGATCGCCACTTTGGGTTCTTGAAGCAGCAGTCGGATGTGCCGCTAGTGATCGGGGAATGGGGAGGGTGTTGTGAGAATGCAAAAGACTGGACGTGGCAAAAGCGCTTTGTCAAGTACTTGCACGACAGTGGCGTCAGCGGTGTGGTGTACTGGTGTGTGAATCCCAACGGCAGTGACACGGATGGACTCTTGTGCGCGGACTGGCGTTCACCCAACACTAGAGCTTTTGAGCTGCTGTCACGCTTTACTGGGACCCCGTTGCCACCTTCTCATTGTACAACGTGATGCTTTGATCTGTGTGTCGTCTCTGTCCATTGACCCATCCAATTCCTTTTACCTGCAAAGTGTCACTTCATCTGCTCTGGCATCTGCGGCATAAGATGCTGCCGCCATCGAAGTCTCTTCTTCTACCGTCAATACAATTTATAAACTGATTATCGTGAAGATAAACACTTGACGTTGGGATCTTCCGAGGAGGTTTTCATTGCGTATGACGTGCGGAACGCATTCCATACCTCGTGTCAAAGAGGTATGAACTAACTATCAGCAGCAATCGAACCCATCGCAACCGGCATTGGCTATGATTGCGGATTGTAGGAGAAACAGTGCGGTGCCCTCGCCGTGCACGCGACATCACTCCTAGTGTTTACGTGGGCTTCCTACGGCGTGCACGATGCGCAAATAGCACGCAACAAAGACAGATGTGACAGCACGGCCTACTAAACGACGAAACGGTCGCTTTGTACGAAGGACCGTCCGTCGCGTAGGCCGTCGACCTGTCAACGTGGAATGAGACGCCGTTCCTTCGGACGGGTCGGCACTGTGCCCGGCTCAAGCAACTGCCAAGCAAATTGCGACCGAAGAGCGCCGGTGGAACGTGCTACTTTGCGAGAAGCTCTGGTGCCTTTTTCCAATACATTGTCACTGACTGCACTGTCGCCTCTTGGAATCGACCACAGCTTGTCAAATGCACCAAGTCTTCGTGCGTGTTCCCTACTGGTGGGTTGCTGACAGGACAGCGGGGACTCAGTGATCGCTGTGTCGACAGTTCGTACACACGAGCATCGAGCCTTTCACCGACGTTGTAGGTCTGTCCCCATCATCTTGAGGTAGAAGAAGGGCACTAATCTGCTTATTGTTCGACGTAGGACCTCAAGTACCACACTCGTTTCGGTAGAGGCTGTTGAGGAAGAAGCGTTGCATTGATAGAGCAGCTGTCCGTCTTCATTTGTCAAAGGTATGTACGCACGGATGGCCATCAGTCGCTGACGCACCAAGAGGAACTATTATAGCAGCTTGGGTACCAAAAGAGACTGCTTTACGAAGGAGTGTCCGTACGAGATATGGCTCACGCTGTTCGTGTACTAGTAAATGGATGTGCTAACTTCACGTTTGGAAGCACAGATGCACAGGAAAGTTACTGACGCCACGATACGAGAGATTAGTGGTCCTCATTTTGAGAACGATGTATCGGAAATGGGTTCACGTGCCCATTCTGTGGTGCAGTTGGACCCTAACCAAATCCTGACCGATTTGAGTAAACAGTGACGTGTGGCTATAATTCTCGACAGATATGACGTGACTGTAACGCCGCGAATGGCAGAAGCGCATATACCACCACGATCATAATTAGTTGTCGCAAGTCGGAGCAGTCTGCTTCTTGCTTGAAGTTCGCATCGGGTCAAATCTCGGGAGTATAGAGGTACCTCCGTGCCACGATATGTCGACGTTCGCAAAGGAAACGCTACGTGGCTTCTCTCGAGCAGCCCCTTGAGGCGACAAGTAGTTAGCCATGTAACTGGTTGGTAGTCTCTCCAACCAAAGCGTTACGCCGATCTTCTTTGCTCCCGTGTCGCACAGCAATCTCCAAAGAGTCGGCGCTCGGTCGTCATGATGGTAGGAAGAGGAGGGGGCGCATGGCGTCAAATTTCTTTCCTCCCGATGAAGAACTTGCTCGAGTGCTTTGCTTCCTCGTGCAGTACACCAATACGAACCATAATTTACTACTTATTAAATGCGGCCACTACGCTCTCTATTGCGTAAAGAGGTCGACGGCCTCTTGAGCGCGACGCTCGATGCATGTCAGAGTGCGGCCGGAACTTTGTCGTTCAATTATACCTACTTCTACTACTTATTTCAACATAGACACTTCGTCCTGCAGATCGCACAGCGCACTGCGCAGTCGACGCGTTGGGTCATGACAACGCGAGCAGACACTTCTAGGGACTACTACTACTACTACTGCTAGAGCATGTCGCTCGAACGGCGCCACCGCGCGGACAACGAACATTACTTTCTTCCCACGCCGTCCACCGACTCACACGGCGCTGTGCGAGATCTCGTCGATAAAGTGCTCGAGGAAGAAGAGGTCTTCTTCGAACAAGTCCACGGGCGTGTCCGACGGCTCGACGTCGATCACCGGGGCGTCCGCCATCATGTACTCCACTGCGGCGTCCATGCCCATGCCAACGTCCAGCTCTGCGTCCATCCACGAGAGCATCGCGACGTCGTCTTCGGCAGAGCTGCCATCATCAAAGCCGTCGATGCCGCGCGGACTGCCAGTAGCAGTAGCAGCAGGAGACAACGACGACGCAGACATGGCAGCCCCCGCTCCAGCGCGGGCGCCCCACTTTGTCACCATGACCGGGTCCAGCCCAACGTGGAGCACCGTCTCGAGCTTTATAGCCGCCGAGACTTTGGGCGAGCGCCGCCCGCTGACGTGCGGCTTGGCCCGTGGCGAGGCCGGTCGCCCTTGTTTGCGCCGTTGCTCCATGCGGCGCTGGTTCGTATTGGCCTTCTGCCGATGGTACTCGCAGAACTTGTGCAGCTCGCCATTGCGCTTTTCCACGCGCCAGCTCCAGCACTTTTTGCTCGGGTAGCCGCACAGCAGCGGCGAGCGCTTGTGCGGCGCGTCCAGCCCCATGACGCTGTGGCCTGGCAGCGTCAAGTGGGGCAGCACGTGCGACACGGGCGGAGAGGGCGTGTCCAGCAGGGCACAGGGATGGTGCAGCAGAGTCACGTGCGACGCGTGCAGAGGGGGCAAAGGCGGCTGCAGCATTGTGGGGCGCGCGCTGTTCCCGGCCGCGTGCTGCGCGAACGACGACAGGAGTTCGCTGCTCGAGTACGTCGTCGTGATGACCATTGCGAGTGGAGCGAGTACACGACTGGACGCAGCTGTGCAAATGTGCGAATGGCAAACAGACTGGCGGACAAGTTGAGGGACGGACGGACTCGCGACGACGGAGAGACAGACAGACAGTTAGTTAGTTAGTTAGTTGGGTAGTAGGGGGCATTGGCAAAACCGCCACCACACGAGCGGGAGAAGTGCTGCGGCCTCGGGAAGCGAATTTTAGTGCAGCTGCAGTCGTCGTTTGGCGCCGGAGCCGCGTGGTCGGGCACTGGCTGGGAAGCTCCGGGCCGCTTGCCCGCCCGTCTGTCTGTCGGTCTGTCTGTCGGTCTGTCGGTCGTGAACTTTCCCCCGTGGCTCGTCTGGTGGGCCAGAGACGCGCGGAGCAGGTGGCGCGCGACAGAGCACCGACGGACGCGAAGAAAGGCACTTGGACATGTACAGAGGCGCCGGCGGTGTGGGCGGTGGAAAAGGGGGTGGACGCTTGTGCACGCTCGAGTGGGCTGCTTTGCTCGCGATCGATCAACATGAGCGGCCCACTTGCACAAAAACGAGCGATCGACAGGCGAGGAGCACTGTCGGCATCGTCCAACTCATTTTGCACGCGTGGACGAGGCGCTCCTTTTGACGGACTGCTCGACACGTACCATACGAAAAAACGTGTCTGCTCTTCGGTGTGCGCACGTCGCGCACGATGGCGATGGCTGTGTGTTTTTCATGCGCCATCTGAACGGAATCGACGTGATGTATTGCAGGACCTGCCAATGTCGCAGATGCCTCACATCGCATCGTTTCACGCGCCAGGCAGCTCCCGGCAGTGTAAATAGTCGAACGAAAGCGAGAAAGCAGTCTGAATGAAGAGATGTCCGGCCGCTTGAAGGCTCCACGAAATCGGCGCGAGGTCGGTGGGCGACACGACAGGGGGGGGGCATGCAAGCCGTGGGCTTACAGCCACCTCGTTCCACGAGGGACGAAACCCTTTTGGGGACAGCTCACGTGTCGATCTCACCGGTCAGTTCATCCAAGGCCCAAACAGCCGGTTTGCCAGCGCGTTGCCAGCGCATCACGCGCCGTGAGCTTTCTCAGATCGGACAGAGGTATTGGGAGTGTCTTCAGTGAGTCGAGTGCGTGTGTGAGTCGAGTGCGTGTGTGTGAGTGAGTGTCGAGGTCAATGGCAGTGGCCACTACCACTACGTGGACCAGCGCTGCTTTTGCAGCCGGTGGGATGCAGAAAGAAGCCTCGACCATCAATCAGTTCAAGTCGCTCCTCCCCTCTCTCGCTCCGATTGCCGAAGCTGCAGCACTGCGTGGCGAATGTTCACGCAGAAAAGGCGACGAGGCGGACGGACAGGAAAAGACCCGTGAGCCAAAGGTGTGGGCCTGACCTGCCGCCGCTCTGCCGTCCTATGGTGACGCTTGCCGCGCTGTCGACCAGCCAGCAGATGCGCGGGCACATAGCCAGACCTGGGAATAGATACTTTTCAGCCGCGACGCCTTATTCGCGCCGACGGCTCTGCCGCTGCGGCTGCCGTTTCTGCCTTTGTCTGGTCGCTAGCACCCGATTGCGCTCGTCCAGACCTGATCCTTCCCCTCGCGACGCGAACGATTTGCCACGGACAGCGCGTCGAGCAGCGAGGCCTGACCCGATCATGCCCAGAAATGCGACGTTGCTGGAAAAAAGTATCGACAGCCGACACGGGGGCGTCACGGATTTCTTCCGTGGCTTTGCAGCGTCTGGACGAGCGTTTCGAGTCAAACGGGGCGACCGGCTTGTCCGAGGCAGCAAATGAACTGCAACAAGCTGTGGTTTCGCCGCCGGCGAGGGCGACGACCTGGTGCCGCAGCCCGATCTCCAAAGTGCCTTTGGGCAAAGCGAGCTGCAAAACGACGACCGGTTTGCCCATGAGACCCGCGCGCTAGCCCGTGAGCCGGTCATACTGCCAGGAAACACTCGCAACCTCATTGTCTTCAATGCAAGTTTCTTTCCATGCAGCCGTGACCTTCCGTTGTGACGTCTGTTCACTTCACGCAGCTGTTTCGGCGGTGCGTGGAGAGGGTCGTGTTGTAGCCTGAAGGGTTGTCATTGCATCGCTGCGGACATGACGCAGGAAAAGGTAATCTTTGCCTGGTGCGGTCAGCAAAGCTCAGAGCCAACGACAGGTACTGCCAAGAACCGTGACCAGGTCATTGGAGCTCTGCTACTGCTGACACGGCCGATGGCTGGTAATAAATGATGACAAATGATTGTCGGGCCGTTTATTCGTTCGTAAAATCTAGTGGGCGTCTAACTACAGTACTACATAGTTGGGACTCAGGTGTTCGTGTAAGGCCAGCCGTCCACATGGCGCTCGCTAGCAGTCGTATCTCCCCCCCTCCGAACGCTAGAAGTGACCGCCTCCTATGGGGTCGAGCGCCAGAAATTGTGGACCCATGTCGAACACTGTTGTCCACATTGCCTCGGGATCGAGCGCATTGGTGTCTGCCGTCGTCGCGCTCCCCAGCCAGTCTTT
Source organism: Hyaloperonospora brassicae (assembly GCA_947650285.1). NCBI lineage: Eukaryota > Oomycota > Peronosporomycetes > Peronosporales > Peronosporaceae > Hyaloperonospora > Hyaloperonospora brassicae. The sequence goes on along the minus strand of CANTFL010000226.1, from coordinate 246,953 downwards.
CAGAGTGGTCCGGCATTCTAGCTCTAGCTCCGACACGACCAGTTGCACCTCACGCGAAGCGGGCTCCGTGTCTTTGAAAGGATCTGATAGCGACGTTGCTTGAGGCCGGACTTGATGGTTCATATGGCGCTGGCTTGGCTTGAGGCGGTGGGCAGGCTTTAGACGCTGACGCTGCTTTTTTATTCGCTTGGGCCCCAATGGCCGCGGCAGTCCGGGGGGGAGCGATGGTACAGGGTGCGAAGAGAGCAGTGATACTGGAGGCGGGGGGAGCAGCGACGGCAGTAGAGGTAGCGGCGGAGGACCGCGCGTCATGGGCGGGCCCACGAACAAGTACAGGTCTTTGAAGTTCATGGGTCTCTGTTGGTGCAAATGCTTGAATGAAGCTAGGCGAACTGTCGTGTCACTGTTTCCCAAGGCAGGCCACCATACCTCAGAGCTAGCTGGTTCTCAGCGACAGCACCCCCGACGATTTGCTGTGTACCTTGTATACTGAGAAAGATTGGTCGAAGATGCCTCAAGAAGTGGCTCGGACCACGGGTGTTCTCCGCGGCAAACGGGGCGCAGGTTTACTCCCGTCTTTTCCACCTGGAGCTGTACGAAGACTCTCTCTCTATACATGCAAATAATTTCAATCCATCATCTGCAATGGCTGCACAGACGTTCGTGTTGTTCACGCTGGTGAACACGCTACCCACATAGGAGAGCAGCGAAAGCATATCTGATAGCATTGAAGTGCTTCCGAACACCCTTATCGTTGTTCATCATCATCTACGAGCTCGCAGGACTACTTGGATGCAGTTACCATCAACAATAATGATGACTACAAGACATTGACACGCCGTACCAGCACGACACACTGACACAACACAGATGTCGAGATCGATACTCGCCGTGACCGAGCTTCGAGTGTTTCGGGAACTACTCGAGTCGATCGATGTCATGACTTTGCTCTCGCTACGTGGTAGTGGTCGAAGTGAAAGTAATCGGTCTTCTTAGCTTTGCTAAGGCGAGCGGTCACATATATGATCTCGAAGAAACCTCTTGTGCTGAGTTAGTACTGGGCGCTTGACCTAGAAAGGTCAGTCGGCCAGATGCTCGCCCGGCACTCGAAGCCCCTTCTCGCTGCAGTCCTACCCCTGGACAAGTCAACGCATCGGTCCCTCGATTTGGTAGGAACGTTCTCTTGGACCGTTCCCGAAACTCTTCCCCCTTCTTGACAGGCGCCACTTGAACCCTCTTGACCACTTCCCGTCTGTCCACTCAGCGTTCGTCACGTGCAAATTCAGCACTCCGTCAAGTTTGCGTTCAGCGCTCTCCCAAGTCACTGCGAATGGCACAAAGCACGTTTCAACGTGAAGAACTCACTCAGGCCACCACATTGCCGTGCTCGAATCAAGCGTGGGCCATGCATCGTCGCATGCGTTGGGAGCTTGTAAAGTCCATATGAGCTTTCCACGCGGTGCCTCGATCAAAAGTTGCATCAACCGAATAAGTGGTTGTCGGGCCAAGCGCTCTCCTACGCCTAAAAGAGGTGACTACCACGTAGGACACCCAGACCACTGAGTCAACGGACAGACTTTTGTAAGCCTGCATAAACGTATCACCTCTCTAACACGATCAGATACACCTCTCAACGCGATATGGAAGACCAGACCAAATGCGTCAGAGAAAAGCGCCATTCCCTCTTTCCTTCCTCGCTCCCCCTCGTACACACGCAGTTTAAACACGCAGTTTAAACACGCAGTTTAAACGCGCAGTTTAAACACGCAGGTTTAACCTCGCGGGTTGCACAATAAATACCTAGCCATGCAATAACCAGCAAGCACCAATCAGTAGCAAGGAAGCGCCTAATACGCAGAAAGCTGCCGTAAACAGGGCAGAAACAACCGTCGGGCAGATGATACCACACAGTCTACTTGGGTGCAACTCCACTTTATTGGTCTGCAATAGATGTATCGCACTGCAATAGCAGCTCCACCTACGGCTGCATCGAAGTCAATGGAGAATAAACTGAATCTTAAGTGCTCCGCGTCGAGCCGCGTGGGCCAATGCTGCCTCTGCTTGTTCCAGCGGGTAAACGCCGTGAATGTACTTTTGTACGTCGACTTTGCGGTCCCGTAGCAATCGTATGGCCCACAGCATTGGTCCACACCTCGAGCCCACGAACCGCAATCCCTTGCTCTGCACGGCCCGAGTGTCCACCACAGTCTCCTTTGCCGAGCACGTCGTCTTGACCACCACCGTACCCCGTTCACGGACCAATTTCAGGGCCAGCGACATACCAGTGGGACTTCCCGAGCTCTCAATGCACACGTCAAATGGGTCCCTGTCTTTCACGATCCGAGCAGCAAACGCCGTCATCTCGGGGTCACCCGCACTCTCTTCTTCCAGCGTGTGGACGTTCTGCACAAATTGCGTCGCTAACGCCAGCTTCTCGCGGTGCTTACCGACAAGAGTCACCGACTTGGCGGCCTTGGTCGCATGCAGGATCTCTACTACCATGAGACCAAGCTTGCCGTCGCCGAGCACCACCACGTGATCGGACGGCTGGATGAGATGCTGCTCCAGAATGCGGCACGCAGCCGCTAGTGGCTCAGCAAAGACGGCATGGGAGTCCACGACGCTGTCAGGCACCTCGTAGAGATTCGCAAGCGGGAGCGTAATGAACTCGGCGAATGCGCCATCCTTCTGGACAATACCGAGGCACGATCGGTTGGGGCAGTGATTGCGACGCATGACTTCTGCTCGGGTCAACGGAGGACAGCCTTGAGTAGGCTCATGACTGCACCGAGCACAAGTCGCACACTCTGACGCGTTGCACGGAACGTTGATTTCACCAACAACGCGCTTGCCAATCCACGTCTGCTGTGCCAGCTCGTCGTTCGTGTAGTGCGCTCCAAGCTTCCGCACAATGCCGACGAATTCGTGTCCTAGAACACCCTTGAAGCCTGGCTTGTAGTTGTCGATCATTTGCAAGTCCGTGCCGCAGATACCTGCTCGCAACACCTCAATCAGTGCCTCACGAGGTGCAGGTGTCGGAACATCGAGGTCCGTGCGTAATTTCGGGGCCACCCCACTCTCTTGCAAACACAGTCCTCTCATCACGCGCGGCTCGACAATCTGTGTGCCCATCCCAACACGGGCAGTGGAAGTGACAGAATGACTGGTTCTGCGATCCCTCGTGTCCCATTTTTCTGCTCTCACCAGGTGGAATCGATGCAGCTGCTTTGGCTGCACAAGCAGCTGCGGCAGGCGAACCGCCGGGCTCACAAGCGCTGGAAATATCTCGGCACGACTGATTCCGCAGCGTCGCAATTGGAATCCCATCGGAGCGCAGCCGACCTACAAACGCGTCACGTTGCTTCGCATCTGCCTGCAATGGGGCCCCCCCCCCCCCCCCCCCCCCCCCCCCCGCGGCGGGGGGGCGCGCCGGGGGGGGGTTTTTTGCCACATGTGCGGCTGCTAGGACCCTTGACACCAAATATCTGGCTGCACTTGATCGGCCCAGTAGATGCTCTGCATGCGTCGTTAGCTGCATCAACAGCTGATCGCTGGCACTTCTTGCCGCACAAGGCACGACCTCGACATGGCTTTGTATGGCGATAGTTCTTCTCGACAATGGCGACGGACCTCGTTCTCTTTACAACTGTTTTGCAAGCTATGAACCCTCAAAACCTGTGGGTGGTGGCGACACAAGTGTCACGTGAGACCAGAGACCCTGTTGCCACTTTGGCACGACGCACAACGGATCACGTGAGACTTGTTCTCATTTTGTTGCACCTGTGGCGGACGGATTCCGTCCATCGTCCTGCTGCAATCCCCCAGCTGGACAAAAACATGCCGTGGACTGCCAAGTGCTCGTGTGGCCAGGAACGCTGCGGACACGTGCGAGGCAGACGCCGATACCGGAGCAGGAACGTCTTTGGACCTTGCGACTGTCTCGGCACTTATCGGTAACTCCTCTGAGTTTTTCCTACTGCCATCGATTCGACTCGACGTCGCTGGCCCGAAATCGTCGGCGTAGATCGTCGGCATCGACGGTGAGCTACAGAGATTGGCCTCACCCCTTTGTTTATGCGGCGGTGTACGCACGACGACAGAGATTGTCCTGTCCTTATTCTCGTCCGCCCTGTCGTCGATGTTAACGACGTTGCGACGCTTGCGTGCTACGCTGCAGTGCCGACGCCACGTGGAACGAGTCCACTGTCGAGAGATTGCGCTCCTCGCCTTCCATCGCAAAGTATACACGAGGCGACGAGGTGCAACTAGTTCCGCTGGTGTACTACGGCTACAGCGACTATCGAAGCTGCGGGCACTACGATTGCCCAGAGTTGATGCCATGACCAGCATCAAACGAAATCGATCTGCGTCTTTTGGCGAGTTCTGTAGTCTCTGATGTCGTAATGAGCTTATTGTTGCGGTGTTGTTTTTTTAGTTTGTTAGCAATGGGTGTAGCCATCTCAGGGTGCTATCGTAACGCAATGGAGGTGAGCTCGTGAGCCAACATGTATCGACTCACGAAGAATAAGCTAAGCGCTCGTCCGACATAGCCAGTGCGCGCTGATGATTTGTTTCTTTCTATGTGCTCTTCCTGTCCTGCAAAAGACCGTTTGCACTATGAGCGCCTCAGCCATTCATTTGGTGACCATGAGAGAGGTTGTCGACGCCGTTGTGGCGACGCCGCGTCATTATTTGATCCTAAACAATGTGCAGAAGATCAAAAACCTCAAGAACATGCTCGTGAGTGCTTCAGCCTTTGGGGTCAAAGAGGTGTTTGTCGTTGGACAGAAGACATTCGGCTTGCAGGAACAAGAGCCTTTTCTGAGCTCACTGAGCTGTCAGGTCACGCGTCTGGCCACGTTGAAAGGGTGCAGAGCGCATTGCAAGGAGCGAGGCATTCGCATCATTGGAGTCGAGATCATGCAGACTGCTGCGAGTGTCGCCGACCACCCATTTCGTGGTGACTCGGCTTTTATCATGGGAAACGAGGTGACTGACACGCAACAGGAAAAGCTTCGAGGTGAACGTGATATTTGATACTGTGATACCACATGTCGTGTTGTTTCCAGGGCAGTGGCATGAACTCGGCTCAAGTGGCAATTTGCGATGATTTCGTGTACATTCCGCAGCACGGAGGCGGCACGGCATCGCTCAATGTGACGGTCGCAGCATCGATTGTCTTGCAAAGCTTTGCGCTGTGGGCTAAATTGCCAATGACAACGAGCAGTGGTGTTGCTGCAGCAAGAGGAAATCACAAGTGAAGGTATCAGAATACGCGCGTCCAGGCATGCTGCATCGATGTAGAAGCACTTGTGGTAGTGTCATTCGTCCACGTGACGTGGGTTTGCGGCGGCATGATGACCAATTTAGCGGGCACGTTGGCGTTATCTGGTTCCGCGATCGACATGAACCAAATTAAGGACGAAGAGTCAACAACAACCACGTCGCCTTGTCTGACGATAGGACGCGCTCGTTTCGCTATGCATGTCAAACTTGTTGCTGGTCATCATTCCGCAAACCGCTGAAGGCGACGCTGCGATGTATCTCATCAGTGCTCACTTGCCTGACGGTGCTCGTTCACACCAACAAAAGAACGCCATCCATCTCCTGGAGATATGGTGGAAGTATCAACATGCGCTAGGCATGCAGTATCGTGCTGTGCATTTCATCACCGTTCCATAGTTCCATGACGTGAAAGTGTACTGTATCTCCCAAGTGGACCAAGTCACATCACGCAAAAGCGTGAGCCTCTCTTTATTCAAGTTTATACTTGTGTATTAGTCAAGTTCAACTGCAAGCGCCAGCAACTGCACCTTTATCGAAGTGCAACTACCCCTCAGTACCTGTGAGCCATCGCTGTAAAAGGCTTTGACCAGTGTGAACTGTAGCAACCAGTATGCACAAAGAAAATCGGCTATTCCAAATGAGGTTGCTGATTAGGCTTTGCGGTCCTATTGCAGCTTGTTTTGGCACTGTTGTCTCCGTGACGATGTACTACGTCCAGTGCACATGTACATCCTTATTAAACTGTAGCTTTTGCTACGCGCATAGCAAACGATACGTAGGCTTTAGCGTCTTCGAGAGTTGACTAGTATATGACCATGAAGGCTCTCGCCTCAAGAGGAGCTAACTCTGGTAGCTCGCCCTTCAGTATCAGTAAATTAGTCCGGAAAATCGAATTACGTCTCGTCATTTACGGACCCTTTTTGGATGGCAGACATGTGCAATTGTCGAACGGCAAGTGCGCTGTGAGGTGTACTAGCCACAACGAGGCTGTGGTTGCTGTGGACGAAGCAGCTCGTTCGTGTTGCTGATGTGTTGAAGATGACGGTGAGCGAAAAAAGAGACGATGGACGATTTTGCGTGCGCTTAAGGAAAAACGTGCGACCAACTGCAAGCAATTGACTGATCAGAGAGATAGAGAGACTTCGGCTGTTCTTTGCCGACGAGCCAAGAGGGCGAGCGTTCATTTGTTTGCTCGGATAGCTTTTGCTGTTGCAAGTGCTGCGGACAAAGAAGAGGTATGCCTGTCAATGTCGCCTTCCCGGTGCTACTTTGTTGTTTCCCGATAGGAAGGTCAGTCATCATTAGTGTGTTTCATCTCGACCCTCATCACATCCGTCTTAGGTCTTCCATGCGTGCAACCATCGACCAAAACAAAGCCGCCGCAAAGCTCAAAAACGTCGCGCTTGTCTCGGAGACAACTGTTTCCGCTGCGCGCCTCGCTCTCAAGTCTGGCAATACGCACAGAAACGTAGAGACGACAACTCCCGAAGATGCAGACTGCATAAAAAAAGTAGCCCAAGCCAACTTGCCTACTGCTGCACCTTCTCCATCCAGAGCAATCACACTCGAAGAAAAAGTGTGTGTAGGGCGAGGGCAATGGTGTGCAGCAACACTCCCTTTCGTACGACAACGTCGTTCGTTCTCGGGAATGTCTTCTTCCTGTAGTGCAGAATCGCTACTTGACGAGATTCCTGCAGCCAGTGCGACTGCCGCTGGTGCTTGTTCTAAATCAGGAGGTTTCGAACGGCAGACCCACTCAGTGCATTCTTCGCCCCTTCCAGATCTCGAACGCCTAAAATACCAACGAAAACAGAGTCCGTCGAGGCATAACTGGCGCCTCACCTGAATATGCACATGCAGAAGTCGCTGTCAAAGACCGAGCGCCGGCGTCCCACGGCGGGCGAAAGCGCCAGCGACTCGGACGTCAACGCGGCGACAGAGCGCGCGGACGACGATCGCCAGTCGAGCGGTACGGCAACGGGGACGAAGCGCAAGACGGAGGAAAACGACAGAGGCGCGAAGACCGTCTCGAGGGAAATGGGTCGAAAGAAGACAAAGGCGCTGCGATCTGCTGCGAACGCGACGGAGCAGTGCGGGAAAACAGAGCCAGTGGGAGGTCCACCTGCGGCCCATGCGGACGAGCGGGTGCTCCTGGCAGTCGAGACGCGTCACTTGGACTTTGCAGTGGCCAAGTGGAAGCAGCAGCAGACGCTGCGACGCGAGCGGTTGCAACTGAAGCGCGCAGAGATTCAGTTCAAGGAGCGAGTCACGAAGCAGCAGCTGCAGATGCAGGTGATGGAGCTGCGCGCGAGACTCGTGAAGGCGCTGGAGGAGACTGGACAGTCGCCGGCTCAGGCCAAGAAATATTTGGCACTACTTGGGCAAAAGGAGGAAGGCGAGCGGAGGATCGCGTGAGTGAGTGCGTTTGCTGCAATAGACAGACGGATGGGATTGCTGTTGCTGCTGCTGCTGCTGACGAGTGTACTGCGTATCGTCCTTCTGTGGTTGCTCACGATCACATCGCTGCTGCTATTTCTCACATGCTCTTTGCCATGAACTCCTCGTAGCTCTGGCCAAACAACCTCTGCACGTCGCGCTGGATGTCGCGCTTGGACATCTTCCAGCCCGTGGCAAAGAGCCTCTCGTACATGTCCACGAGCACTTTGCCGATCACATCGCGCGAGTGGCTCCACTTGTAAATGAGCTGGTCCAGTACACGCGCGTCCGAGTGCTGGCTCGTGAACGCCGTGCCCAGGATCTCGATACGCATCCGCGTGAGCTCTTCAATGATCGACGGGTTGTTGCAGTACCACCAGCAGCCATACAGATGCAGGTTCCGGAACTTGTTGGCCGCCACGGTCACTTCGTGCTGGTTCACGCGCGAGAGGAATGTGGCCAGGAACTTCACCTTGGGGAAGTTACGGCACAACTTGATCAAAACGTCCACGTTGCTCGGCTTCACTCCGTCGCCGGCCACACCATAACGAGCATTGATCGGACGCACGCTGTCAAACTTTAGCGCGATCGGCAGCTTCTTCTCTTCAGCAAGCGGCAGCAGCACTTGCAGTAGCAATTCCGCACCATTTGGTAGCTCATTTGTACCAGCAGAAGCAGACGCATTCTCCTCCGGGTACTCGAAGGGAATGGGTACGCTAGCCATGAAGTACTCGGGCTTTATAATGTCGATCCACTTCTTCAGAAGCAAACGCACACCCACGAGCGTATGTGGTAGCTTGAACACGTCCAGCGTCGGGCTGATGGACGCCCAATCGCCAAGCAGGACTTGGTCTACCCGCAGAGCCGAACGGAAGTACTTGCGCGACCATGCAGGCGGCGACGTGGTTGTGGCTGGATCACCCAGCCAGTGTCGTGCCTCCTCCGGTTCAAACAGGACGTTAGTCATCACTGCGTACTTGAGACCAGCTAGGCGGAACACCGTGTCCACGTACTCTTCGGCATCCCGCTGCTTGAACCATTTCTGGATAGCAGACAGGTCGCGTCTCGCCACAAGGTGGTCCAGACCCAACAAGTGCAGCGTCGTCAGTACTCCACGGCAAGCCTCCGACACAGGAGAGCGATCCACGAACAGGTGCTGCCAGACGAGACCGGCCTGCTGCTCCTTTGTGCACGAATTGAACTCTTCCGCTTGCATGAGTGCCGTTTGCAAAAACTCGGCCACGAGGTAGTGGTACGTCAACAGCTCATTGATGCCCCAAAGCATGAGCTTGCCGTGGCTCGGAGGGAACAAGTGCGTGTGCATGTCAATGATCTGGACGCTGGCAACGGCCTCACGCACAAATGCCACAACGTCATCCTTAGTAGTGAGGTATTCACTCGGGTGGTGGTTGCGAAGCACGTCTCCGAGGGTTTCGAGAGCAGTTTGCTTTCCGCATACGAGACGCTGGTACAGAGCGGCTACGTCGGTAGCAAAGGAAGCGTATGCGTCGTTTGTGAGATCGAAGCCTTTGACGGAGCTGAGGACACTGGCAACAGCCACGCCGACACCGCTGGAAACCTCGGGGGAAGACTCTGCACGTCCAGACTTGCAAAAGTCGCGGCTGCTGCTTTTGCTGGCTGCGAGCACGTGCTGACTAGCTCGCCACAGAAGTCGAGACACCCGTCCGTCCTCGCCATCGTCGAACTCATATTTGCCGGTGCAGAGGTTGGCAGTGAGACCTGCGTCGTATGTCCAAGTTTTCTCAGTAATCGAGAAGATCGGTGCAATGCTCTGGATCGAGTCCATCTGGCCGACGAATATGAATGGCTCATCGCGCTTGGACTCGGCCTGGGATGGCGTTAGGAAGCGCAGCGCGACAGCCGTGGCAAACGCCATGAATACGCTTGGGCGGTAGTTTGCGTCGTTGGCAACGTTCCTGTTCACCGAATTGAGGAGACGCACGTAAATGCGGAGAAACGCGTTCTGGGAGACCCAGAAAGTGTCCAGTCCGAAGTGCGGGTGCTTCATGCGTTCGAGCCACTCAGTGTAGAACGCACGAGCTTCTTCTTCCGGTACATCGCCAGCGATCACTGCTGGCAGAATATCCATCTCGAATAGCGCGTCCAAATAGGCGCTGATGACTGGAAATTTCTGAAACTGGTTTGCAGTCCGTTGACGTGAAAGCGCGAGGAGATACACCATTGCAGAATTTACAGCGTTGCCGAGCGAGAACTTGAGCAAATAGTCTTTGGCAATGTCTAGCTCACCAGTGCGTACGTGGACACCAGGCACCTTGCGGAGACAGTCAGCGTTCAACACTCCCTTCAAATCTTCAATCACAATGGCCTTCGCTGGCAGCGGCTCCGCCAGAGGCACCAACGGGTCGCCAACGCGGTGGTTGGTAATGCAATCGACCATGGTGTTGTGGAAGTGCACCTTGGCATCCAAGTACGTTCGAAACGCAACGGCCTCATCGCCTTTGACCCATTCCAGCTCGAGCACGAGCTTCTTGATGTGGTCACCATTTCTCGGGAAGTTGTCCGTGTTGATCACAGACAGCACGTTGCCTGGTAGTCAGTAGATACATGTGATCGATGAGAGAAGCACTGGACTCAGCCGCAGGAACCACACGGACGCTGACGTACCAGGAATAGCCTCAAAGGCGCGTTGCAGGAACTCGGCTAGATCGATAATGACCTGCGTCTTCGACCGCAGTCCTGCTTCCGTGACACCGAAACCAATGTATTGGAGCTCGGACAGCTTTGACGGGAGCTCTAGAAACGCCGCGCGCCCTTCCGGAACGCCCAACGACCCAACTGCTGCTCGTAGTCAACGCAAGAAACGAAAAACACAGACAGACCGACAGAGGACAGTCGAATCAGCTCAAACCGCAGAGTACTTTGTACGTCAGATACATTGGCGTCGGTACCCTCCAGTTGACAAGTGGTCGTGCTCACGCTCCCATTGGAGTCGATCGTATCCACTTCGTACTTTCCCGCAGCAACGGCGCAAGTGGTTGCGAAACCTGTGCCCCGCGTCTGCGCGACGACTACACCCGACCCGAGCGCGCGAAAAACAGGAACAAGCACAGCGCGCTAAGGCATTGGGCATAGTGCCCGTAAGTTTGCAGGCGATTCCGTTGCGTGACACCCCAGTGAAAAAGCCAATGAGGAGTTGTACACTTACGAGCAAACGGCCGCTCCCGATGCACACTGCACGTGTGTTGCTGGGGAACTGTGGACTCTGAAGCGGCGCAAACATATTTGTCGCTGCTTTTGTGCGACATTTGGCTCTTTAGTGGAGCTGGAAAGGCATAGCGATTTGCCGCGACGATCGCAAAAGTGGGTGGGATTTACACGCGCTGTTTGACACACGTGGGCTACAAAATGATTTGTTTTTGGCATCGTGCGAGCTTTGGTTCTTTGACGGCAATGCAAGTGACGTGAGTTAGTCCCGGAGGATATTTACGATGGGCGGTATCTGTACAATGGAGGGACGGGTTGCCCTTGTTTGACTCATGGCTGTGAGGGAATCGACGCTTGTGTTGTGCCTGTTTGCAAAAGCCTGCGTGAATCGTTTGCTACACCTTTTGTTGGACCTGATGTTGAATCACTTACGAAAGCTTCCGATGAGTCAAACGTAGAGCGGCATGAGCCTATTGCATGTCGTTGGCACGCGTTGTGTCGTGGAAATATTCCTTAACTAGGAAGCCGCTTTTCACCACTCACTTTTCGCTAACCACCACTCACCCTCCATTTATAAATTATGGTAATGGCTAATTAATTTGTTAGAAAGGGACACACTAATACTGATCTTGCTTGCTCGCGTTTAAACGAACGCTCTTTACTATTACACAGACTTCGACAAGAGGTAATGTGTGTAGCATTCACATCAATTGAGGGAAAGAATGAAACGCACCCGATAAATCCGAAGATTGAACCTCGTACAGGCAGCGAGTTATCCTTGATCATCTAGATATGCTACCGGCAGCCGAGGTCTTCGTCCCATCTAGTTAGCATGACCGCGGGAGTCTTATTGGTAGTCTTAGCATTTATAGCTGGAAAACTAATCGCAGAGTTCGACTCAGCGGGATCCATTGCAGTTATATACTGTAATGAGTTGTTTGCGATCTGTACGTCGATGCGTTATTGCGGAGAAGCAGGACACATCAGAAAAAGATGTAGGCAACCTCTTCACGCTCCCGCAGTGACTGCATATACAATTTACAGCTATTGGTGGTGAGGACGAAAGATTTTACTTTGAATGCCCATCAATATTAATTGATCAGTACCTGGACATGGTAGCGCTTGCTGTAACAGGGCACGCTCTTGATAGATGATTGGCAAGACCTTGTGTTGACTAAGCACAAGGCTGCTTGCTCCTGACGTCACGTACACGTGGCGAGGAAGCGCAACCAAAGCAAATAGAACCCGAAAGCTCTTGTCTGAGGGAAAAGCAGAACTGTATTTAACATGGTTAGTTTCGATGTAAATTATCTTTCGTCTTGATCCAACTATAATTAACTACAAACTCGTATGTGGGTCTCTTGCTCATCAACCATTGCGCGCGTCCAGCAGTGATTGGTATTTAGTTTGGTTGATGTGGTCCACATCAACCCAATAGTGGAGAACCCAAGAATATTACCCTCGGGGGTATTATATCCGGCCAACATTACCTCTTCTCGAGTGATCTTGATTGAGTATTATCGAAATAGATCAAACGTAAAAATTCATACATTCGTTTCGGTTTTTGTGTAACGGACACACGCCGATACACTTGCGAAGGGTCAACCACTTGTCAGTAAAAACCATAGAAGCACTTTCATTTATGACTTCTTCTATCGACTTTGTGATTTTGCGTGAAAGTTCGCGCTTTTTTATTATTCTCCTAATTTTATCTCATTTACCCAATTACAGCGCGAGAGGAGTTTGCAGGGTATTCTGAAATGGAGGGTGGGTGGTGGTTAGCGGAAAGTAAGTGGAGAATAGCGGCATCTTTTACGTAATAATACTATATTACGATATTGCTTTTGCGAGTAAATATTTACGAAATATCACTCCCAAAGGTAGTGATCGTGACCGCTTCATAATTGTTTGATATAAGCCATGATTACAACCGTATCAACCACTTATTTCTTCTAGACGTGCGCAATGGGTAGTATGAAAGATTTCGCATCTGTAGTTTATCGTTTAGGATGGTTTAAGTAAGACAATCTAGGTTTTTTAAAAGTGACCTAACGATGTCAAGTATAGATTTCTTTTCCTTACATTGAGCAGAAAAATGCTTAGAAAGTTCCCCTTCGCTCTACGTATCGTGTACGTGATGTTTGAAACACGCACCCTAGTACTACTGTATATAAGTACTAGGGTTAAGCAACAGTCTAGTAAAAAGCGTTCCTCATTGATTAGGTAGCACTTTGTTGTGGTGGAGTAGTAATCGCTTTTAAAAGCGGTCGATCCCAACTCTTTACTGGCGCCCGGACGACCGACTAACGGAGGGGGTACTCCAATTCCGTGTTGTATGCTTCGCTCACCTTTTGTTCTCGTCGGTGGGGCGGGTTGTACTTTTCCAGGTGGACTCTAGTCGATGCCAAGCTTAACCTTGGTTGGGGTTGGTGCTATCGCGTGGAAACCTTCACACAATAGCGGTTGTACTTGTAAGGTGCTCGATATGATCCGCCTTGATCTCTACGAGATCGCCTTGTCCAATGTAGATGCCTAATCCGAGATTCTTCTGACCACTAATGCCGTATCGCGATCTTGCACCCTTTATCTTTACGTGTTCGCTGCATCCGATCGCAGTTGGGGGTTTGTCTAGAGTCCTTGGTCCCTGGCCAAACAACTCAGGAACATCACTTGATTTAAGTACGCGACTTTCTTTAACGTCGGGTAGCCAATAATCTAGCCCGGAAGAGAAGTCGACACGGATACTCGGAAGCATTTTGAACTTTGTTCAAGGTTAACCAATCAAACCCAAAAACTGACACATCTCTAGTCCTGTCTTTATCACTTAGATCGAAGCCGCGCGTCTTCCTCTCGAGGGAATCGCCCCTTTGTACCGTAGGTGGTTTTCACCATGTGGTTTCTCTCTGAAAAATTTGACGTGACCACACCAGACATCGAGACATCAGATCGAGATCTAATAATCGGATCGAGATCTAGGGATCAGATCGAGGCCGTGCGAGCAACTCATCTTAGACAGTATTTCATACAATCAGAATTCTTTTCGGACTTTACCGAAGCCTACGATCTGTGAGCTCCACGTCCCACCTCATCGGTAAAATCTAGTGATTGCTTTACTACATCGTCGTCCGCTCAACGAACACGATAATCTTAATTGACATGAAAATGATGGCTGATGTAGCGGAAAACTTTCATACTACGCGTGAAAGCTGCCCATTTAAGCGCAATTTAATGTAATTTGTGCTAAAAGGCATCGACATTCTGCGATCAGGTAATAAGTCTTGTAATAATTTAGTAAGACCTATGTCACGACTCTGCAGCTGCGTGCTTGCGTCCTCATCCGAGTAATACAAGGACGTTATTGGGTTACATTGTCGTAGAATATTACGTGCAGCTCGCCCGTGTCGTCAATATAAATCACAATGGCTGCGTCTGAATGTTGCACACGAGAGTCACGGTGCAAGAGTAAGGGTTTTCGTGACTATAAAATTATGTATACCAAGGCTAGATCACTCTAATAATGACCACACCATTCTCGGTAGTTGTTGAAAGTGAAGTTGCCATACGGACATCCCCTTCAGGGTTGACGCCCCTGCTGCCATATTTAATAGTTATAGTGGATGATTTTTGTGTGTACACTAAATTATAGATAGTCCTTAATCTTTGAGCGCAGGATATAGCAAAGTATTACTTCTAGATAGATAAAACACTCACAAGGCTCCGGCGGGGAACCGAAATGCGTCTGAATTGTTTTAATATAGTAGTCATAGATCATTCTTTCTTTTTTTCCTACAGGTTATGAGCCCAAATCTGGTTGATGAGGCTGCTTCAAATCGAACCCAAGCGCCAAGCACGCCCGATGCCGTCAAGGTCGTAGCTAGTACAGGCTCCGACACGGACGAGGTTGTAGCAAAGTTACAGTTTTTGACGTGAAAAATGTAGAAAACATATTTAATGACATTATATTCAAACACCCTCCAGATGCGTTTCGGTCCCCCGTCGGGAGACTAGTGAGTGGCTTTATCAATCTGGAAGTTAGATCTGGCTCTATCCTGCGCTCTACGTCTAAGGCCTTGTTAAAACTTAGTGTACGCACACAAATCATACTCTACAACGACCAAAGATAGCAGATGGGGCGTCGACCCGGAAGACAGTGTCCGCTATGACAAATTCACTTCCAACACTACCCTTCGACGTCCAAGTGGTCGTCCTCTCTGTCTCGCGTCTTCAAACCTGAGCTTCGCTCATTTCGTCATCACGTGCGCCGTTTTCGTCAATTTTAAGACGGTACCTCCGACGCCTACTTATGACTGACGCAATTTGACCGGCGGATTCTTGGTCGCACAAGTCGATACTTGGAATAATTTCTCGGAACGAGACTTGAACTATTGTCTTGTAAACTAGTGCACATTAAGTAACGAAAATGAATTATAATAGAACGCGATCCAGACTCGTTTCGCCCCTACGTCATGGGCCCACGTCAGTAAATTGTCAAAATACACGTGAAAACTACCCAACCTATATCTTTGTGGTGCATCATACAACACATATAAACCTATACAACATTTCATATATGCCCTAGTGTAGGCTGAATTTATGAAGTTGATCCAAGTGCAACTTTCACTTCCGGCAGTTGTGCGCAAGGCGTGCGTGACCGCAAGGAATGCCAATCACTAATGGCAAATAGTATATTTGTATTTTTTATATAATGTTAACATATCTACGAAGAAATAGCAGTCCATTGGAATTGTCTTCGTCCATGGTATTATACAAAAAGGGTCGGATTGATGCTGATACTAATATTATTGTTAGTTAATACAGCAGGGTGGTGCATCGTGTAAATGCCGATAATATATTATAGAAAGGTAGAAGCATCTTGTATTTACTGACACAACATTCCGGTTCTAACAGTCACACCGCAAACTTGTGTCTGGGGTTAATTTGCTTCTGTGGTAAGGTGGGGTCTCAAATCTGCGTGATGGTCCCTTTAAACAATCGTTGTTTCGGGCTGCCGAAGTACGGGTAGCGTTTTCCCGATGCCGTTTATAGACCTTGACTCACCTTGTGTAGCTGTCGGCTGACGGACTATACTTCTCGGTAGACTCGGAAGAAGACTGATATGTGTTAGACATGGCAGAGGTATACTTAGGCTCCAAGTTGATATGCTTCACTTGGTGGGCCATTAGGTGGCAACTCGATCGACTTGGTCGAGATCAGGCTTATAGCCAAACTCTTCGGGAAGCTTGTCGCTCGTGGTCTTTTATTTGTTTTTTTCTGGGGTATGAACCATCCGATCCTTTCCTCTTATTCATGACGACGGAGTCGTGAGGCCGCTTTCAGTAGCAGGTCTTGGGGGTTTGCTGCTCAACAAATCCTTAAGGTTCAATACTTCTTGGGGTTCTACTTGCACTTTATCTTGCCACGCACCTGCCTTAAACGGGGAGGGCCAAAGTATACCCCTTTCTCGGAATAGGCGGGAAGACCTAGCGAATGTTTTCGGGGAGCACTTGACGAACCCACCACAGAAATATTTCCTGGGGTTCTACTTGCGCTTGGTCTTGCTACGCAGTTGTCTTCAAGACGGAGGGGACAAAGTATATCCCGTCCCCGGGACAAGTGTGTAGACCAAGTGAAAGTTCCTACAAATACGACGAAGACGTGCCAAGAAGGTTGCAAAATGAGTACTTTGAATATCTTCTTATTCTTTACATCCGTTACTCTATCACCATCTTGTGTCCTGATTCCTGATTTGACTAGGCAATATTCAATTGACCTCGAGATACCCGAAGTCCACCTCGAGGGACCAAGTCCACCTTGAGGGTCCCGAGGTTCACGTTGAGGGACCTGAGGTATACCTTAAAGGAATGGAGGACCACCTTGAAGGACCGAGGTCCACCTTGTAAGATAAAGTTTCACCTTGAGGGACCAAGCCTTCAGATGAAGGATCGTGGTGTACTTCTTTCAATAAAATTAAACCGGTACTTCTGGTGATAATTTCTCCTCGGTACGTATCGTGGGTCTTCTCCTCCAAATATCATGTTGCTTTCGTGACCCCTTTCTCCTTGTCACCATTCTCCTGCAGGGGTCACCTTTGATACTTTGGTGCGCTATCGCTCCGGGTCCATCATTTCCGATCAGCACTTTACTACACCATAGAAGGCGAGAGTTTGGCTCTTTGTATGTTTGCAACTAGGAATACTAAAAGTTATACATGCAAGCATCAATTTTAAGACAGCACGCAATATTTGTATTAAATGGCCTCTCAGGAAACTAAATCAAGGGAGCTGCTATATACCACTCACTTTTCGCTGATCGCCACTCACCCCATATGTAAACAAATTGGCATCGGCCAATTACATGAAAATCGAACACACTAACACTAAGCTTGCTCAGTTTCAGCGATTATGTTTTAGGTGCGCAGCCATCGACATTCGAAACAGCGCTCGCGTCGCCGACATATTTCGATACCACGAACATATCAACAACAGCTATGCTAGTCTAGAAACTTCGCGTGCTGATCTTAACTCTGTTGTTGATGAAGGCTACGTTTTGACTATTTTGCGCACTAGGCGAGTTGGGAATAAGAAAGAAGGTGACATCAAAGCTGTTACTTTGCTGTATTCGTGATCATCAAATGAGGAAGCGAACGAATCGATCAAGTAGCACGCCACTTGATCCAATTCCTTGCATACATTGCAAAGCTTCGACATCCGTTACTGCGGTGTTCGAATATTAACGTCACTAAGATCTACGTATATGATGATATGGACGTAAGAGAAGCTGTATCTGCAGATGCATCCAAAGAAATAGTTGAAATATATGTCTCGATGTTTGCGGATCTTGCCGCACGGTAGTGCCAAAATCTTCTGTCACTGTTATTCTTTTTCAAGCGGGTAACAAACTTAAGACTGTATGTGAGCAAAGAGACGTTCAGCCAAGATAAAACAAAGTGCTATACAAATGACATGCGTCGATCACAAATAGATCGTAGTAAGGGCGTCTTTGAAGTGAAAATCGATCCCGACGCATAGCCTCATATACTAAGACCACATCTTGTTGAAACGCGCCACCGACTTCCAGAGCAATTCGTTGTCGACAAGGCGTCACACGTGCCGTATGTACAACATTTAATGGAGCTGTCGAGGACTCTCCGGCTCCTTACAATTAAAACGCTTTGTAAAAAATCATTTGTCAAACACAGCCAAAGTTGCTTTTTGAGACCGAGGAAAATTACTTCAAAACAGCAACATGTTATTTTGAAAGTAGTACGCGGACGACAGACTAGTTCGTTGACGCTCACCACAACCAATCGCGAACGGTTTGACTTCTTGATCCTGGAAAAATGTTTCTTGATTCCCAAGGCAAGGATCGAATTACGACTTGCCATAATCGTTCTTCACAGCAATTGGCTTCACCACCCGCTAACACCCAGTATCTGCACCTTCGATAGTCGCCACAAGCGCGCTGTCAAAAGACGTCACGTTCAGGTACACGTTGTCTCCACTGCTCGTCAGGATGGTGCCAGTAATTTTATCATGCGCATTACAGACTTCGCTGCCGAATACGATATTTTATACTTTCGAGCACTCAGCATATTGCTAAACCCATCAACATCGATACTCATTTGGCCATGGACGATTGCATATATTGGCGGAATCCGATGTGTGCCTGAAATCGAGTTCATACACAGACGCTCACATCCGTGGCGGAATATCACGGTGGCGTACCCTTATGTCTGCCTGAAAGAGATGAACGACTTGTCGATAGCGGACTCTGGGATCTCGTTGAATGCCGACACTTGAGTCGTCGACTCTGGGTAACTGATACTGTTGTCGCTGAAAGTTGAGTCGCATCTCGCGTAGAGATGGTAGAGAACATTCTTCGTGTCGTCCGAGAACACCGGTTTGAATGTCATGGTGAAGAAGGCGGAGACACATGTACTCTCTGGCCAAACGTAGATAGAGAGATCTGGGTATGACTTGACCGGCTGAGCTTGAAGAGCACGCGCATCTTTCTAACAAGACTTTAGTTTCGTGCAAATTTTGCGTTAGGTTAATATTCTTTTTATTATTTTTAATTCAGCCAAAAACAGCGCGAGAGGGGTATACATATCCTTGATAAATTGGAGGTGAGTGGTGGTTAGCGAAATGTGAGTGGTGAATAGCGGCTCCCTTAATAGTTTATAATCGAAGGAATATGCCGCTGATCTTTTAATTCGGCTCCTTTAATTTTCGAACGGCCACTACTAGGGGCACATCCCACTTTTACTAGGGGCACACCTACTTTTTTGCTACGGGCACACTCACCTGCTTAAACGAAACAAAGAATTTTACGTTTTATAGTGCAGTATAATATGTAAGTCACGTGGTCACTTGCAACTGCTCCCTATCAACCTTTCTTATTCGGCATCCACTCATGCGCGGGGCCTATCAATCCATCTTGGCCATGGCGGTATTCAAACGGTCGATGTCTGCTGGGATCTTCAATATCTCGAACACGGTATCCAATTTGATGGTACGATGCCTAAGGACCTGATCATCCGCAGTGACAACGACTCGTTCGCGACGTTTTTTGCCGAGACATGCACGGGCAAACACGTACCGAGTACAGTATTTGTGGACCCTAAGGCATCGTCTGCGACAAGGTACGTACCGGTACATACTGTTCAGTGTCTCACCCCGGGAAGAAAATTTCGAATAAGAAGATGCAGAAAATATTATTGCGCACGTGGTATTACATCTACATGCTGGAGACCGTCGCTAAGGGTATAATTGTTGTGTAGGTTCCGCGACCATTGACTTATATTAGACCTGTTGTAGACCCCGCCTTGTTTTGTATAATGTTGCGACGACGATTTCATACCCTTGGGTGACCGCAAAACCGTTTAAGGTTTATTTCATTTCGTTCCTGAGAAAATGCATGCACCAATGAGAGAGGAAGTTGTAGGTTGGAGCTATAAACGACGATTGTCCCACCCTCGGGCCTTCGTACGCCATTTTAGAAGTCCAGCTCGTGCGTGTTATCACCCGGTAATTTCTGTCGTATTGAATTAGCACGAGGTGACAGGTGCAATATCGCGGCCAAGACAAGTGCTTGAGACAGGTTCTTTTTCTTTTGCGGTGGATATAATTCCCCTCCTTAACCTCGAAAGACCTTGTCCATTTATTTCCAGCAATTCGGTGAGGTCCTTTAACATTAAATTAGCTGTACTGTACACTTATAAAATTTCTGCTTTATAATATGTGCAAGTCTTTTTATCAAGTTAGGCAGACGGGTGTGCCCGTATCCAAAATGGGGTGTGCTTCCAGTCTTGTCCTTCTCGTAATGCATCTACAATCAGGCACACATCTATTCTCTACGTGACATGCAACATTGACTAATACCGCTCTCTCCGAGATGTTCCTTAAATGCATATGGAGGATTGTCCATATTTCTGATCTCAATTCCACTTATCATGAGCTGGCACGTAATCCCGAAGGTCACGTGACATTTTATACATCTTTGTAGTTTAAGAAATTATTAAAGCTTAATGGCGCATTATTAGCATAATCATTTGTGACGCAATGTGCATCGTAATTTAATACCTAGTAATAACAATGTCCTTTCGCTAAAGAAGACTCCAGTATATCTGCATCACAACATGATAATGTTAAGCATTCTAATTGGAGAACAACTATCTGCTATACTATAACTAATTTGTAGCTTGCGATATTATGAGGCCAATTAACGAGTCATAAAACAGAGCTTACCAATTTATACTTAAGTTTAGTATGAGTATACGTATTGATTGTTTAGATTATTTATTTATGAAGGGTCTACTTGTATCGTCAATTTTAAACCAACTCCACATACCGTACCTATTCTATGTCTCGCGCACTATCAAATAATATGGGAATAATTATAGACTACTATTGTAAATATAAGTTTGATTGGCAACTCCCAGAGTTCATGATGAAAGAACGACTTCTCTGCCGTTCGAGATGCATTTTTGATATAAATGAGACATTTAAATAAGGTGTCGAAAATGATTAGTTAAATTATAAATGAGTGGAATTTTACTCGTGAAAGGATACGACAAAGTATGTATGAGCTGCAGAGTCCACATGGCAAGTGCAACGCGCATTTTAAAGTGGCTTATCGCGATTTGAGGTCGAGAATAAAGCTTAAGAAATGCTTGTGATTCGAAAATTACCATCGGCGTAGAGAAGCTATTGTTGTTGCAGGAAGTGAGGTATATTTAGGAATGTAATCGACCAGCAAAACCCCATCTGTATAGGTTGTACTATCTGGTGCAGATACCTATTGAAAGATGCAAAACTTAAAGAAAAGAAAATAATACTTTACTTTTAGGTTTCTCGATGATATAAGTGTGACCACACAAATGATTAAATGCCCATGCTAATATCGATTGTATAGATTTTCATACAAGAGCCAAAGCAATGTAGGAGAGATACTGTAGTGCAATTACGGCGAATGGATTTGATCGTAGCATTCATTTGTAGAGATCTATTTCTCGATTTGTACCATAAAATGTCGACCCGCCAGCACCTTGCCAAATCACACACATCTTTCAAGACACGAGAATCGTTATCTGCGTGAGTGCGGCTGGATTTAGTGTGTCTAAAAACTGACAGGATGGTTGGTTGTTATAATGTAATACATGTCGTATGATGATCAAAATACTTATATACTTAATATTGTATTTTTCAGCACCCTACTGCAATATTGATATTCCATATATAGATTTACTAAATGCAGATTGTAACAATTTCAACAATAACATGAATGCCACCAGTGACATCTTCTAGTGTGGCGTAATGCACTATATACTCGTCTCTTGCTTCAGACCCGTGTATCAGATTTGTTGCGTCTACATATGTCGGCATATGTTTTTGCTGTGGCTAATATTATATCAGCTGTGTAATTTGATGATATTATATACTTATTGTACCTGTTGAACTACCGTTTAGTCCTGCCTTTACACGTACCTTGTATACCGTCATGCTGTATCGCGTATCGTCATTTCTGACACTGCTCTGTCTTGCCCCTTCACGGTAAAATGTATTGGCAATGGTACAGGTGATCGTTACTACAGTTTAAACAATTATAATAATAGTGACGAATCGCTTGTGGACTGAAACTAGAATGATAAAAAGAACTAACTAGTTATGTTTAAAATGGCGAACATCCTTTTTTTTATGTGAAGTGACTGTCGATATAATATACCTATACTAAATAAATATTTGACATCACAAATACGGAGATGACATTTATCAATGTATAAGAGTGATCCCAGGAAAGGTGTGTGCTCAGTCGTTTGGGTGGATGCGAATTTAGATCGATCATCTGAAGCGATTCCTTTGAATTCATCATTTTATACTGCACTGTATATTCTGAATAATGCACTTCGTATGTTCATTAAATCAGGACAATGTATTTAAAAGTCGATAGGAGGTAAAACGTTTGAGCAAAAAGCTCTGGACCTCACCCTGTACCCAACGTATTTTTCTAAATAATTGACATTATTAAAGGAAAAGACTGCGCCAACAAAATAGGAAGGTCACGTCATTATTGCGCTTACCAATACGGAAATTTAGGTGACTGACGCAAGACTTTGCAAGCTTTAACTTCTTTAGTCGGTCATACTCGCGCTAGATGACTAATTAGTGACAAAAATATGGAGCTTAGAAGAGCTCAGCAATAAAACGTTCATGTTTTCGCTAAAGATCCTTCGTTTACAAACCAAACCTTTAACTTCTCCCTTTGACTCTTGTGTCTTGATATATGATCTTACAAGTAGTGATATATAGAGTTTCGCTTGATATTTTCAAAGGAGATCTTGTCTGACGATAAAATAGTTAATCTCGTCATTTTGGCGCATTCAATTTATAAATAGACCATTTTATAGAATTCCTTAATTTTAGTCGAACTAATATATATATTTGGATTGTTATATATCTTTACATGGTGTCTTATATGACAACATATGTGCTTCCAAGGCCTTTTTCGATAGTACTTCTGAGGGTGAGCCTCATATCGGCATTCACAGTCCGTCTTGAAAATAATTAAAAAAATGTGTAGAATTATACTAGAATTTTGTTCAAATCTTTATGGTAATCAACGACTTAACTCTATAGGTCCTGGATGTGCTTTGACAGCTTCTCTCAATATACGAATATGATTATGAATTTTCTGCAAGTACCTCGAAGCGTTTGTAGACCCTTTTTCACATAAACATTAATAGTAGTCGATGTTCGATACAAGAGTTCTTTAGTTTGAGCCTTTAAGACCCCTTACATAAATGTCGAATATGAATATGAATTATGAGCTTGATTCATGTCATCATGGTTTGCTGATTCTATAAGAGACGATTTAAACATTACCGAATTACGAATCAATCGTACAAGCCACGTTGCCATGAAGACGTATAATGAAGAGAAATTCCGTACACAGAGGTCTTTCATAAGGTACTCTGACTCCATGAAAACTGCATACAGCAAAACGTTTGAGCGATATATCTTGTATCCCTAAAGCTTCGTAAGCTGGATATTAGTTTACTCAGGGAGGTTTGACAAAACGAAGAAACTTTATACGTATGACTACGCAAAATGGGGTTACACTGTCTTCAATCTTCTTAGGCGTCTCTACTTTCATACCGGAGATATCGAACTTCTCCCTCACAATCGATGGTGTTGAATATTCAATCAAATGGATTTCCCATAACTTGGCATTCAAAGCACAGGCGAGATATCACATATGCAAACATCGATATTTATTGGAGAATGACGGAAGAGTCGTTCATCATTGTATAGGGGTGATAAATGAGTCTTTTGGTTTCCATGGTAACAGTTAAGACCAAGTTCAGCTTTGCTGATTACAAAACTGTTGTGGACAGGCCAAAACAATTTTTGCTATTAACACTCAAAAAGTAACATCAGTGCCTGATGTCCTCGCAGGCATCTTAGATGTGGTCCGATACGAAATCGGATATCCCAAATTATTGTGCTGTGCTTTAGATGTGGACGGACGTTACCACGATGACTGAGAAGCTTCGCATAGGTGAATGATGACTCTTACTTCAGGATGTATTGCACCTACATTAACCACATCCATTCCAAAACATATTACCACCATCCACGCACAACGCCACCACCTTTCAAATGTTTAGACATCTACGATAAATTATTTGTGTTGTGTGTTTTGAGGGCGTGCAGACCACGTAATGTGCGGAAAGCATTGTCGTGGTCACCTGCTACAGCCAAGCTGATCGTCAATTATCCACGCAATCTTACATGGTTAAAATTTACGACCTCTACACGCGGTATCATGGTGATCCAGTCGGGCATGAGCTTCATGACCAGCATGATGTACGTGCTGTTCGCACACGGCGCGGACGCATCGTATCTACACAACACGAAATCGCAAAACAGACAGCTACACGTACTACAATGTCAATATTAAGCTGTAGAATATTATTATCAGTTGATATTAACGTGACTAATCAAAGGATGAAGAACAGCAATAGTAAGTTACAACGAAAGCTTCAACCCACCTTTATATTTTATAATTTCGAACGATTGTCGAATAAATAGGATGATAAATGATCTTACTGATGCGTTTTGTAAGAAAATGGTGATTAAAATATCCGGTTTATATGACTAATTTCAGGCATTTGTATTCGGTAGCGCATTTTTATAAGTGTTGTGCGTCCTTCATTTTGTATGAATATATGTCACAAATTCTGTGGCTCTTTTCTACATCTTTTTGTGCTTGCCCAGCGTTTTTTATAATACCGCACTGAATCGTATACGTTGTAGGTTTAGTCATCTGGTGATTGTAGAAGTGAACTTGACTCGGTGGCTGTAGATGACTACAAGGGCGGGCCTTAAAGGTTTCGTAGTGAGTTTGTGCGTAATACAGAACATACAACGCATCTTGCAGAAAAAAGGCGACAAGAATGCATGATCGACCTTTGTCAAAGAAAAAATTACCGCGTCGTCTGAGAGCCCGACCGCTTAAATATCACTATCATAATCAGAGTAGGCGTGAAGGCGGATGCAGACGGACTCAGTGAAATAAGCAATATTCTAATATATGGTAGGTGGTGCAGTACTTATTTGCCTATCAAAGGCCAGGACATATAATTTTACACCACCATTAGTGTTGGAAGCGTGCCATTAATCGAGTTGTCATAGTGATTTCATACATCCATGCATGCATGAGAAGTCACATTATATCAAGCCAGTCTATATGTACATTTCTAATAAGACCTTTTCAGGTTTAACTTGCTCTCATATTATTTAGTTCAATTTTGTGTCAAAAGTATGCCGATTTCACATTCCATACATTACTTGTCATCTACACGTTTTTAATGCGCATGCCCAAAGTATAGCGATAGCATACGATAGGTAGTATCCCACGGTGCAGGTTCGTGTACGGTGTGGTGTACCACTCATTCAAACCAGTGTCGTTTTAGGTACGTACGATATGTTTCGGGTTTTAATCCTGTAAAAAGATAATAATATTATTATCAACTTATTAAACAAGTTTATTACCTGCTTAATGGAGTATATAAATGTGAGCTTCCATAATACTTAGCCGAAGACACGTGCCTTCCTAGCTTAAATAGTTTCAAATAATTTGCACACCTTGTTTCGACATAAATGTTTAGCATTTTGTGCTGTAAATTATCAATTTTTTAGAGTTCCTTGAATCAGGAATAATAGCTCTGTGAGCTATGTTGACTAGTAAAGTCATTGCTATACGAAATAATTGACGTGTAACTTCGTTATTCGTTCAATGTAAAGAATCGTGAAGCCGTATTTAGCTGAGTGTGGAGATTTGTAAGGTCGCTGTTCACTGACCTTATAAACGCTTCGATTCGTTGTTCTCGATTAAAAGAAGTCTAACTATGAGCCTTAATCTTTCCTATGGCAAGGACCGGCACTACACACACCGTCTTCTGTACGTGTCATATCCCGTCATCACTGTTAAGAGTGGGCGCACCATTACAGTTTTCGTAAAAGTAATTATATTGGGGGTACTTAGTACGCGGAGATAACGAGTATATCGAATTGTTTCTGGCAGACATGCGTTCGAAGAATATATGAGGACTACAATCAAGACATATCCCATTGATTTATAACATGAAAGCTTTGCTTAATTTGAGCAGAAGATACTTTTCTACAAGCCACCAGAAAACATCATATAGTTTAGATTATGTATGTATCACTCTCTGGTGCAAAACATTGTTCATTACTTCAGGGATAAATGCTATATGTTATAGCACTGTTCGGTCTTTGATAATTACATATATTATCGACAAACTTAGCATCAAAATGTCTTATATAAGGGTTTATTTACAAAACTGGACAATAGATGGATTCTCTCATAGAA
This sequence comes from Hyaloperonospora brassicae, assembly GCA_947650285.1. NCBI lineage: Eukaryota > Oomycota > Peronosporomycetes > Peronosporales > Peronosporaceae > Hyaloperonospora > Hyaloperonospora brassicae. The sequence continues at coordinate 220,652 of CANTFL010000226.1, read as the reverse complement.
TGATGGCACATGAATCATCCGTCATACTTTCAAATATTTAATTAGGTCGAAAGACGCAATTGTTGTCAACGAAGGTATGTCTGGTACTTAGCTGAACAATTTATATGCGACTGCACAACGTTATGTGGGGGCCTATTGAGTACGCGATGGTCTAAGTTCAAGACGGTAAGTTTTAATCAATGAGAATGGCTGGCAACAAAAATGGATGATCGACGGAATATGTACAGCAAGGTATCGAAACGAACATGTTACTCCTTAACAAACTATCTTCTTTATAACCACATAAAGCTACATTGTAGTTAAGGAATAGCCGGTAACTTAGAAGCTAATCTTGTGGCATAATGAATAGGTGAAAAGGACTTTCGTATCCTCTGCTAGTATTACCGAAGGCATATGGGTGCGAAATATGAAATAAAGGCTCGAGTTACACCGTAAAAGATTGTTTATTACGTCCATTTATTTCGACTTCACGATTCGGAGTTACATTTGCGCATTATATTCGGTTGAGCGATGTTTAAAGAGCTATATCGTTAAAAATGAAGCAGTTAAGGTTTAATGAAATAAGAAAAGCTTCTTAAAATTTACCAAACTATGCATACTTGTGTCAATTTAGGCACCTCGCAATATTCTTGTCGCGTCATCTATAGCGTGCTTGTCATGCAATCAAAAAAGATGTCCCTTTTTCGTCTTGAATATTTTAATTTTTGTCGATCGTTAGCATAAATCTTTCTTATAGATAAAATCCTTCATAGTAAGATTGATATATGTACGGATGAAGGAGGTGAACCGGGTGATTATTATTATGCAATAATGATACGTGATGACACATAAAAATTGATCGAAGTCAATATTTCCGTACTTCCAAGATCTGTATATACATTAGTATGCAGCAACGAACAAATATATCTTGTACTTTGGAATGGATAAACATTATACTAATATATATGGAACAGAGAATCCAAAGAATATCTGTTTTAATGACATGACAAATAAGTAACTATATTCGCACGAGTCAAATGTAGAACATATATCTAACGTATGATTTAGGCTCTTTTGCCGCATATACAACAAACATAACATTTTATATCTTTATCTGAAAGGTCGCGACCTTAGTATGGTGCGAAATTCGTCTTGTTGATTGTATACTCCCTAAACATATATCAATTCCTTTAAAAAGTCAACACACTTTTACCACACTTGCAATGATAGAAGTAATCGCAGCTTTATTACTGGTATAATTATGCTTCGACATATATTGATAGATTACGGCAAGGCTTGTTACTCAAAACAAATACATTTAATGAACCATCATTAGCAGCCACTTTCTGATAAACTATTTGTATGACACAACTCAATTAAACCTCTTTTTAAAACTTTTTGTGCCGCATGTAACTGCTATTCAAATGGGACAGCGCTAGTACCGCTGTTGAGTTTAAGGCAAATACCCTAATGGTTTACTGATTGAGGTTCTGAATTCTCATGCTAACCATGTTACATCGAAGCCCTATATCTACGATTTGTTTTCATCGTACAAGAAAAATTGTCGTCCCAACGTCCATATCACTACCTGGTAATCTTCTGGTAATCAGTTCACCAGATGACAGCTGCACCTCATATATGCTTGCCTTGTGTTCTCACGAAATTGAGTCACACACGATTACAAATATCCAATAAACATGCATCCATAACATACATACATACATACATACATACATACATACATACATACATACATACATACATACATACATACATACATACATACATACATACATACATACATACATACATACATACATACATACATACATACATACATACATACATACATACATACATACATACATCATACATACATACATACATACATACATACATACATACATACATACATACATACATACATACATACATACATACATACATACATACATACATACATACATACATACATACATACATACGTACCTTTTCAACAACCCCGTCTTCTCTGATAAACCTTAAATAATATTTATACGTAATCTTTCTACACAAAATGAATTATTAGGTAAATTAGGCATCTACAGACAAAAAATACATCTATGTCAAAAAAGGATTTTAGCAATATTTAATATAAAGTACAACCTGAAGTTACCAAGATCTTGCCTCACTGCAATGTTGCCTATTGATCAATGGTGTCCAAGAAAGATATAGAGTCTAGGAGTGGCATGTACGTTTCGATACATTGCTGTACAGATTCTGTCGAACAACCATTTTTGTTGCCAACCATTCTCATTGATTAAAACAAACAGTTTTAAACTTAGACAATTGCGTAATCAACGACCCCCACATAGCTTTGTGCATTCACATACAACCTGTTCGTCTGAGTATCGAACTTGCTTTTAATACCCACTCGACTTTACCTCATTTTCTCTTCGACAGCATCTTAGTGCTAGTTTGTTTCGTCAGAATTTGAAGGGACTGAGAAGCGAAACGATTGATCCGGAAATTGATATCTGTTTACTTGAAGTGGCGAACTTGAGCATCCCATCTTTGCTTACCACCTTCTCCTGAACGTTATGATATTGGATGCGTCTTAGAAGCGTCCTTGATTAAAATCGAGTATTCTTTGCAAAACTAATTATAATATAAGTGTCTTCAGGGACAGCTGTAGCAACCTATGGTGCATCCACAATGTAACAGGGTGAGCCCGTTACATAAAATTAGTATTTTTATATCAATTTTGAACAGTATCTGAATAGATAATGTTCAATCAACATCACTTGAGAAGAGTTAATGTTGGTGGAATGTTACCCCCGGGGGTGAAATTTCTGTGGTGGGTCGCTTCGCCAGACGGTTGATGTCCACGGTACATCAGCCAAATTAACCACCAATCATTGTTGGACGCGTGCAATGGGTGGTGAGCGAGAAACCCATATAGGAGGTTGTCGTTTAATCTTGCTAGTTCAAGACAAAAGATGATCATTTGAGAAACTTAATCATATTATAAAAGTTCTACTTTGCCTCAGACAAAGCTTTCGGGTTCTCTTCGATCCGGTTGCGTTTCCTGGCTACGAGACTTGTAAGTGACGTCGGGAGCATGCAGCCTTAAGTTCAGTCACACCAAGATCTTTCGAGTCATCTGGCAAGAAGTGTGCCCCGTTATAGGCCACAAGTAGGTCATCAACGTACCTCACACTTTACATTGGTCTCCGTTAAAGCAACGAGTTTATACACAAGGGTCTGGATCGAACGATGTGAAATATATGTCGCGGTATTACCTATCGATTGTGTCTTTTATAACACGCGAAATATGTTTTGACCATTAAAGATTCTATTGCGCTTGCACGCCAAGTCATTACTTTACACTTAACTATTATCATTGCCGCTCCCATCTTTGTCTATACATCCGTCGGGGATTTCCAGATAAAAAGTTTTTTCAGCTTTTAAATCAAGAGCCGATGTCTACATTGCACCAGTGTCTACATCGCACCAATTTCCACACCGCAGTGGTGAATATTCATTACTTTTGCGCAAGCAAAATATGGCGAGTGCTGCTCGAATATAGTTGGACTCGCCACTGGTGAGTATGTGTCTTAATAACTAGTACGGTGATTCTGTGAAATCCATTTCTCAACCATCCGAGCTTCTACTCCAATCACAGAGCATATATAATCATTTTTATGCGCATATTTTCATCGATAGGCAATCCAGCGGTGAATTGTTTTGCGCTTGACCAGATTTTATATGTTGTTCGATCTAAACGATAAAACTCCACCATTCATAGACTTTGCTATCTGCTAGCCTTTTTCACCTATTATCACGCTATCAAGCATATTTAGTAACTCGATTGTCCCATCATTCAGATTTTGCCGTAGATTGTTCACTCCTTGTCAGTTTTTGCCGCTCTCGATCCCGTATTGATAAAGAATATAGTCCCAATTAGTCTAGGCTCACTTGTGGAGATCTCCAGCGTGCATTTTGGTGGCGCCGATGGCGTAGTGGTGGTGGGCGATCATTGCTTTACGGTTATTGAACGCACAAGCTTGTCTTCATGAGAATCTCGCTCGTCGAAGTTTCTATCGTCTACAATCATCTTTTTAGTGAATCGAAGAAGTGCAATGATTTGACAAACGTTACTATTGCTTCACTTCAACCTTTCTGATTGCAATGTTAAGCAATATATCGCCATCGGCATTGTCTTCATATTCAAGAAACGTGTACCAAACTGCTTCAGCATTCCAATTTTGCCGCTTCGGTTCTGCGATATAAGCATATCCAATCGATCCAGATTTTTGATGCTCGATTATATTCGGCAGCGACTATGGCATCATCTCGAATGATGGCCTGGAATCATAAGCATTAATAATGCGGCTCAAGATGTATCAGGCAATGTCCACGGCTTTATATAACCTTGTTTAATTAATATAATCGTGATACACAATGCACCGTGCCATTGTTACGAGTGAGCATTTCATTCACTCCGCTAACCCATTTTAAGGGGTGTACAGTACAACTTGATCATGCTGAATTTCTGTATCATCAATTATGGGTTGTGATCTCTAATCACATATTCGCCTCCTTTGCCCGAGCCGAGCTCATAATTCAGGATTCTGTCTTCTAAATAACAGAAGCTTTATCGTGTTGAAAATTCGATCAGACTTCGGATTCCATATTGATGAACATGACCGTCGCATGGCGAGAGAAGTCGTCGAAAATAGTAGTGTAGAGATGTATCCACCAGTATTCACTGTAATAATCGGACGAATAACGACCAAATGTATCACCCTTACCGGCTATGATGGTTTATTCTTATTTGCTGGGTTTCGTGGAGAAATAATTCTAACGCATCTTGCTAAAAAGACAGACGCCATAATAATAATATTTTCTTACATGTTATCATACACCATAATCATATTTTTGGCGACTGTTTTACTTCCTGATCACGGGCAAATAAAATCTGACTTAAACTAGCCTGTACACTTGTTCAGCCATATTGGCACCTTAAATCGCGTATTATGACGAATCACATGTCGTTTCAGTAACGTAAATATTCTCAATCTTCATAGCTTGCATCTCGCCTTCGTCTATAACTCATAAGGCGCGTACCCCTTACATAAGTCGACTCAAGCACCATTAAATGCCAATTTTGCCACTGATAGCTAGTTTTGGAATAGATCGAAAAAACCCAGAGATATGGAGAAAGTAACAAAGGTATTGTTGACAAGGTCAGAGACTCGCGAGTGCTAATGCCTACCGCATTATAAATCGATCCAGTATAATAATTAAATTAATCGGTGAAGCCATATTTTGCAGTGACAGATCACGGGAATAGGTTTGAATATGAGAACGAGCATCAGAGTCAGCAAGTCAAGAAGCATCATCTACTCCCTCATTGCAAGAAAGTGCTAATTTTCGATACAGTGCCTGCGCCGTGTATCCCTCCTGTTTTTCTCGCTTTTTATTATATAAGCTAGCCTCCTTGTGATTTTTTATTCAACAATAGGTGTGCTTTACATTGAAAGGTCCTTTTCTTATTGGCTCTTGCTACATAAAAATTCGCATTACACCATGACCTCCGCTGCCACCATACTCGTTACCACGACTAGACAGAGATTCAGTAAATTGCATCATACATGTGTTTGGATTGTTCTTTAAACGCTAGATATAACATGATATTCGCTAGTGAGAAGTAATGGCAGCAAGACGATTGGTCGCGTCTCTACCATCTATTCGTTAGCGTAATCTAACTTGGCAAATACCTCTGAGCCAGAGCGACATTATACTAGAAACAAATGCCATCTTCCATCCTAAACATGATATTTACTTCATAATTTAGAAATTTTCTTGAGCTTGTTTATGTTGTACTACTCCTGTAGCGAATGCCAAGTATTATTTTCATTAACAGTGTTTCAGTTTAATCCTATTATATACAAACTCAAATATTTAAAATTCACTTAACGTGATTTCCGATCATCATTTTTCCACTAGAAAAAGCGCTCTTCGATCACTTATAACATCGTTCTTCACACGGATGATGTATACGAGTAAAACAATTCGTGCAAGTCTCTTACGCACCGTATACCACATATGAAAATTATTGCCATCGCGCAGTTTTCCAATATTGTGGATCGGGCGCAAAATTTATGACATCAGTACAATGTAGGTTAAGTAACTTGCCCAACGACGATAATTAGCTCAGGAGAAGAACATACTTTTATGTAAATTGATGTACAGATTCTGTCGACCAATTAGTTATGCTGTCAATCATTCTCGTTGATTGAACCGAAACGTCTTCGACTCAGACCGGCACGTACTCAATAGTCCTCCACATAGCCTTGTGCAGTCGCATAAAATTGTTCGGCTGATTATCGAATGGTTCATTAATGCATGGAATTTTGTGGTGATTCACAAAGGCTTAAAATTTGCTACCTAAAAACTTTTATGGTAGGTTGGCAAAGCTGCGGCGCATTTGCTCTTGAATTAACAATATAGTTGTGGTCAGGTCATCTCCACGATAAGCGCCCACACATTTACACGAATTACAAGACATTGTCAAAATATTATTTTTAAATACGACGACTTGCCTAATACACTATTTAACCCGAAGGCGTCCTATATGGATTTATGGTATCCGGTACAATAACATCAATATGGCTAAAATTTGATCACACCTTAAGCAATATTAACGATATTGTTCGAATATCCTGACAACTTCATTGATATTCTCACGATGACTTTAATGCAACAAGTTGCTTTTTTTAAATTAAGAGGCCTCCAATAATATATCATATCCTTTGCGATGATAATAAATCTTAAGAAATGTCGTGTGATTCATTCTTATATATCGACACACTTACCCCTCTCAATGAGATACACCCTCTATGCATTAGTCACACTATCGCTGAACATTTCAAACTGTATATAAATGTAGAAATCGTTTCCTTTATAAACGTGTAAGATATAAGACGCAAATGCCACTCGCTCATTTGAGCGTATACCCTCATAATACGACTCACAACCCCTAGACTTATGCTGCTTAGAAGAAATACGTGACACATGTTATGACAATTGTTCTAGCCGAAGCGTTGCCAGAACCTGAAGCCGATAAGCAACGTCATAGGGCCTCGGGAGTGTACCAAAAGAAAGACGTAGAGAATGTCATAATAAGCGAGCTGATGACGCACAAATTACTGATGGCGGTACGACGACTGATACAAATGATATGATTCATTAACGTCGTAGGGCAAAAAATAAGGACAATTACTATTTTATGGTTGTATTTACTCCACTACACAACTGGTACGACACGTCCACTTAGAAAAAGTTTTATTTTGTCGACATCAAGTCCGCGCAATAATGAGCTTAATGAAACGGGTAACTCTCGCACGAGAGCAGAAGTACAAAGTCTTACTCCACTACAAAGAACGCTTAAATTTTCGCTTTTACGAATTGCAGACGTATTTAAGCATTCAGTTCCAGTACATCAATAGCATATCAACGGCGCATCGGCTCATAGCCATGGAAACGAGCATATTTAAGGACTTTAGCCGCAAAGTGATATAAGAACCGACGTGTAAAGCATCCTGATTTCGAGAAGGAGCTGCTATAATTCATTCTCGAGGTCCTGGAGAAAGCGTACCGGCTGCAAGTGAGCCACGATATCGAAGATCACGATCTCAACCTCCCCATCGACTGACTCCAGAGTTTATAGAAGCAGAACAACATCAAAAGCCGTGCGTACACCGGCGAGAGCTGGGGCTTATATACTGAGGAAGTGCAAGCATCTAAAAATCTGGGATTCGATCATTAATTGAGCAATATTCTTCGAGTGATGTGCTAACTTCGATTAGACAGAACTATATTATAACTTCTTTGCCAACCAAAATCTTGTCCGCGGTTCGAAACAACGGCAAGAAGAGCATAAAGTCACAGATAACAGTTACTTTGCGCTGCAACGCAAGAACCTCTAAAATACTGGAGCATTTGATAACCGGATACTTAAAAAACCAAGGTGCTTTGAGGGTAAAAGATCAAAAAGTGTAGCATCGTATGCGCTGCAAAATAAATGCCTGGATGACTGGAATTATCGCTGGTGATGGCTGCATCGATCAAAAGTATAAAAATGCATGGTCGTAATGTCCTACTTCATCTCGATGTCGTTTCCCTGTCATAAAGTCCGACGAGAATTCAACAATGTCACAGTAGTCGTTTTCCTGCCTAAGTTGACTTCCACCATCCAGCATTTCGATGCAGGTTTGTCCTCGATTTCATGATTTATATATGCGCGTCTGAAATCTACATTAATCACTTACCCTACACATATGGTTATTGGCATCGTCCGATCGTTTAAAGCTCGCTGCAAGAAACTTCATATGCGATGGCGCATGGATCGGATTGCAGCGAACATGGAACGCAGACTTCATGTCCATAGAATCCATAGCGCATACAGCTGAGAGCTGTAATAGTATTGGTGGGGTGATCAATAGAAGTTGCTAAATCAAGAGAGAGATCATCGAAGCGCTTAAGATTCCAGACTTGCATACGCAGAATGATCATCAAAAGTCCACTATGGCCTTTTATTATAATAAATACTGCAATATGGCTGGTATGATTCAAATGCTTGGGGTAAGCACTATCGTGAAGAATCATGTCGCAATCGATATACACGATCAGATTCACCAAGAATCAAGATGCCCTGATTAAAGTAGAAGCCGAGTCCACGGAAGTCGAACGCGACGAAGATCAAGCGCGTTTCAGTGCAAAAAAGAGCTAACGTGCTGCCTGATTTTCTGTTCGTACTTCATACGATCAGATGAAGCCACAAGTAGCATTTAGTCAGATCTGGAAAAGATGTCGCCGGCTATTCATCAAGAACCGGTAGGCTAGAGCGAAACAGCTCGAGATGAGAGACTGCATATTGTAAATAAAAGCTCTATATATTGACATTAAGCAAATATTCAGTAGACTTACTGAAAAATGCATCAATATACATTTGTTCAGTCCTTGGAGATCTGCCACTTTCAACCTTCTTCCAGCAGGTCGGCAAAGCAAAATGACGGAGTGTAACGGGGTAAGCCCGTTACATAAAAATCGATACGAATGTATAAATTTTTAGGTATTATATATTTCGATAATACTCAATCAACATCACTCGAGAAGAGGTGATGTTGGCCGGATATAATACCCCCGAGGGTAGTATTCTTGGGTTCTCTACTATTGAGTTGACGTGGACCAAATCAACCAAACTAACTACCAATCACTGCTGGACGCGCGCAATGGGTGATGAGCAAGAGACCCACATACGAAATTTGAAGTTTAATTATAGTTGGATCACGACGAAAGATGATTGACAACGAAACTAACTATGTTAAATACAGTTCTGCTTTTCCCTCAGACAGAGCTTTCGGGTTCTATTTGCTTTGGTTGCGCTTCCTCGCCACGTGTACGTGACGTCAGGGGCACGCGGCCTTAAGTTCATTCAACACTAATGGCTTTGCTAGTCATCCGGCACCTGCGTGCCCTGTTGTAGGACGCGTCACGAGAGCGAAGCATATTTATGAACCCAGCAGACGATACAGACCCACGTCCTTTTTCGGCAGCCGCTTCGGACTTCATGGAGTGGCACGAGTTGGACTTTTCCGGCCTAGCAACACATCCTTCATTATGCCTTGATCGCTTAGCGTACGCACCTCGTCGACAATGGTGCTCATGGCACGGCTACAGCTCACGTCTGCGCGTAAACGGCAAAAACCAGTACGAGCGACATATTGCTGTATCCTCGCACGATCGAGACAATAATACGATGGGTTGTGATGGATTCGCTCCCATAGGTGCAATGACCGAGATAAGTCTCATCCAGAGACGGCTGCATATTCACAACTAATTCTCCACTGCCATGCACTACACGAATCAAGTTAGGTAGAACACAAAAAGCGTCAGGGCCCATATAGCAGGAGCTACGCAGCTCCTTAAGTCAGAGGAAGACTTAACGCTCTACAAGCAACTTTGGTTCAAAGAACCCGACTCAGAGAGTCAACAAGCTCAGAGAGCTGTACAATCCCTATTCCAGGGGGACCAAACGATTCAAAAAAATCACAGCACAGAGTCCTTAAGATCAGATACCTTTACAGGCGTTGCTAGCTCTTACGATCAAGACGTCTCGTAAGGCACGTGTCTTATGTTGATCATAATCGAGAACTGAACTTTATTTCTGATTTACCTAAAAGCGCACCTCAGAACAAAGTACTTAACCTAGTCACTACTGTCATAATTAATACCTCCTATAAGATCTTTTTATTCGGTAGCTAACACATGTCAGCCCCTGACAACTGCTACGGGGATCTAATACCATATTTAATCGGACTCCGTCCTTGGTGTACCACGCATGTTATGTAACCCGCTACACAAGCACCTGTTGTGTGACCCTGTTACAGCTCACCTCTAACTCGACCATCTAGTCCGACTCGAGCATCTTCATCTTAAGTCGTTGAATCATGCATCCACGCATGCTTACAGTCTGCACGGCTTTCTGATTCAAACGAATAGCTATGGATATCGTTTGCGGGTGCGAATCGAGTCGGTTGTATCTTATCATATTTAGCAATGTCGTACACGGCGCACGTGCTAATCAGAACAATGTCCGCAGCATAGATCGTAGGGGCTGGTATGTATCCATCCTTCAGCAGAATCGCACGCACGAATTGAGAGTCGGATGAGTTCATTTAACAGCCCTACGTCATATGATAAATGGGAGACGCTGCTACTTGTCGTTAGTCACATAAAAGTTGTTTAAACTTGGATCCTGTACCGTCTGGAGGCTGGTGCGCGCACGGTCGCGACTAGCGCAGGAAATTGCCACGAATAGGACCAGAATTAAGGGAAATGACTCTCCTCTGCACTGTCCCGTCTGCCTGTGCATAAGTGCAAGTAGGGCTGCTTTCATTATAAAATACTTACTCTCCACAGGTGCTTGGGGGTTGGACGGTCAAACTTCACGACCTGTTGCAGGTAAGGGCCGACCTCGCCTGATTGGCTGTTATTCTAATAACTTGGTAGGTGGGACGCGGAGAGACGGGCGTCACGTTTGACGATCCGTATGTCAAGCCAGTGCGACGGGGAGAGGCGGAATCCATGTGGGATCATTACACAGTGACACACGGACTGAACGTGTGTCATTTGCAACTCGACCTGGTCTAGTTGCAGTGCAGATGGAAGACATGTAGAGTAGTTTAAACGAGCGAAGTTAACAATCAATATATTTCATTTTTACTTCCTATTCCCTTTGCAAAAGTGCAACTACAACACTTCTTTCTAACAGCTCTTTCGGCTAGAGCTGCTAATGCTAATTCTACGTTACGTACTAAACTCTGGGCGGGGCGAGCCTTCATAGAGATTTATGCCGTGTGACCCCTCCGACCTCCCGGGGGTGATCTGCGAGTACCGCGGCTTGGTTTGAACTCGCCAGGGGCCTACACCCCTCATTACACTATGGGCCTTTTCGTCTAGTAGGGCCTCCAGCCCACCCAATGTATCACACACCCTTCGGTGCGAGTTGGCAGGGCGGCCACACATTGGGTGGTTGCTCGTCATACTTTATTAGCCTATCTCCGGGCCCTGTTATCGAACCCCCCTCCAGGATATCGATCCAGGTACCTCCTGGTCCCAGCTCCAGTGGTCTACCACTCGGCCACTGGGGTCGGTGAAGAGCCCCACAGACGCGACTGAACGGCTTGAGTGGCGCAAGAAGGAGAAGATAGGATTCCCGCCATCTTGTTTGAATTAAATTTGACTATTACATTAATTGTTTGAGATAAGTGATCTGTAGTTTACTCTGAAAAAACGGATGATGTCGCTTCCTATATATATTGTCTGTAAGAGACTTATTATAAAACATGCTGTATAAGTTGGACATAAATTTGTTATACATGGAGTCGAGAGGGGCGAGTGTAGTGCGCTTTTATGATAATGTCTCACTGATTTATCGAATTATAAAGCAATAGCTGATACCATTGTAGACGCCCTTCAAACGTTTACTCGAAATTACAATTACCTGCTGTGTCGATCGTAAATATGGTTACGCAGATGCTCATTTTCCTTGGTTTCGTTACTAACCGTACGTAGTCGATTACTCTGTACAATTATCAGGTTTCTTGTCATCATTTTGATACTATATAAATCATTGTTATATGTGTATGATGTGAGGCGATCAAGCTGTAGCCCACTGCACCGCTTAAAACTATAAATTTACTTGTAAGTGTCCAAATCAGGAATATAAGGCAAATCTTTCGTGCCGAGAATACACACAGATACATCTTTGAAGACGCTGATAAGGCAAAAATTGTCGTCTTTAGGTATCATTTATGAAACGTGGCATAATCAACGTAAAAGGGCGTAAAACGCGATGTACTGCTATGTGCTACCTTAACCAAACCATCGAAATTTTTTTATAAAAAGACAGTGATTCCACTCGCTTCAAATGGTTTTGACTTGATCTTTGCAACAAATCGGCTTTATTTTCGCTCATAAATTAACGTCCTGTACAACTCGGCCGCCTCGTAGGTTGCGACTACAAGAAACTTCTGTATTGCACAAATTTGAAATCGATGTATACGATCAATAGGACGAAAAAGTAAGTGGTACGAGTACGCGCAAGATTATTGAAGATCGACTAAAATTTCAATGCGCGTATCAGTTCAAGGTATAGTATTTGAATCAAACAATACAGCTTAAAAATTGATCTGTCCTTGCTGGATCATTTTACTGTTATTCCGGAGCCTATGGTCCTTCCGTCATACTCTGTTGATATTTAGATGCATGCGCGGCGATTGATACACTTCTTTACGACACTCTACTAGGAATGACGATCAACATCTTGCGTCTTATCGTTCGGAGGGGCGATTTCATAACCCAAGTCTTACAGAATTTGGCCACGTGTCAGCTGTCGTACACGATTTGAAAGCAACAAGAAGCTCACTGATTTGCCGGTATTCAGAGACTGCGTATTCTTCGTTATTTGTGCCATAGTGAAACATGGCTTTGTCCACGCCGACAAGTGGTCCGGCTGAGCTTTTATATTTGGTTCAATATGAAATGATGTTGACTTTAATTTTTTGGATATGGGCTGCCGTAAACTCGGCTGACGACGTTCATCAAGCTGCAATGAGGTGCTCCCAGATGTAATGTCGCAGCCGTCCGTATAATGCGCATAGCTTAAGCTTACCTGCACTGGCAATAGTGTAGGCGGGTGACTCAAAACCTCCTGACACAAAAGCGCAGAGAAAGCTCATAAAAAATCGAACACGAGAGTTTAGAGCTAAGCGTGATATGTATAAAATAGGTAGGCATACCAATCAGAATGTGCTTTGACCTGAATTATTTATATCTAGATATAATTGTGTATGTACTATCTGCTAATTGCCAAGTGCGCGTCCGTCACTCATCGGATCCTTTATTGTTGATTATGATTTAGATCCACGCATCATCAGGCTTTACTGCATGTATTGTTGCAAAATTTTATGCAACACTAATGCGATACTCCAAATTCGCATTAATGGGCTTATTGGCGATGACATATGTCGGGCTCATTCGGTCTCGAGATGATCTTTGATTTTGACAATGCATCGTAGCTACGCATAACGTATCGATTGATCTTCCGTTCGACCTGTCTGTGAGACCACGTGTTACTCAACTTGTTTGATGTTAGGCGTCTAAAAATTAGATACAAGCACGTGTCGGGATGGATCTATTCTCGCGCTCGTTGAATACATACAAATACGATACGTACAAGTGCTACCTGAACTACAAGGCAAACGCCAAGCATCGAACAGCAGCGCACAAAATATCAATAATTTGCTAGGTGGGATATCATCGCTGACAGTGATAAATTGCACGCATCGCTAATCAGAACTCTGTTAGAAATGTTGGGATAACGAGGGGTTAAGGGTTCATGTGTGCGTCAACGATCTCAGAATTGCCGATCATCACAAGTCAGCACACAGTACTTCGCGCGCACATTCTTATCATATTATTGTACGGATGAATGCAATTTATGAATCGTTGCCTCCTTTTTATCAGTAAATGAGTATTGCTCTGCAAAAGCGATTACGGTAGAAACTTTATGGCACACAAACAAAAAAGGTCTGTGAGTACAATTCATTTGTAGCTTGAATATAGTAGCAACAACGTGCTAGCCACTATTCTTGATGGCTTAATGCTTGCTGTCAGAGACCTATTTGATTCGGAAAGTGCTAACAGAAACTTGCTCCACCCAAACATAATTGTCTTAAACTGCGTACAGTGTGCGAATTAAAACATCGGGTGGATCTTGCCGCACATAATGCAGTCTACTTTCTCATATGTATCTGCACATACGTTCCTATTAAATAGCACGTACGATCGTTTACAGTTGACAGAATGATGAAGACAGAGAAGTTGTAATCACAATGCATTTTACCTCATGGATTAAAAAGAAAGGACCCGCAAGTAATGACTTATGGCAGCATAAAATAGTGCATCAGATAAGAAACGGTGGAATTTGTAGATGCAACACTAAAATGCATCTTCAACAAGCTAAATTCATATGACGCCTTGAATTCCTTAATGGATCGAACTCGGTTAGGCTTCGGCACTACAAATGGACTTCGCCATCAATTACTTGTAAAACCCGGGTCCCGTTACAACACATTAACCGTGGTACATACCCGACTCATCGATATACTTCGAGCGGTCGCTATCAATATGTATCCGTTTAGTACTTGGCGATACTCAAAAAGTGTAAATTGTCGTGAATGAAGTGCAAACTATGTGCTACCACTAAATCCATTACGACTGGGGTATCCAAATACCCAGTAGTCCTGTCGAACTAGCAGTTGCCAACTCGATCTGCATTATTGTTCGGAATAATGTGTTTCCGGAGCTGCCGACCCCAAGATAAGACCGTTAGCAGAAGCTGTCCGGTCGTTAGCACATGATTAGACCTACACATTTTACTTTTTGCAGCTTATGATACATTAAAGCAGATCATGGACTGTCGGTCCTCAGGTGTAATCACTTATAAGTAATGCAAACATCTGTATTTCGGCATATCGCGTCTGGTCGAGAATAACTGCGGATCCCTCGAATAAGGCGGTAGTGCTTTGGTGCGGGCGCCCCGTTGTCTTGGCAGGAGATGGCATGTAAGTCCTTAACTTTACTCCTTACATACGCAATTTTACATCGATTAAGTTGTTTCGTGAGCCCTGTTAATGTAAACGCTGTCCAACAGAGCAATTAGGACTGATGCATGTTTATATTCTTGCAGATAAAACCAACCGGGGAGCGCTTTTCAACTTAATCGTTAGTCTTGTTGAATAAATCGCACAGGACTTCTGGCGTCTTCACATCGTACTGTCCTTACAAATTAAGACATGCCTGGTACATTCAAAATGTACGAGGCACATGAGATGCCTGGTGCGACTCCGCAGAGCGACAGGGTACGTAGTTTCATGTCACTCCACGTACCCGCTATTTTGCCAGTTCCTTTTAACATGATGAGAATAGTTTTACTACCACTAGCAGCAGCGTTTGTTGTACGCAATTTATCCGGATACCGTTTGGCGCCACACATTCCATCTTCTTGTCTCTGAAAAGCGGCATACCAAGGATGCCAAGACATTCTACAATGGCGTGATAGAAAAAAATGCGCGAGTAAAGACGAAGAAGAATATAAAATCTGTTGCTAAAATCGCGTCAGACAACTTCTCAGGCGCTTGATGACCAAGAACCTACCTCCATTCTGTGCTTTCATTTTGGTCAAGAATGTCGTGGAAACCTAAAATCAATGTAAAGCGGCGTTATCGGTGTACACAATGTATGAACGAAACATTAACGAAATGCAGAATGAGCAGCGCCACAACTCCGCGATACCGAATAACTTCTGCAATATGTCAGTGAGAATATCAGTACCGGCAACACAGGGTCCATGCTAACCCCTCTACTAAGAATATCCGTCGACCGGAGACGATAAGATGATAGCCGGGCCCACGGTGGGTGAAACGACGTAGAAGCGGACAAAGGCACAGAACGGATGCGCGAAAACAGCGATCGTGAGAGCAGATTGAGGTAGAACACCGGTGTTGGTAGAAGATGGTAGATGTACATCTGATGTGGTGAAGTTAGTGTTTGGGTAAGAATGGATGGATGAGTGCGCTAGGAAAAGGAGTAGGCTCTAGAAATTACCCTTTGGTACGATTAGTTTAGTTCGGTGACCTTAAATAAGCTTTAAGTCCTCGCGTTCCCATTCAGGATAATGCGGTTCGTGGGATAGGATGGAGCTACGCGTTGTGAGTCGTAATATTGACACTAATTTATCGTGGTTTTGCATGACGTAGCATTTTGTTGATATTACTTAGGAATTACAACAAAAGATATAGGCAAAATGTGCGACAGCTGATCACGCTCGTGCATAAACAACAACAACAGAGGTCCGGCCGGCGACGTAGAATCAATTATAGAGGAGTAGACTGTAAAAGGGATTCCTCTGCTGCTAATTAAGGAGAGAAACGATACATGCCATAGCGTCAATCGAGTACGACGGACGTAAAAAGCGTTCTGCGTGTCGCCCAGACACGCAAGAAAAAATGCACAGTCACACGCAGAGGAAGAGGATACCTGACGATCATCTTGGCATTAAATCTGTCACATGCTCACTATACAGCTTCGGGCTCACAATGAACTCCACGTTTGCCACTCAGCATATTGCATATTCGATTGCGCACAGTTTGTCAGAGTTTTGGACGTATCTAAATGAAGCATCCTACATGCAGTGGCTGCGAGAACATTAGGCACACAACTCACAAATTTGTGCGATAAAGCATTCGAGCTTTGCTGTCAAACTCCAAGTACGTCAATCACACAAGAAACTCGCTATGATAACTCAACATCCAGTCTCTTTCTTTGGTATACAGTGACAAAAAGAATCCGTCAACATATGGTCGGAATCTGGCTGCAACCGCTTGCACAAATCGCACGGCTGCATCCCGTACTGCACGATTTGTACGGCATATAGTCTTTCCTGACCTTAACATATATCTTGTGTAAAATAGTATACCAGGTTTTGATGTCTTGTTACCAAAACCTTGAACTCGACTCCAGACTCCGATATTCGCACACATACTATCAAAGAACGAACGCAAGCAATGGATAGTGAGTTTTATTCCGTTCTTGCTCGTTGAAGCATACGGCTATGTACACCGTTTGGAATGCTCAGTATTTCCTGATCAGAATTTGACTCGGAACGCCGGAGGGTGAATAGCCGAAACCGAGAAAAATTTGATCGAAACAAGGCTCCAATTGCTTTACAACTACGCTCACGGCTGCTTCTTCGGGTAGAACGATAAGTGGCACAGGCCAGTCAGTCTTCCAAAAGATATATTTTATTCACTTAATTTATTAGAAATCACAGACCTGATTTGTTAGCACTAGCCTGGTCGTTACACTCTCAGCTTTTCTACGTGTCGGTAATAAAAAGACGACCGCTGTTCTGCCACGTTTATTTTCGGTTATATCCACTGAGCAGACAACAATTCGGAAAGGGGAGTCAGACGACGCTCGTAGCAGAAAGCGACATACCTTTCTCGTCTATCTAAGAATTGGCCAAAAAAAGCCAGACCTCCTGTCATCGTCGACCACCATAGCGTCAAGACGACAGCAGATCCTCACTCCTAAATTAGAACAGCACGCGCCAACTGTCGCCTGAGGATCTCCCACCCGGGTCGCAGATTGAGCTTCGTTGTCCAACATGGTCAAGGTCCTCCCACCTCTCGCTCTTGCGATCGTCTCGTCCATCAACGGTGGCATTCTGTCGAACCCGGTCGCAGGAGTGACGACTAACGTCAGGACGACGGACCCGAACCCGGTCGCAGGAGTGATGGCGAGCGTAACGGCACCGGACCTGGCCTCAGCCACGATCCAGGGATCAGGCGTAGCCCGGGGAACACGGGTCGAAGACGCTGCTGAAGAATCCAGCGACGAAGAAAGGTCTCTACCCAGCATGAAGTCGACCTTTTTTGAAACCATGGGAGGCTGGCTCGTCCGCGGATCAAAGAAGGATGGACCAAGCAACACTGATTTTCCATCGCTTGTCTCGAAGGTGACGCGCTTCGAACAATCTGGTAACAAGCGCTTGCCAAAGAAGAGGCCACACCCTTTGCCGCAGCCCGGGGCACAGCGTTTGCCAAAGTCCGGGGCACAGCGTTTGCCAAGGAACGGGCCGCACCCTTTGCCGCAGCCCGGGGCACAGCATTTGCCAAAGTCCGAGGCACAGCGTTTGCCAAAGAACGGGCCACACCCTTTGCCGCAGCCCGAGGCACAGCATTTGCCAAAGTCCGAGGCACAGCGTTTGCCAAAGAAGGGGCCACACCCTTTGCCGCAGCCCGGGGCACAGCATTTGCCAAAGTCCGAGGCACAGCGTTTGCCAAAGAAGGGGCCACACCCTTTGCCGCAGCCCGGGGCACAGCATTTGACGCAGCCATAAAAGGTCGAATTCGGCCCCACGCGGAGGTCGGTATGGAAGTCTCTACGGTACTCGTGTCAGCCCAGCGACATACAAGAAAGAGGAGATGGTCAAGGTCCACAGCATTCGCGACTACGTTGACGCTCGCATTGAGACGTGAAGGTAGAAAAGGTTTGTACGAAAAAAAGACATCGGAAAGCAGAATATTTGCTGAAGGAAAGTTTTTTCAATGCAATATGATGTCACGCAAGAAGTGCGGTGAGAGTTGCACGAGTATGTCGTCTCGCAGTCAGTCCAGCTCCAATGTAAAATTGATCTTAAATATCGATTTTAACCAGTTTTTATCATTATAGGATTATGCGCTAACAACTTTACATTGCTGTAACGGGACACTGGTAGCTACGCACTGACTTAGCAAGCTCTCACTGGAAATGGTGTGAGCAAGCAACCTGTTAGACAAGGTACAGGGTACGCTAGAGGAAGACACACGACGAAGCGGCTACGCTTAGTTGTAGATATGTATGATGGTATCAATATTTAATAAATCCTGAAATGTGTCTTGTTAGTCTAATCTGATCCATATTAATATAACAGCATGTATCGTTACGTCTACCCACTAAACAATGCGCGCGTCTATCAGCGATTGGTGGATCTATATGATGATGGCCCATATCAACCAATGAGTAGACCATTAAGTCACTGCGACAATATCACTCAATTTCGGTGATATTGAAATGAGAAAACTGTTATTATGTTTACTTTCTCTATTGTCATTAATATTATAACTGATAGGATCGTGTAACATGCTCACCCCGTAACATTTGCGATTTGTGATGGCTATATTGCTACCTAATATTTTCTGGTATTGAAAAAAGGCCTGGTGCTCGAAACCGGTTTGTGTGGGACACTTCTTTGTCTTGCTTTAATATACAGAAGAACTGAACGGGCTTAATGGAAGCTTCGAAGTACTTCTGTCCAAACTGGGCGTGTATAGGTATCAGCGGCCGAGATTAATCAAAATTGCAGTCAGTATACATCTACGAGACGAATGATAATTTTGCACATTTGAAAATAACCTGTCACGCAAATTTGCAATTAGTAGACTGAGAATCTTAAAACAAAGTACAGCATGTCTAACGGAGAGAGTCCAAGTTTGAAGACACCAGTTCGGCATAGAAAGAGAAAAGTGATATACAAGAATACCCGGAAAAGAGTGCACCACAAGATAGAAAAATTAATATATGCACCGTTCCATTAAAATCGAATAAACATGCTACTTAAAAATTTGACATATGCCCTTGACAATCGAAAGACACAAGAATTTATAGAGTGATATAATGACAAAAAAATGCACCTACTAACTACAAAAAAGACTACGAATGTGTGCGATAGAGCCACACAACCAATCATGACTAGAATACCTTTTTTGCGTTCATGAATACATTCTAATCGCCCTGTATTTTCGAAATCAAAATTGAATAATTCATTGGTCGAAGTCATTAGCTAAAAATTATTGTATTGACACTTTGCGTACCTCGACAGATTCGGAATTCAGTCGACGGTGGAGCCAAATTCTTTCCTTTTATTTAATTCTTATGTTCTGACCACATAATACGAACCCCTTGCTTTTGCGGCATTGTACTACCGATAAACCTGGCCGATCTGATCCCTACTGAGCATAATATTTTGCGAAGTTTAATAAAGAGTCGATACACCGATTCCGTTCCTATATAATTGTGTAGGTTCAAGTGGATAATTGGAAACTTTATATGTTGACCTATACTCTCGTCCAAATTCAGAAATCGTGGTCGGGAATATGGGTCACTGGCGTGAACACGACCGTAACACGGCGCTGGTCTGGGATCAAAATCACGCCTTCGTGCAGTTCACAATTGTATGATATTGGGAATGGATCGAAATTAAAAAAAGTGGCTGCGTTCAACAAAAGAGAACCCTGAACGTACTATTAAATCTTCTGATAATCTTCTCGGCATGTACAGTTTCATGGTTTGTACCGCAGAAAAGTATACACGCATCAGCGTCTTAGTAAGTAATGGTTTTCCTTTTCGACCCTCATCTCCTCGCACAATCTCTGCTGTAGTTTACGCATCCCTCTTATTGAAACTCTCTCCAGATCTGAATGTTCACCGAGGACCAAAATGATGACACGAAATGCGTTAACTTTTCCCTCGGATCTGGTCTCTTCTTGCATGATTGTGACACCTTGTCTTATCGACTCCGGCTCTTCAAAGTCGCTGATCTCTTATACCGTAAGCAAAATCCCTGCGTCCACTTCTTCGATGAGCAGGGCTGTGGAAGTTAGGGCTTCCATCTCCGTGTCAGCCTCGAAGGTGCAGTATTTGAAGTCGTACGGGTACATCGAGTCGTGCATAAGTAGCTGACACATTTGTGTTATCATGTCGGTGTTCAGTTGGTCATTAATGACATTTCGTGATATGAGAGTGATTCGAACGGCCCTGCACAAAACCTGTGTGCCGATATCAATTTACAATAGCATCGAATAGAACGTCAAGCGAACAGATTTTATCCACTTCATCGCCGTGGGCTGGTCCAGCGTGTATATACTAATCAGTAATATATGCTCCTCCATACCCAAAGCGTGCTCGAGCTGACGACGCCGGTCTCGACGCTTGAATGAGGCGATGATGCCGGCGTCCACGGTCTGCAGCTTCGCGATCTTGTTCGAAAGAACTCTTCTTTCAAGCTCTTTAACTCCATACAATGAGCAGGATGCGCCGATGCATTGTCAAGAAGGAGAAATGATTTTTCGTTTTGGAGCTTGCATGTCGTTTCCACGATTATGAAGCCACTATCTGGATTGGACACCGATCATCCGCGCCTTGAAGTTGCTGCGAAGGTTGAAGCCACAATAATACCCTGTCTTCTACTTGAAGGAGCGCGGCTTTTTCGCGTAACCAATGGTGAGGAATTTAGGTTGATCCAAGTCTTCAGCAGGTCACATCCGAGCGACCGTCACACATGTCTTACTATATCGATCCTTTCATTGCCGTTGGGCGATGTTCGTATTAAGCGCAAGACAGTAGAACAGTCCCGTTTCGTTCATGTTGGTGGTGTCAGCAATCGGGACGCCTAATAGACATTCCCGGATGGCGTCACGCTGCGCGGGCAACTTCTCCGAGTTTTCAGAGCCGCTCTCATCCCTGATGCTAAGTCGCTTGTATCCGTTACGTTCTGAAAAGCTTGTGTGCACCCATTTTAAAACAACAGCAGCTGATCTTCCTAAGTACCGTCCAACGTTGCAAATTTCTTTGCTCTCGACTTGACCAGATCTCCGATCAGCATCACACTCTTGGCTTGACACTGCGGTACCCAATCCACCAGGGATTCATCTAGTGCAGGAAACACGACCACTAGGGCCCGCTTACTCATGAGATCGAGGTCCATGACGTGCTGGATCTTCTAACAGTCACGCCGAATGCCGGAGATCGTCCCCTGGACTGGCGCTTTGAAGAGACCAACTCGCGCTTCGCCTTATCTACCACATTGCGACTGTGTAAGAGGGGAGTTTGCTCCATGCCACTGGAAGATATTCTCTATCTGCTCATACGTCAGGTAACCGACCTGTTTGGGTCGCGAAGACTTCATAGTGTGAACGGCGAATTATCAGACAGAAAAGTGATTTATTTATTTGTGTATTTTTCTCCTATCGTAAGCGCTTCATCGCGATTTCCGCTCATTTTGCTCTGCCAAAGGTTGGGGCAGCGAATTTCATTCTATATCTCTGATGGTGTCATCACCCCGAAAGTAAGAGAATTCACTGCTGGCAGGTAGAGCCGGTACACCCTATACACCAGGACCGCAGAATTAACTTATATTTTCTATGTGCCGTTCTCGAACCGGTGACATCTCGGATGGTGCTACCACACTAACCCGGTTGAGCAACTCGAGTACACGAAATGAGTGACACACAACACTGATTTAATTTGTGCACACAATTGCTACAAACATTGGCACAAACTAAAACTTAAATGTATGAATCTACCCTCCAATGCATATTTACAACGCATCACCATTACTTTGCTGAGCGGCAAGTTCATTGACGAGTCGCTTGAAATAGAAATCGTGCTAAAATTAGGTGCTGACCACGAATACTGGCTCATTTGTTTTTTGGAGGGATGCTGATGAGTATAGGGTATTCGCAGCTCTACAAATTGATGCTATCGTTATTTATGATACACTTGCGCTCCACGGGCCATATCAAAAAGGCAAATATATATATATATATATAAATACTAAAGTTTATTATTTCGCACTGTAATGAAGACAGCTCACACATGCAGCATGCGACAAGTAAATTACGTGTGATACTCAAATACATACATCAGACGGCAAGTTAATGACGTGTAATGCTCGACCAAATACAGTGTGCGATCAAATATTGACGTTAAATGTTCGATCAAATTTAGTGTGCGAACAAATATTGACGTTAAGTGGTCGATCAAATTTAGTGTGCGACCAAATATTGACATTAAATGCTCGATCGAATTTAGTGTGAGACAAGTCAATAAAACTAAAAGTTCGATTAAAAACACGTGCGACAAATAAATAAACAGGTGACGCAATTTTGTATTTCGCGAGTGATAAGTTTTGCAGATGCTTGCTAAAATGTGAAGTGAGGGGTTTCTTATCACGGCATAGTAAAGTGAGTAATTTGAATGTCATGAAAGGAGCTACCCGAGGTGGTTGGTTCGATATGTTTATCTGAACACGCAAATACATATTGGGATTTTAGATAAAAAATGGCTATCTGCGATGAACGGCGTTACAAAAAGTACTGAGTCGTGATATTGTAATAATGAAGAACAAAGAGACTAAATTAGTTATAAGTGATTTTGAAATGGCAGTGAGAGTACAAATCGATAGGGGTGTAAACATTGCTACGCCAAATACATCAATAACAATTTATCAAAGGTTGGAAAAGAAATACAAACGCTAACATATTAATGCAATTTTATGCTCCTATCATGTATGCTGCATTACCCATTGAACACATAGCTGAAATGAAATGTGTCAGAATGAAAAGAATAGTAAGATTTATGTGGGATTGATATCGTTATTATATAATAGTGCATTTCAGCGATTTAAAAGTATCGGACTTGCTGCGATGGGGTGAACTCTATCCTTTTCATTAACATGTGATTACATCTACATGTTAGTGACACGGCAAGGGTCAATGTAGGCAATTTTGGGAGACCCTTGTGGCATTGCACAGTCAAAGAGATGCTCCATTGATTTACGATTATCAGGATAAAAATTGAATCATCATGTAGTCCTTAGATACCAACTTATGTACTTTGTCGTCATCCCGGTCATCAGAATCTTTATAGGGATTAATAAGCCAGCGGTCTTGGTGAATTAACTGTAGAGTGGATTAGGCATAAATACCCGCTTGACAATTTTTTTGTATAAAAGTAGCCTAATTTTAGCTCATGTAGCTACGCAATTGCTAGTTTTCTAGAAAAAGTGAATATACAGGATCACATCACTATAAATTTAATTTTGAAATCTTGTTTAATTGAATAACGACACCAATATTTCGTTCTTCAAATACGATTGATTAGAATAATCATCTAGCGGCAGTGATAAACTCTATAGATTTGAAATTTTGAATGGTGCGTATCGACCTTGTATGACGCCAGTACGAGTTAAATAATATTATTGCCTTCAAAAGAGTCACAGACTTCATGGTAAAGATCTGAAAGTCCATCAATAAGATGCCGAGCTTGACTATATCTATTTTATTCTTCGTTTTTATACTGCTGTCTCAGGTACTCACCTGCTTCTGTACCCAAGATTTATGTAGTGTCTGAAATGTCTGCGGCGCCTCAACCTCCAAATGTGTCATATCCCGCCAGATAATCTCACAAACAAGTGCGCATCGAAGCACGCCGGTGCTGACTGAACACGTAGCCTCTCCCGCATCTCCTGCGTAAAAGCGGTACGATTCCACGCGCCATGACATCAATCTCAGCACACACTTCTGTGGTTGACTTACCAGCTTTGTGTCGTATGTCGAGCTTTACTTAACCCGTCAAAGGCTGAGTAAGGTTGATCACACCCGCACAAGAAAAAAACTTATAGTATGGCACTTTTCATCATCGCTTAAAAGACACTGTATCTGTATTTTACGCAGTCTGCTGATGAAGGACGTGATCGCCGGTGCTCATGACGCGTTGACGGCGGATGTTTTTTAGATTAATGGACAAGACCATTTCGTCATCCTGCGCTACGATATATATATGGTAGTGCCACCACTGCTTATCAAAATATATAAGGATCTGTACTTTCGATACTTGAGATTGCGCTGTATAGCGCTGACCGCTATATACCGGATGTATCATATTATGTTAATACTATCACAGACGTAAGCATTTATTAAGACTTCTTCTATTGTAATTAGAAATAAGCGGAAGAGAGCCAGCGATTGCTTGTCGATACCGATTTTATCGCAGTCCGAAATGTGTAGAGAGTTGATTGCAAACTTTTAGAGCCTCTACAAAATTATAATTTGATTGTATGAAACTCAAGCCAATGATAAGGACATTTCGTTTTGTACTGCAACAGTAAAAACCTTAGCATACTGAAGACTTTTGTGCAGGTGTCTTAAACGCCAAGTACAATCTCGCGTATAGATTTAACCAACTGATGCGCACGTTAGTCAAATGTATGACTATAAACTGTTGTCGTCAGCGTTATCCTTTCCAATATATACGAATAAGACTATCAATACTGTAACTGGAATCAAAAGACTAATTATACCGATTTGTTGGTATACTATTTGCGCTCGCCCATAAATGATTTAACGAGTTTAAAATTTGAAGTATAATGGTCGGTTGAATATGAAGATGAAATCGCTATACAGTTTATTGAAATTAGTTAATTTAAATATCCGCTACGATAAAATCCACGTTAATATATATTTACAAATATCATGTCATGGGGTCGCTTTGTTACAAAAAGCAGAAGCTTAAGAAATAAATACGCAAAAAGTATCACGAAATCCATGCTATTTTAATTGCTTAGGGCCTGACTGCCAGCTTTGTATCTTCTTGGATAGAACTATCTTTTGTCCATGCTTGACGAAAAGTACATGGTTGTTGTCGAACCGGATCTCTGTCATGCATCTTGAACTTAGATTAATATTCTTAAATTTTTATGTGTCGCGTCAAACTACTTATAACTAGCATTTTTGAACGCCATGCATCTATGTTGTGATCTTGCGGAGATTTAGCGGTGAATTGAAGATAACGTGTATTGCAGCAAAGGTTATCGTTCTTCATTGTCGAAAATTTTAATTTTGTGCAAATATCTGACAACTCCATGAACTTGCAAATAAATTATCCTGCTCTATACGTATGAGAATATATATTAAAAAAAAGTCCCATGTAAGCCGCCGTCCTAAGACTCTTCATGCAGAGAAATATGGACAGTATCTCCAATTTCTACTTTAGCCGACGTAGAAGTGAGACAAAAAAACTCAATATGCGAAAATGCTCTTGCAAAAAGCGGTACTTTTTGTTTTTCGAATAAGCATCTCGGCTATGAAGCTTTGACTAAAAAACAAACAATCGTGAAATGAGGCGATTATGAATGCGCGA
Source organism: Hyaloperonospora brassicae (assembly GCA_947650285.1). Taxonomy (NCBI): domain Eukaryota; phylum Oomycota; class Peronosporomycetes; order Peronosporales; family Peronosporaceae; genus Hyaloperonospora; species Hyaloperonospora brassicae. The sequence continues at coordinate 194,540 of CANTFL010000226.1, read as the reverse complement.
CGTACCGACTGGTATTTTGATATCTGTAGATCATTTGGACGCGACTATATAATTAGTAATGATTGACTATATGATCGGATGTCTAGTCTAAAATTCTAGTAGTATTTAAGGTTGTAGTAGAGATTGTAAACTAATGGCGTAAACATGGACACTTTGCATAATAAAAACAAGATTTAGAAGGTTTCTATCTCTTTCGTGATATTTTACTTTGATCTTTTAGCTTTCAAATTTCGATGACAAATGCGTTATAGACTAGATTGTAAAATAAACAAGCCTTACAACTCGCAATTCGGCAACGGTTCATCAGTGTGGATATCAGAAATGAGTCAGATGTTTAAATTGACATATCGTAGGAGGATCGATTTTACTAGATGGTTGTGCAATGAGAGGCATAGACCTTATCTAACGTATTAATCATGATCCTAGGGCATCAATTTGACTTTACTGTGTAGAGAGACGTTAGCCCTCTTACCTCCAACATAACAAAAATACTGAGGGGACGACGACACTTAACTGGTTCATAATTAATTTACTAGCGTAGCCTTTCAGACTAAGTAAGATAACGTTAACGTAATTTATTTACTAACTTTTTACGTCGTCTGGGCCAAAAACCGTCATGAATCTCTCACACAACAACAAAAAAGGTTCTTATGACCATGGTTAATTATCGTAACTATTAATGCTTGGGACATTACCTCACTAGATACAAACAATATTAATATTTGGTGCAACAATACTTGGGCACATCATTCGATAGTATTAGGTGTATAAATATGGTGTATTACCTACTGTCACAAAATATGCATGTGTGTCAGGAAATATAATTGTCCATCGAAACATGTAAACATATTTGCCTCTACGTTTCGATGCACAATAACGTTTCCTATCACACATAAATATTATGACAGAAGGTAATCCTTTACCGTATGTACGCGCACTAATAGTTAGCTCATCGAGGCTGTAATTGAAGCTACGATATTCTTGTAGAATGTGCCTTACCACAGGACACAGTCGATGAAGACGTGTAGAAATATCCAATTTACACATTCATTTCCATTAGAAAAAGCATAATTCGGCCTTACACATCTTAAATCTTTCGTCACGATAATGCTTACCATTCAATCGATAACTTTTTGTTGTGCATATACGGACTCACACATGTAGGACGCGACGAAATTAAAAATTGCGAACCATCAAGATCGGACAGTGTAATGATACAGACAGAGTTACATCAAATATCGGTTCCAGCAGCTTGTACTGCACCCATGGCTGCTTTTTTCACGCAGATGAGCAAAATTTAATACGAAGTATATTCTTTGAAGAGGATTTTTAAAATCATATGTATAAGTTGTCGAATTTTGGACACTCACAGAAGCGAGTAAATCAAGATGTATGATTTGGTCGACTTTTTATATGGTTCGCGTTGGACGGGGTTGGAAGCATAGCGCCAACTATAAGAAGATAAGATGCAATGAAGCATAAGCAAATAGTATTGTGGATTCTTTTTAAGCCCATGAGGCCTCCACGTGATTGGCTATGGGCAATAGGATTTATGGCTACTGGTTTGTCTGTCGTTCGTCATGATGATGCATGGAAATTCAATAGAGAAGGGCAGGTAAATTAGGATATCGTGATAAAATGAAGGAAGGGTTGTTGCCAATTGTATATATCTTGATGGATATTGCGATTTATATAATGGGATGTGTTTAGTAAAAGTAAAATACAAGTGTATCTAACGTTCGTGAGCAAATGATTGCTAGGGGTCACTAGTGTTTCTTTTGACCTGATGTTATGAGAACTATTAGGAATACATAAATATATTTAATTTTGTCGCTTTCCAAGGGACTCCCACGGAAATTGTCGAACGCGGAGTGGTTTGTCTAATTCGATATAATACGTCTGGTCGACTGCGCGATACTCAGTACGATATCAAAGATTTTTGATTTGACAAATCATTAACTGACACCTCGTTCTACACTTTGCCGAGTCATGTGGAGCTAGTGCTAGCGCAATTAGCTCGTGATTGTAGTGATGTCTTTTCGGCGTGTCAAAATTGCTCGATCCACGTCAGATTACGAATGCAGCTGCCTCTGTCCGCTCGAATAGAATGTAATGCGTACTTTTTCGCTCAACGAATGAGCCACGAAAAATGCCCTTCAGGACTGAATATAAGCACATCAAAATATGATATTATTGGCAACGGGCCTCCGCGTTCTAACAGTAAAGTATCTGGCATGTCCCGGGCGAATGGAAAGCGTTGATAAAATAGAACTCGCTAGTGCATTGAGTTTCTCGTAATGACCTATTTATGGAAATTGTTACTGTGCATACAAGGTTGTCACATTATTTTCAAAGTCAGCTAGATTGCTAAGAACCGGGTTCATACAAAGCGCTGCGTCGTATCGGTTGTCAAATGCTTCGTTGCAACCCTCACAACGAAGTTAAGTCGACAGTATTTTGTACCTACAATGCAATATCAAAGACGTTGGTTCTAAAACCGATTATCAATAGGCTTCAATGTAGATCGCTTCATGCTACCACGGTTTGTGGCTAGTTAAATCAGTGTCAGATTTTTGTTTACAGCCACCTGAATAACTCCGCGAAAAGCCGCGCTAGACACCTTCGTGGCACATGGCTCGCGGCTTCACTTGTGGCAGAGACTGCCATCGATTTTTTACATCGGAACGATATGACGCGGACGACAAGCCGCTCCAAAGAGCACCGAAAAGGTGCAAGTAAGTAACCAGGGCTTTAAATTGATTTATTTGCTCTTGAGACGGCTCGATAAGTATCTCTCGTACTATCTTTATTGATTCCTTCCGATGAATTCATTCGTCCGTAATGTGGATGTGTCTAAGAAATTGATATAAGAAAATAGAGATGGCAGATAATTTCATTGAATCCACCACGACGAATAAAGAAGAGTCCGATTGACGACATAAAAGTAAAATATAAAGAATCCGATGTAAGCGATCGACGATCTCTGGCTACAATAATCCTATTTATGTTACTGTTGGTATCTTATTGATCGTATTACAATAATTACGGACTCGGGAGGTATTCTACATGTCGTATACATATACGTATAGAATTCATGCCGAGGGATTCTTCAGATAACCCGGATAATAGTCAGCGAGTACAACAACCCCATTCAAATTACTTAGAAGACTCGTATTACCATTTTCAATGCTATGGCGCTATTCAACCAGAAGTCTCCCAGCCACTCGGGCGGCAACTCATCGGGTACTTAAGCTCAAACTTTCTTAGCCTATCTCCGGCGACGTGTCACCGTACCGCTCACCAAGGTTATCGATCCAGATACTTCACAGTGCCCGCATTAGTTCAATTTCACTCATCCCCTTGGTTTGGCCACGTACCCTTATGTATACACTTACACGCACAAATATACACACAAACGCGAACGGTTCGCACACTTATCAAAGTCTTCGAAATCGCGAATAATCTGACATCAGAAAGATATATAATGACAATTGTGTAAATCGTCTATTAATACCGTGTGTACACACATCATCTTTTACTTCACTTTCCAGTCATATGTTCTCAATTATTAGAATCGCACTTTATATTATTATATATAGCTTAGTATGTCTCGATAAAATAACTCCGTATAAAGTAGCTTAATTAAGCTGATTATGGTTCGCAGTTGGAAGCTGTGGGCAGTTGTTGTTCCTAATTTTCCTATAGCACGATATATACTAATTGCACAAACAAGGTTTCTGGTATTTTTTGCGTACCTTTCTTAAAACAAGCCTAAGCTCCAGCTATTATCACGTAGACTCAACAACCAGATTACTATCAATTATGCATCTCAAGAGGAAATATAAATTCAGAACAGACCCGTCAGAAACAATCGATTTGATCCTAAATTCGGTCAATTGAAGTCACAAGACCTTCTATACATTGTCAATTGCAAGAATGCGTCTGGATTCGAGTACATTTGATAAAGATACTTATCGTTATGCAGAAAGCCTCTCTTTTTCCTATTGTCAGCCTTAAAAATGTTTAGTTTGAACGACAGGTAGTCGTGACATTCAGTGTCTCACCAAACGTCGACATGAGAGCCTTAAAGCCACCAAAACATTTTCATTAGATATTCACAAAGCGTTTGCTCTTTTATATTTTACTAGAAACGTCATACTGACTCGAGGGTGGGGGGAATTCTATAACATCTGACACAGTTCTGTCCACGCATCATTCGAAGACGGCGCTGTCTTATACATATCATTCGCAAATATGCTGCTAAGTAGACTTCCTTACACCACCACATCGGCACATCATAAATTTTGAATTAAAGGCTTGAAAATTACGTAGGATTACTATCGAAAGGCAACAGCACCGTTAGCCTTTGCTACAAGCGTCAGCGCACCTCCTCCATCTTTTGATTCAAGTGGAATTAAAAACTTTTGTGGTTAAAAGCTAAACAATGAGAGACATAACGATATACGTCACTGTATATGTAGGATATCAGGAGATATATATTAAGCCGTAAAATAAGCATCGATATTGTTCTTTTAGAATTCTTTTTTTGTATTTAAAAGGCCTCTTACGTTTTTCGTTGTGGTGCTGCTACTTTTTCACATTTTGTGGCATTTTTTATTCTAATTCGATTATTTGGTGTTTTTTTTTACTATACAACTATTTAGTGCATGTTTTACCGATTTTCATAAGCATTATTGAAATAATTATGTCACCATGAACCGAGAAACATTGCAAACAGTGTGTGTACAAACGAAATTGCAATTAGAACATTGGACATCGTATACATCAGACTATAAAATTGAGTCAAGAAATGGACAAAACGACAAAGGTTCTGATCGAACACTGGCTACAACTGGTTTCACTTCACACATGGCTGCTTCGTTCAATTTTCATAAGCTCAATAAGCAATGCAAAAGTGATTCTTTTCTAACATGCTTCATGTGTTTTTTTTATACAATGCCCGAAATCTCACTTTTACGCAAGGTTTGGACCTTAGTTAGTTATAGTTCGACGTGAACTGGTTAGAAAAAAACACCAAACGTGAAATCAGGTTCTTTGATAAATTGCACGTTGGAATGTGTTGATGTACACGTTGTATGCAAGAAATTGTTCTGACAGTCGAGTGAGGTGCTCGCGGCAAAGGCTCAAGGCAGAATTTGATGAAACACGAAAAATTCCTGTCAGTCACTATTCGAATAACAAGCGTTTACTCTCATTATTCATAGATGGAAGTAGCACGAGATCATTAATCCGTCGAGCTAGTATCCGATCAAAAATAAAGTGGACATATCTCTTTCCCACATTGAAGACATACAGCCTCGCTCTAAACCCAACTTTTGATATCTTTACGCATAAACGAAGTAAAAGGCTAAGCGCTGTAAAGCTCCACTATAAATTGTACTATTTGCAGCGCACGATGCTAGATGCAAATCACCCTATTTGTAGCGCACGGGGCTAGATTGTGGTGGAACAAACGAGACGCTCTAATCAGCAGGCCGGTCGTTTTTGCCTTGTTTCAAAGGCATTAAATGACAAGTCATTGGCGATATTGTACGATTCGTGACTATATTAAGGTCCCATTTCAAATTTGATTGTAAGCGATAGTTTTGGCTTGACTCTTTTTTTACCTACTATCTTCTTGATTGGTCAAGGTTTGTACCTCCTAACTTTTGCTCGTCTAGAATTAGCCGATGCTGGCATTATTTCGACTTTTGCCTCAATAAAATAGATGTATGTGGCGATGCCAGATTTGATTCGACTACTTTACGGTTAGAAGTAGGAAACCTTCGAGATTGTACTTTACCATTAGACGTCAGAAACATTTGAGAGTGTCAAAATGAGTGTGTTTTTCTAATATTGATGGTAGTGAAGTTGTAATATTATGTGAAGTGGCGATAAAAAAGGCGGGAGGCTTTACCCAATTACAGTCAATTAATGAATAAGTGACGGCAGCATTGATGTAAGTTAGCAATCTTCATCCTTGCGTAATTTATAAGACTAAAAGTTGGAATGGTCAGGACGTGGCCGTAATTTTCTATGCACGTGCTCCAAAATATATCAGCTCTGTCTAAGACGACGTATGGGTCACTATAGCGCTATAAGGTCAAACGTGTGTGAACATTAGTCAATCTCAAATTCTGCCGAATGTGTATCACACCTACCTCATGTCGTTGCGTGGAAAGTACTGTTCCTAAATAAATGAATTTAACTTAATAAGTTTACAACGAACATAAACACGCAACAACCCAATGAACTGCGATAAAGTAGTCTACTACCTTAAAAACATTCTCTAAGAGTTGGCGAGTTCAATGGAATCCAACTCAGAGCGTAAACGTTCTATAAATATAGCGACTTAAAGAAGTAAACAAGTGCAACGAACACAACTTTCAGTACACAGAGTCAACTCTTATTTTAAAGATTTTGGTCCTACTTTCGAAGACGAAGAAATCGGAGAATCAAATATAATAAGCGCCCCGCGGTACCCGTTTTAGTAAAGACGGATAGGCAGTTATAGTAAAAGAATGCCTTAGCAAGGCTCGTGTTACTTCTTGAAAAAATCTGACTGAATTAACCATTCATTATACAATGGTGATAAGCGGCTGTCAAATCCTTATGTGTAATAAATTAAAATTCTTCCGGACTTAAACGGAAAAGCCTTTTTAAATGTGGCCAACACGCGTCAGAGTCTGGCCAACCTACTATGTTTAACACAGATACATATGGTAAATGTATAGCACGGGTACCCGTACCATTACAGTGGTCGTGCCATTAACTTCAACCACTATTACAAATGTGTCTACGTATATTCCATTTTACTTGATATTTTAAAGGAAGGAATAGAAACAATTAGGACAGCAGAGGAAGATGAGAGGGTACATTCAATTTGATTCTTTAATAACAATATCATGGAACCAAAAAATGCCGTTATGGATATCACGACGATAATGCTTCGTCATTCTGCACCGAAAAGTACGAGCAATTACTAGATGCTGTACTGCGTGCAGAAAGCATTATCATCCGTAGGACTTCGAAGTGTTGTAGAACAATAAAAATGACAAATGCATATTATCTATGCAATTGGTTTGATACATATAAATAATGTGGTTTTAAGCTACTAGTGAGTGTAGTAAGATGATGGCCGACGGTCGGCAGGTTTTGTCTGGTCATTAGTATGTCTATCGATTGGTCCGTATATATGCACTCGATAAAGACAGTACACAGCGTGCTATTTCCAATTTAGCTGGTACTCCGTCCAATCACATGCATCTTTAAATAATGAGTTTTTACATTTTCAACATTTAGGCGCTAGTAAAGAGTCTGCGTTTATCACACAAGAAACATCTTATGCTGAATTCCAGTAGATTGACTTTAGTTTGCTTACTCCACTCGATTGCGTCAACCCATTGTCTTAATTTTACTTGGCTTGAACCTTTTTGACCAGTCTTGCAATCTCACTTGTCATCGAGGCCGGTAGTATTGGCCTTAACTGTCCAGTACTTGTACCTGCATACAATACTGTTCAGTTTTGGTAAGTTAGAGCTTTTGCAAATTGTGGTCGAACTCTTCGGATAGTAGATTCTTCTTGCACTTATATCCTTGTCATTAGCCACCATAGAGACACATATTTCTTTAATGGAGAGGGGGCATTTGTGACGTTGCTACAACGGTTCCAAAAAGAATACATTTATTGGAAATCCTGATTACCACCAGATTTGTTACAATTTTCTTCATTGCTTGCTATTTCTCTCAATGTTGGAATGTGTATTATCAATAACATTGAAAGTTGTTTAGCAAACGACCGGCTCTTGGAACAATTATTTAAAGGTTGTGCATCGTGCTGCAATATAATCTTCAGCATCTTATCGTATCCCAACTGTATCGAAAAATCGGTATCGACCGTTATGTTGGCTAACCACGAAAACCATTTTCTATTTCCTAATGTATCGAGATAGACTTGACGGTGTCAGTATATGAGTCTGTTACTGGATCGTTATATCGGAATTCATGGGGACAGCATCTCGCATCACCATCAAACCACCCAACGTTATCGGTCGATTCCATCACACGCCTTTTCAGATTTACTAGAAAACATACCCGATCTCATGCTTAAATACCATACTTGAGTTTCGGGGAATCGTTCGACGAGTGATTTCCCTTTATGTGACACTAGGCTGTGAATACATCAGTATAATTATTCACTTAGTCGAAAATTGAATGAAATAATAATTACAACGAGCGCCTAGCGATATATATCTTGTATCCTTTTTTGATCGATACACGATTTATTGTCATTATCCGTGGCACTAAATTAGTCGTGCGAATTATGCGTATTTCTTATATTGTGTGTACATAATTGAATTAATTTTTAGCAATGCAGAGTCATATCACCGTTTGGTCCAACATCATAGCCATTGTCATACTCTTGTGGGTCCAGATATACATAGCGATCTAACACGAGGTAGCTTTCTTCAATCATCAATCTCCTCTTTATTTGGTCGGGATCGGAAACCGTATATTTTACCTGCAAATTCTTACGGTTGTATCATTATGTATTGACCCTTTCAGTCGGGCAGATAAACATCGACCGATCCGGACAGACTGAACGGGAGATGTTTGGATCTTCCGTTGACAGGCAATATCATCTTCACAAATAACGGTTAGCGATTGTCCCATTACACATACCGGATTGAGTAGACGTGAAACATCAAAGTGATATTTTTACAGTATATATCAGTACATTTTTCCAATTTCTACTTCGTCGCGGAGTTTCACAACATGCTGGTCATTGTCATGATCATTAGACGTCTTCAGCTTCAACTAAGTAGGACATAAAGTCGACGACAATCTTGCTTACAAGCATCTGACTATATTGTTGGCCATAGCATTATCAGGTGCTTTCACAACAGTGAAAGGTCGACAGGTATAGGTACAATAGAATACGGCATATAGACACAGCTTCTTCATTAATGAACATGATTATCGTGCTCAGAAGGTCAAAGTTTTTTTTGCATGTTCTATGCGTAGATTAGACAATCACCGAGCCGTGCAAACATCATTGTCTTTATAATGTACAAAAAGATGCAAGCATGGTTTATCATTGAAGTCCCTTAGGTATCGATATTTTTCTCACCGCGATGGATGTGCAATGAGCGAGGTAAGTGTTCAGCCTTCACTACTTCTCTTTTTCATTACAATCACAACAAATGAAAGAAGCGATAACGATATTCACGTGTCCGAAGCGTTAGTTGCTGAAGTTCGCTCAAAGTGACCCAAAAATGGAGCGCTACATTTCACACAACAACAAAATACAGGAGCTGCGTTATCAGATACAAATGTCCAACACTTAATAAGTTCTACAATTTACCCACGCAACAACTTCGTCTCTGCGTTTCCATCTATGTCGCTGCATCCGTAAATCAACTACTCTTAATGAAGGCTTCGACCCTCATATGAAGTTATCGAGTAAGGATTCTTTTTATTAGCTGCAATTGCACTTATATATGATAAAATGCAATTTATGGCTTTCATTTTCTTGGATATCGATCACAATGGGTTAATATAAAATCAATTGTCATAATATACATTCAAGAGATATTTTAGTTACAAATGTTGAGAAGTGGTCTGGGTTGTAGGCTGACTAAGGACGAATAAACAAGGCACTTGATATTTAAATGGATCCAGACCGTCAACTATTCTGGAACATTGGATTCCACTCTCTGAGGGATCCACAAAAACCAGACACTAGCAAATAGCGTGTCGAAATAGGCAATAGCTGTTGATCTCAAGCATAACCGACTAGCGTGGACTCAGTGCAGAAGGTATCATGGCGTGAATTGGATGAGTCGGAACCTCGAGATGCAAGGAGGATATACACTCTGCTTCGATCAGATCTGGTAGCTTTTCAATTATTGCATACTGAATTTTATCGAAATAATCATGTTTTTATGTACTGAGAGATGAGCGGTCTTTACAAGTTTCATACGTGGATTGACTACAGGTGCTACCAAGTGTAGTGGAAATACTGCAGCTTAAAAGATACAATACATCAACGGTTTTAGAACTGCTTCGTTCTCCAGAGCTTAAGAACGAATGCGAAAGTCTGCTAGCTTAATTTTCTATATACTGTGACTGTAATACTTAAGTAGCATGTTGGCTGATATGAAACCAAGAACAAAGGCAAAAAGAATGAGAGTACGTGTAGAAAAGGCAACTAAAAATCTTATTACTAAAAGCCACAATTCGTCATTTGAGGATACAGTCGTCTCTCCATAAAGAAACTTCTATTGAGAGTTATAGTTTGTGTTTGAAGAATACCGTGTCACGCATCAAGCTGATTCACTCAAATTTATGAATGGTGATCCTATATAAAAGACTTAAGAAACAGAGTACCAAAACAGCGCGCATCAGCCACCAGTTTCCCCTCTCAATTGAACTTGCCACAGTCTTGCATAGTCTGCCATATTGCACATTTGCTTCCGTTCCACCTGGATAATGTCAACAAAGCGAGCTATTTTCACGATGGAGCAAAAGTGTCAGGTGCAGGTGCACATCACACGCAAGCCAGGCGTCAAGTTGGCTCAAACACAAGGCTTTGTCGGAGAGATATTCGACCTTCGGATATCCAAAATGGAAGCAGAACAAATATGACAGGCACCAATCAACGCTTTCCTTGCCATGGGAAGGAAGCGCAATTGAAAAAACTGTTTTCAGCATTTAAAGATGCGTTCCTCGTATACTATCGTCTCAATGACGGCAAAGCAATTTTCATCGACGATCTACTACTAGAAGCAGGTCACTCGACCCGATCCGCTGGTAGAATTCATTCGGTCATTTAAAGCGCGGTATCGAAAGAGATTTTTTCAATGGCTCCTGGATGCAATCCACACCAGAGTCGACATAAAGTCGGATGTCTTGGAGGCTGTGAGATCTCTATAGTGATATGGGAGGAGCTTCCCGAGCAAGTAATTCGTAACTGATATGACAAATGCGATATCGTGGAGGCGGTGATAATGGACGATTTCACCTAACTACACGACTACAACAAACGCAATAATCGATCTGTAGATGACCAGCTGACCATGATCATTGTGGGTTCGATTTGTGGCGTCAGTGTTGACGAGTACTTCGATGCGGGCGACGAAGAGCCGATCGAGTGCGACTCAGACACGATAGAGCTTGAGGCGGTTAAGGAAGGCATTGATGGTGAAACTGCCTATGAGGTGACGATTAGGCCATTCGAGGCTCTAAAATGTTATCTCTGGCTTACACCCTTTCTTTCGCTACAGCACGACAGTGACGTAGCAACCAAGAAGCTTTAAGTATTACCGAGCATGTTAGAAAGCAGTGCTCGATGCGAACGAATCAGTGTACCATGGATCATTTCTCGGAATGAATTCAGATTGACCCTCAAGAGAAGAGAGTTTTATATAAGGAACGAGGCAAACACTTTGCTCATTTTACTCCACTACATGGAAGGAAGACTGTATAGATATAATGCACCAAGAAGTCGCTAAGTGAATATATACACCGCATAAGAATAAAAAAATACAAGATCGAAAATAATTTTTTTTGCTTTAATATATAAGAGTAATAAGTGCGTTATTGGTGTGTAAAGACGATCGAATATACATATGTCAGGATCATCCGTATACATTGGCATATATGTTATCCGTACTCACGCATCGCAGTAATCAAGAGCTTGTATATCTATTTTAGTCGCAGTCATTTGCATGGAAATAAAGGTGCGTAGACACCTTAAGTGCAACCTGGTAGTATCATTCATCGTCTAGCTGTATGGCCACGTTTTTCTATGACTTTATTTAAGACCGTATGGTTGATATTGCAGCAGCACATGAACATGGTCCTATCTTCATCGCCGATATACGACAGGTTAGATCAGGAAAGCCAACATGATGCGTACCGAATGCTGAAATGACTAATCGTACGAATCAATCAGCATCAGAATACGGATAAACAAGGCCAGCAAGAGCAGGAACGATACTGAAGTGATGATAGAAACTTATTGGTCCTATTGCAGGTAGTCACCGGATTGCTTGCTGACATGAAGTCCGAACATCGACATGAAGTGGAAGGCGCGCTAATAGAGCGCACAATACTGATGGAGTGTTGCGATGTCTTAAAGAAGCTTATATATGGGTAGTGATGGTGGCGGTTGTCTGCATATTGCAGTATGGATGCTGTGAAGATTGATGCAGTATTGTTACCTGTGGCTGACGATGAATGCACACAAGCGTAGGTACGATGGACTTCTATGTAAACATTGATCATGTATCACACTATGTTCACTTCATTACGCTGCACTTTTGACAAAGTGGTTCGAAATGCGCTAACGCAGATTCATGATACTCGCGTCGTAGAGGTAGATAAACTTTGACAACGATATTTGCGCGTCAACAAGTCTTACGATGTGAGACGAAATGATCGAAGAACACAAAAAGACGATCGAACACCACTCAGCTGCCAGGAACGCGCAACATCATCTAGTTCCTAAAGACTATTTGTATACACTCTAATTTTGTGTTGGTACTACTGAGAAACGAAAGCTTGGGTAGCGAACGGGAATATGTACCTCGGTTTCCATGCTGTAAACATGGGTGCTAATATTTAGAACGTTTGCGCATGATGTTTGTTTGATTAGCTCATTAATTATAGCAACTGACCGAAAATCTAAATTTGCCTCAACCGAAAATCTAAATTTACCTTCCGACAATTTATCATAATCGAATATGTTTTTATTGAGCATCTATGTGACCGAGCGTATAGAATGCATCAGTACTGAGTAATTTCTGCTTCTAAATATTTAATTCATTTTTTTCGTTGTGTGGTGCATTTGTTATTTCTCATTTTGTTGTTAATTTTTGCATCCTCGCGATCGTTTGGTACATTTTCATTTTAATATACGTCCCAAGATCAATCAACAGACCAAATGATTACAAAAGTGATATAGTACTGATGTAGACCTTCCTTAATTATACGAAACTGCATATTTGAGTGCTAACTCCCTGTTCTCCACCAATTGCGCACGTCGGTCGCTAATTGGTGAGAGAGCTAGCTGACAGTGTAACGAGATAGCCCGTAACATGTGATTGTCATTAAAACAATCTGACAATAAAGAATATTACGTTGAATATTCTTTTAATAATATCACAAGACATGGTGATATTGTTGGGATGACCGAAGGGTCTACTTATTGGTTGATATTGGGATGATATCAACCCACCAATCGCTGCTAGACGCGCGCAATGGGTGGTGAGTAGACGTCATCATACATATAGGTATATTAGTATAATTAAGTCAGGACAACAGAGATTCAATGAGTTATAGGACTTAATTATATTAATACAGTTTTACTTTTACCAAGAGACTAGTCTGACTACTTAGTCTCCTTTCTTTCCTCTGTGTTTTCCTTAAAACACCTAGCAGGGCACTGTCGACCACTGTCGTCAGTGGAAGTATACTTCGTACTGTTCACTCAGTACGTAGTCAACAGTGCCCCGTTACACCTGGTAGCAATTTGTAGTCCGTCCAAGGATCACAACCCCATAGCCCAACATGAACATGTTGGACGATGTAGACGGCGACATCTGTCACGGAGCCCGTGAAAGCTACTCCCATTTGAGCGACATCGAATGGAGTGCGATCGAACGAATGAGTTCGACCGTTGGCGAGGAAGCCATCTGGGCCATGCTATCCTCAAGGGATAGGGACCAGCAACATGTCGTCATTAGCAAGTTCTTGCAACAAAAACTTGATGAGTCGCGAGCGCAGGTGACCTTGTTACAACAACAAGACCACCAGCGGACCGAAGCACTGAGGCAACAATAGTCTCAGTCCGCAGAGCCGACGCGTGAGCGTCGACGGGAGTCTCTAAAACTAGATGTCTCCAAGTATTGGGGAGTCGAGGAAGACTCCCTGTTGAGGTGAGTCGTCGAGCTGGACGATGCCATCGATGCTCGTCGCATCGATGGTGAGCGAATGCAAGTCTCATATGAACAGTCTAACCTGGAAGGAGAAGCCAGAGCTTGGGCCCTGAACCTCAAGTTGCACGACCCACATGTGTTTGGGTCGTTGAGGATCTTCAAGACCCTGCTCAGTGAGACGTTTGAACCACCCAGAGCAGAGTTCAGGACTCTTTCGGGGCTCCTGCAAGCAGAGTAAGCGTAAGGTTCACGCTTACGCCCAACATGTACGCTAACTTGTAAGCTGCATGGTAGTGAACCCTGTGAGTGATTTTGTGTTGATCCCAATCTTTATTCGAGGGCTTTCAGACGGTCCCGTTAGGGACCACCTGTTCCGCGGAGAGCTAAAGACGCTCTCTGAAGCAATCTTTGCAGCGGAGCAAGAAGATTATAGCGTGAGACAGTCTCACGCTACGTTGACCCCGCATCGTCCACAGAGACGGTTAGCAGTCGGAGGTCCAAATCCAATGGACCTCTGTAATGTCGAGGGCGAGAAACCTCGCCCTGCGAATGACAAGCGAATGTTGAGATGCCATCGCTGTCATAAAGTGGGACACTACGCATATGAATGCAGTATCCCCCGCTCAGTACCTCGCGGTCCTAAGCGCAGTGTTCACCCACGAGCAGGAAGAACTGGAGGGCGAGGGTCCGTTGCTGTTGCGAAGTCGCAACAGCAAGGTGGACCATAAAAAAAACGGTCGGGATCAGTAGGGCGCTCCGCCCCTACTGATCCAGCAACATCAAGAGAATTTGCACATCTCCTGAAGAAGGTTGCTCCCGACACACAATTGCTGTGTGTCTCTGCACCTGGTGATGAGGTGTCACTCATCACCTTGAAGTTGGAAGTGACAAAAGACTTGTCGCTTCGCGCCCTAGTTGACTGTGGGGCGTCGAACAATTTTGTTCGTCGCCAGTCGCTAGAGGCAGAAAGTTTTACCTTCGTGGAGCGGGAGATCCCTCCAACGAAGATGACGGTGCGCCTAGCGACATGCGCATCGATCCCTGTGAAGAAACGTATAGTCTGAATCCACTACACGTTTAAAGGCGAACCGTACGATGATGATTTCATCGTGCTTGACCTAGATGACAAGTTCGACGTCATCTTAGGGTTGCCTTGGCTCAGGAAATACGAGCCAAGGGTGAGTTGGCAGTATCGATCGGTTACGATACCTGCCACTTGTTCCTCAGATAACCGCCTGACGAATATCTTGGAACGCCCACACTCACGTGGGTGTACTACGAGTGATTGCGATGGCCTCACTAGTGGTACGGTCGTTAGCAGGACTGTACAAGAACACAACGTAGATGATCACTACATTGTGGAGAAATCTCACCCAGATCCTGTGGAAGTGATTTTCCACGAGGTAATTGAGACACTGAATGTCTTGGTTAATGATGGATCAAGCGTAGGTGCTTACACGCTTGATCTGGTTGCGCCTTCGAAACTGACTTCGGAGATAACTCACCTGCCGACGCAAGAACCGAAGCGGTTCTTGCGTGATCTGCGTAGTGGCAAAGTCAAGCAGATCTGCATACTTGTCGCGGAGGACGAGTACGTTACTGATATTCTATCGGCAACGGTGTTTACTGAGACTGAGAGGGTTCTCAGCAGTTCATCGATGGACGAAAGTGTCATCGATGAGAAGACTCGGATGAGCGATACACGTCTCAATCCTGGGAGTCACTTCAGGCAAATCCTTGGTATAAGGATTTGATCGAATTCAGGGATGTGTTCCCTGAATCCGTACCTTGCGAGTTGCCTAAGGACAAAGACACTCGACACGAGATCGAGCTCAAACCGGGCTCGAAATATTGTGTCATGAAGCAGTGGCCACTGCCTCGTGAACAAGTACTAGCGATCGACACGTTCTTTGCCGATCGCTTAGCAGCGAGCCATATGAGGGAATCGACATCCCTCACAGCTCTCCGACCGTCTGTGTGCGAAAGGCCACAGGAGGATGGCGGATAGTGCACGCATTCAACAAATTGAATGCTGCAGCGTTACCGGCTCAGACGCAGATACCAAGAAAGGACGTAATCATAGATGGTATGTCAAAGAGTACCATCTTTTCGTCCATGGATCTGATGGACGGATTATATCAGATCCTGATGCGTGAACGGGATGTTCCATACTCAGCAGTGAGCACCCCCAGCGGTATGCTGTGGGAGTGGCTAGTGACGCCACAGGGGCTGAGTAATGCCCCTGCTACTTTCAACAGATGTGTAACAAATCTGTTGGGACCGGTGCGTGATTTCGCACCGAGTTACTTCGACGATGTGTTCGTCCATAGTCGGGCTATGGACGGAAAGACGGACGTTGAAGTTCATAGAACTCACGTTCGTCAAGCCCTTCAACTTATGCGCAAGCATAAGTTGTATGCCAACCTCAAGAAGTGTATATTCGCGGCTATCGAAATACCACTTCTTGGGTGCATCGTCGGCAAACAAGGCGTACGCTCTGATCCCGAAAAGATCAAGGCAATCACCGACTGGCCAGTGCCAGTCGATGTCAAGGGACTAAGAAAGTTCCTTGGCTTAGCGGCGTACTTGCACATGTATTCGCGCAATTACGCCGGGATGACTGTTCATCTTTCTTGCTTGCTCAAGAAAGATGTGAAGTGGTCATGGAACGCTGAATGTCAGAGTTCCTTTGAGGATATTAAGCAAAGATTGATGCAATAGCTCATCTTGGCGATTGTAGATCAGGACAGACTTTTTCATGTGGTCTGTGACGCCAGCGATTTTGCTATCGGCTGTGCGTTGATGCAGTATGACACAGACGGCGCAGAGCGCGTCGTCTGCTATCAATCGCGTCAGCTGCAACCAGCCAAACACAATTATACAGTGCATGACAAGTAACTACTTGCCATGAAACATGCACTGGCCAAGTTCCGGGTCTATCTCTTGGGAGATAGACCGTTCATCGTCTATACGGACCATGCGTCACTACGCACGGCCGTAAACAGTCCACACCTCTCGCAAAGGATGGCGATATGGCTGTCCAGCTTCGCGTAGTATAACTTCTCCGTGGAGTACAAGTCAGGACGACTTAATGTCGTTGCTGATGCGTTATCACGTCAGGCCGACTTCGAGCCAAACACCCGAGTCAACAGTGAGGCCTTGCCCACTGTTGCGACACTGTTATCAGTGTGCCGTCGTCGCTGCTGCTCGACGACGTGCGGAAGGCATACGCAGGAGACACGAATCTCCTCCGTTTGATGGGTCATCATGCGAACCCATCCCGGAAATTCTTGTCCGTTTGCCGGCCCTGTACCGTTCCTCTTCGGATCGGTACACTACTCGCAATGACCTGCTGCACTATACAGTAGTTGCCGACGACACGCCTCGTGTCGTCGTTCCTGATCATGATGAATTGCGATTACGCATCATGTTCGAGTGTCACGATGCGCCGTCTGGCGGGCATCGTGGCCGAAAGAAGACTTACCTCATGGTCAGTCGTGACTTTTACTGTCCCCGCCAGTATCAGTTGGTCCGCAAGTTTACTCGTTCTTGCGAGGTCTGTCAACGGGTGAAGCCTAGTCCTTCATCCCGTGCACCGTTACAACCTCTGCCGGTCCCGGCAGAGTGTTGGGAGTCCGTGTCCATGGACTTTGTCTTTGGGTTTCCCGAAGACAATACCACCAATAATGGTATTCTTTTGTTTGTGGATCGTTTTACCAAGATGGTACATCTTGCTGCAGTCCCATAATCGACCAACGCACACGGTTGTGCGCGTGTCTTCATCGACACTGTGTTTTGACTCCATGGTTTACCCCGTGAACTCGTATCCGACCGTGACCCTCGGTTCACGGCGGCGTTTTGGCAATACGTGTTCCGCACATTGGGAACACGGTTGAAGATGTCCACTTCTGACCATCCTGAAACAGATGGTCAGACAGAACGTGCGAACCGTGTCCTCGAAGAAATTATTCGTGGATACGTCCACTCCTTTTCCCATTGGAGTGAGTTCTTACCGATGGTTGAGTTTGCCATCAACAACTCCGTTCATGCGTCCACAACGCATACACCGTTCTACGTGAATGGCTTACGCCACCTACGTATTCCCGCCCTCATACAGAGTGACTCTGGGTTAAGGGGGGGGGGCTCTCTCGAGCAAAAACCGTTTTGGCTCTTGCTCATCACGTATCACCGCTCACGCCGATACGTTTGATGCCGATGTCGACAACGTCGACATCGAGGAAATAGAGCTTAGCAGTAGCGATGACGTTGCTGCTACATCAGACAATGATGACGATGCTGAATATCCCAGCATCGTCAACGACAACGCCAGCGAGGAAGAGGACACCCTCGTTGAAGAAGAGAACGATCTCTTAGCATAGCGCATGAAGCGCACTGAAAACACAACAACGAGTCAGAAGAGAACTTCCTGCTGACTCGAGAGGCGGTAGTCCGTTTCGTTCAGGACTCCATCGCAAATGCGGTGGACCGCCAGAAACGGAACGTAGACAAGAATGGGAGAGCAAATGTTATTTCATTTAAGGTTAACGACCTAGTGCTACTGTCTACGGTAAACTTACCTGGACATGTAGTCACTAATGTCGGCAGTAGTAAACTACTGCCAAAAAACATTGGTCCCTTTCGTGTGTTACACCGCAAGGGAAATGCATACACGATTGAGTTGCCTCGCAGGATGCGCACGCATCCTACGTTTAATGTTGGCCGTCTCCGCCCGTATCATCAGTACGAGGCTTCTTGCGAGATCGGAGATTATCGGCGCGCTCAAGAATCCCCAACAGATTCTTGTGATCACGGACCAAACACTGAAGTTGGTCCTTCGTCAAAAGCAGTTGATCCTTCATCGACGCGGCCTCGCGACGAGCCGCCTCTAGCTCGTCGCGCAAACGACGCCTCTCGCGTTCACTATCAAGCTGAGCGAACGCAAATGCCGATCGGTCCTTCTCCAGATCGGCACGAACTAGTTGCACGTCCGACTGCAAAGCGTGCCGACGATCGTTTTCGTAATCGACGTCTTCCCTTATCTCGGTCAGGTAACGCTCGTGGTTACCCAAAGTCTTGTGCAGGCCCGGCGGCTGAGCCGAACCTTGTCTTTCCACCGCCACCGGAACTACTGGTGGATTACCACGGTGGTCAACGCTTTCTTGTGGAGCGTATCTTGAACCACCGTGGCAATTCAAAATCAAGGACGAGTTACCTCGTCCGGTGGCGTGGGTACCCACCTTCCTCTGACAGCTGGGAACCTCATTTCCAGCTTATGGCTGACGTTGAAGGTCTCGTCCACCAGTATGACGAGACCCATCCGATGAGTCCTGTGGCCCATCGGTAAACACGCGCCCTAGGCGCTTGTGGACGGATTGCAAGTTTGCAATCGCGTCCCTCATCTCAGCCGAGATGTGTGCCCTTACCCAGGGCGAACTTAGGGAATACACATCCCTATGTGCACGTTGCGAGTTGTCGGTACAGCTCGCACAATGATCACCCCAAGTGACGCATGGAATGCCGGCCTTACTTGACAGATTATGCAACCGGTACCTTGCACCGGTTGGCGTTCGCCTTTCAAACTTGAGGCGTATCGCCTCAAGCTTCTTAAGCCACCCTTCTCGTCCAAAATTCTTGACTTTTGGACGAAGGCGTTCCACGCTGCCAAAAGCGAGGCCTTGTCACGCTTTTGGTTGCCAGTATACGATCGATGCCAAAGGGTGGCATCGATATAGAATTCTTCTTCAGCGCGGAAGTTACTCGCGCTGGAACTTAAGCCATGAAGCTCAGTTGCATCGAATAAAGGAATTCGATGGTGTTGGCTTGTCTCATGAGACAAGCTATTGATGAGCTGCTCGGGCAAGCGCCACGGCTTGATCTCATCACGCTTCAATGTGGTACCTGTTTCGGTACCACGGCTTACAGAATGACGATGGCTCTCGCCATCGTCATCACGCTCTTGCGTGGAAGCACGAGTTGATACTGGTGAGGCATAGTAGTCCTCACCATAGAGTTCATCATCACTGCCGAACAGACTGTTATGCATTTCACGAGTCCGCTCGTTCGACAGTGCCTTTGACGAACGATGAGGCAGCGCAGATGATCCGGATGCCTCTGAAACGTTGCGCGAGTCAGGCACGTCTGACTCGCCATAATTGATGACCTCATTGCCAAGGTGATCATGTGCACGTGGTGCGATACCGCGTGCGTCTGCATCACCTTCTGCTGCAGACAGAGAACAAGCAGCAGACGACGAAGCGTCTGCCGCAGAGGCCGGCACAGCAGCAGGCTGTGTGGTCTTCGAATCATCTCGCATAGAAGTGTTAACTATGCGAGGCAAGGTCATGAGTGAATGGGTCTGACCAAATAAGTGCTTCCTGTCCCACTGGTGTCCAACGGGTGGCCACCAAGTTTTCGATAGTCACACGGTGACTATCAGATAAGGGAGGGGTGATGTAACGGTGTAGCCCGTTACATGAGATTGTCATCAAAACAATCTGACAATAAAGAATATTACGTTGAATATTCTTTTAATAATATCACAAGACATGGTGATATTGTTGGGATGACCGAAGGGTCTACTCATTGGTTGATATCGGGATGATATCAACCCACCAATCGCTGCTAGACGCGCGCAATGGGTGGTGAGTAGACGTCATCATACATATAGGTATATTAGTATAATTAAGTCAGGACAACAGAGATTCAAGGAGTTATAGGACTTAATTATATTAATACAGTTTTACTTTTACCAAGAGACTAGTCTGACTACTTAGTCTCCTTTCTTTCCTCTGTGTTTTCCTTAAAACACCTAGCAGGGCACTGTCGACCACTGTCGTCAGTGGAAGTATACTTCGTACTGGTCAACCAGTACGTAGTCAACCAGTACGTAGTCAACAGTGCCCCGTTACAGACAGCATGCCTGCATCATGAGGACACATCGTGTTTAGCTGCTTCCAACTACCACGTTTTGTCGATCGTTCACTTCGTTTCCATCGCAGATAAAACTGGTGCATATCCTTCACGAAGACATTTGTTACATCGACATTCGATCCATGTCCAAGTCATGCAACAATCATATCCCTTCACATCGGGCTATCGCAAAGGAACCTGTGGAAAACTTCCTCACTTATACGAGGACACGCTAACATGAATGATCAGGGAAAAGTAGCCTCACCTGCCATATTAAGCACTTGACGAGGGTCCGGCAAAACGCTATATGCAATACGTGCCACTCATGCTACAAGCATCGCCTGTCGCTCATTCTTGTTCACTTTTCGCATAATCACATCGTCAGCAGCAACAACTTCTACAGTAGAATCTTTGCCGTGTCGCTCGTCTAGCTCTCACATACGAATTCAGCGTGTCTGTTCGTCAGTCATGGTTTAGGCCAGCATACAGCCGAGACGATGTGGCGGCCCGACAAAACGCTAATTCATCGAGTACTGCATTGCCGCTGTCTGCGTCAGTATGACTACTACCAAGTGCACTTGTCTGCATATCCAAGTAACCATCTTGTTAACTAGTCGAGAGCCTATGAGTACCGTCTTGGAGGTCGATGTAGCGTCAAATACGACCTGCAGCCTTTTCAACAGCTGAAACACATTCGAGCAGCTTTACGACACATGTAAACAAGTGTGTACTGATCGAGTGACTTGGATGTTGAGCTGGATAGCAGCAAATAGTGGTGTTGAATTTCTCATGCAATATTCCCGTTTCTGTCAGTTCGAAGCTTTTTCTTAGCCCAAACAAAGGCCATGTTTGCGAAAGGTTTTGCAGTACAATGCTCGAGTTTTGCCGTTGGTCAGTAGTCGCTGCTTATATATTTTCCATATACGTTGCTTATGGGCACATTCAGGAAACACAAGACGACGCGCTATTTGGGTTCCACTAGCACTACAACTTTGATCATCTCGATTGGCATTCGTGCGAATGCGACCCTTCGTTCTGAACCAGAGCTTCTAGCGACAGCGTCAGGTTCGCAGAATCAGGACGACTGACGAGCCATTTGATGTATCACTGCCCCTTGTGTACTGGCGAACACGCATGTATATCTTGATACCACTTCTGTGCAATGCTCTTGTTATCGTGGGCTTGTAGAGGGCCTCAGTTTATGATACGAACATAGCAATTGCAAATGGTGGTGCCTGTATGTCCATCTACTCGGAGCTTACATCAAGGACTGGCATGCCACCATTGTACAAACAGTAACTGTAGCACGACGGTCTTCCAGTGTTGTACGCCTGAACGCTTTGGATTGTCATTGCCACTCAAGTGGTATTGGTCTATCGATTGTCTTGCCACCAAATGCGTCAAGCCAAGCTCGACAAGGTCTGTTTTACATTAGCTGATTGGATTGCGCTTCCGCAAGGATTGATCGCGTCGATATCACTTGGTTGATACAACATACATGTGCACTCATCAGTTGCTGCTTGCGGTGCGTGTTACCGTTCCATGTGCTTCTTGTCGTCGTACTTCTACTTTGATGCATAGGTTTTGTGCATTTATAGCACAAGTGTATCGAGATAATCTCCATTGACTGCAACGCAAGCACCCAAGTTACATTGAATTTGTTTGTCACGTATGTGCCGTTAGTGTACGGGTTGATGCACCGAGAAAATCAACGCAGTTGTACTTGCATCGCAGTCTTTCTTTCATCAGCAGCTCGGAGGCCTTAGCGTTTTAGCGCTACAAATAGCACAACTTCCGTTACAATGCTCAGCACCTGATTAAAAGCTGACGGTAACTTGGTCACCGACAGGAACATGACTTGTTATCGTTGCGTTCATGATCCCATTCGCTTGCATATCAATAAATCGAGACCGAGTGAGAGCCTCAAGGGCCACGCTGAAGTCCACGTCATTCACTCTGGGCATTCGGCAGAGTAAGAGCTTTCGCAAACGACATCTTCATTGCGGCCTGACAGTCCAAGGGAATGACTGTGGAGCGAGCTGATGGCTGGGAGGTTATCATGCATTACACTTCCTCGGTTTTTCGTCTACGGTCTACTTCGCCAATACACAAGACTTTACGTGAGTTTCTCGGCGACGTCAAGGTCGAGATGCACGAGGCGCACGCTGCCGAAAAGCCGCTCGGGTAATTCATCAGGGCTTTGGCCTTCCAGCACAAAACCCATGTCAATCACCAGCTTCTTCGTGTAGCCTGAGACGAGACCGACGACACGGTTGGCAACTGCCGACGAGCCAATGTCGACATCCAGCTCAAAATACTGCTTGCCGCGATACGTAGGCTGGCGCAGCTTCTTGCCAATGAGCGCAGGAGTAGAGCCCACTGCCTGACGCACGATAAAGCTCCCCTCGACGATACAGGGAATAAGCTTGAAGCGCTCGTTGCGAAACTCATCCGAGCTGTCTAGAAAATCAGCCATCAGTTCAGACGACGGTGAGCCGTCTGTTAGCACGGATGGATGAGGTACCTGGTAGTAGAGTACCAAGTTAATGCGCGGCGTGCCTGGCACCACAAAGTTGACCACAAAGGTGAACGGCATCTCCGTTCCTCGCTCTGCGTGACGTCGAAGTTCGCGCTGAACAGAGTTACCCGGAAGGGAAGCAATATGCTCAACAGATTCTGACGACTCGAAGAGGTCGACACCCACAAGGCGAAAGTATGGAGACTGCGACGGAATCTTCCGCTGGTCAGCCAAGTAGTCGGGGCCTCGCACCATCATAGCTGCGCCATCCGGTTCAGCCCACATTGATCGCGGTACGTTACTCGGAAACTCTTCCAATCGAGACACCGGCGCATCTGGATCGTCGACACTCTCTCTTCCTGCTTGTACTGCGGCTGCGTTCGCATGCTGCTCTTCTGTCGACGCCGTGAAGGTTACCGAGACTTCTTCGGGGGCATTCGGACACACGTACTTGCGAGCTTCCATCACATCGCGCAGCCCTGTTAATGACAGCACCTGAGGTCGCACGTACAAGTGCATGATGTTCAAGCGTTGCAGCAGTTTGCCTTCCCACCCCCGTGGATCCAAGTGCACCACGTTCGTGACCATAGAGGTCAATTCGTCACCCTGCGCGACACCGAGAGCGCGCGGGGAGATGATATAGCCGCCGCCTTTACACGTCGCGCGCACCAGTCCGTGCATTGGCGGACACTCGGGGTGCAGCGCGCTTTGCATGCAAATGATGTATGACCCGTCTTCCGCTCGTCGCCAATACCTCAGCAGGCATAAGTCTCTTGGTGTCAGCCATCTACGCAACACGCACATACACACAAACACAGAGACAGCTACGATTAGCAAGACAGCACACACCCACCCACACTCACTCGCTCAATCCATCGGCTGCAAGCCCTCGACCCAACTCACATTGGCCACATCCACACGGGTCGATAGACAACGTGGATAATATCGGAATGGTCGTCGATCGTATGCACGACTTCTGCCGTCTCGACCGAAGCGTCCCAGACGCAGTAGTTCTTGATCCCCATCAAGTAGACGAAAATCTCGGACGGCGAGCCGTCAACGACTTGCACAGCTTTGAAACTCGGGACGGCTCTCTTTGCTCGAGCGCCGGTCAGTGTCCACCACGCGGCGGCGACGACAAGAGCCGTGAGCAGAGCCGAGACAGCGAAGCCCGCGCCTCCAATGTGGCCAGCGACAAAGGTCACTAACCCCGCGGACGTCGTGGACAGCAGCACGTTATTCAGCGGCTCGGACGCCGTGAGCTCCCTCGACTGTTCGCGCCAGATCTGCACGCCCCCAAACAGGTCCACGACGCTCCACGACGCGGCGAACATGGCCCACGACCGCTCGAGTTCGCTCAGGAGCTTTACGGTGCGAGGGACGTCGCCCGACGTTCGGGTCGAGAGGCCGTCCGTGGCCAGTGACAGCGCGTCGGGGCGCTGCAGCGGCCACGTCCCGAGATCTGTCGTCGACGGATCAGTGGGTATCGACGACGGGAAGAGCGTCGCGTGCGTAGTCTGTGCGTCGGCCGTACAAGTGCTATTGTTGTTGTTGTTGTTGTTGTGGGGAGGAGGCGTCGGGGCAGTCGCAGAGGAGAGGGGGGCCCCACTGGCGGTTGCCACTGTGGCAGACATGGACAGCGACGGGCGCGGGACGTCGAAAGCGTCCGCTGTGGCGGTACCGCACCCGTTGGCAGCCGCGGACGACGTGCGGGGAGAGGGCGACGCCGAGTGACACGGCATTGAGCTGCTGCGTGCCGCGAGCTCTTGGGCGTTGGACTCAGCGACGGGTTTGCTCGAGTCGCCCCCTCAGTCTCAGACTCAGACGTTGTTGCCTCAGACTCAGACGTTGTTGGCTCAGACTCAGACGTTGTCTCGCTCGTGACGATTTGCGACTCGGGCCTTGTCGAGGAGGAGACAGGAAGTGGTGGGACATAGAGAGGGGGGAGGGGCGTACACTGGGCGAACAACCAGATGCGTTTCGGGTCGAGCGTAACATTTGCGGCCGACACTTGTGGCACACGAATGACTGTCGACTGTTGTTGATCATCTGCTTCTTTCGTACGAGGTGGCATCACCGGCAACTCGTCTTGTAGAGGACTTGTGGCTGCCACTTTGGCTGACGTCGGAGCTGACTCAGCCGAAAGGGCTGTGTGTGGGACTCTTCGTGCCTGTACTGTGAGCTGAGCCTCTGTAGTGCTGCAAGGATGGTGCTCACCGAATAGAGGGGCGAGAGCCGAAGGAATCGCAGTCTATAGCAACGGCCGCGTCCTCAACTGTTGCATTGTTGCACAGTGCTTTCTAGTTCACCACGAAGCAGGAAGAGGGGAGCGCGACAGCAGACGTCAAGGGAAAGTAGTAGTAGCACGCCTGGAATCACCCAATACGTCGTTGGTCAACTTCCCGAAGCAAGACAAGCGCGAGAGTAAAGAAAAGTGATCGGATAAAGAGCGATGAGCTTTGGCTGCTGATCACGTTAAAAGCCTGGTGTCGAGGCACACGACTCGCTTCTGTTGCGTCCCAGAGCAGTCAAGGTGTGAAAACTTATCACGACTTGATGCGACACGAACTCGGCTTAGCGTAGCAGAATGGACATGTAGATACCCTGGGGGAACCTCGAGCACCTCATGTGTTGGGAGTCCGAAACGCTTTCAGCTTTGCTCAAAACGTTTCAGGTATCGTGTGCCCACTAGAAGTCCATATGCCAATGGCTGCAACGTGTCGCGAACAGAGTCTACTGGCCAACGTGCGTGCACGTTTCCACTACCAAAGAGAAACAGGAAGTCGTGTTTCGAACTGGCCACTGTCACTGCAACCGATTGAACGACTAATTCTCGCGAGCATCTCGCGGTCGTACATCTGTCTCGACCTCTGCCGTCACAAACGCAGTCGGAGACTGACTGTCCACACGCGCGTAAGATATCTCCGTCATTTATCTCAAAAAGACCGATCGATCCTCGTCAAACATGGCGTCCCTCGTGACGCGCAAGGGACTCGACGTGTCGGCTCTCGACGCGCGCCAGTACGAGACGTTTACACTGGCGAATGCGCTGCAAGTGCTGGTGGTCTCGGACCCCGTGACGGAGAAATCAGCAGCGGCGATGGACGTGCACGTCGGGCATCAGAGCGACCCCAGTCACTTGCCCGGACTTGCCCATTTTGTCGAACATATGCTCTTTTTGGGCACGCACAAGTACCCAAATGAAAACAGCTACAAACGATTTCTAAGTGCCCATAGTGGGCGCAGCAATGCGTCGACGTCCCAGACGTCGACGAATTTCTACTTCGACGTGCTGAGCGAGCACTTGTACGAAGGATTGGACCGATTCGCGCAGTTTTTCATTGCCCCGTTGTTCACCAGCTCAGCAACGGAACGGGAAATACATGCCGTGAATTCCGAGAATGCCAAGAATTTGCAAAATGATCATCGACGACTCTATCAGCTGCAGAAGTCGCTGTCGAATCCACTGCATCCGTTCCACAAATTCGGTACGGGCAATATCGAGACGCTCGGGACGATCCCGAGAGCGCAAGGCGTAGACGTCCGTGCGGCTTTGCTCGAGTTCCACGCCACCTACTACTCTGCAAGCATCATGAAGCTCGTGATTTGTGGCAAAGAGAGCATTGCAACGCTGAAAATCTGGGCTGAGGAGCTGTTTTCTGATATTCAGAATTCGGGACGAGCGCGTCCGACTTTTGGCGATGTTGTGCCGTTCGACGAGACGAGACTGGCGCGTGTGGTGCAAGTAGCACCAGTGAAAGACCTTCGTGTGATTGATGTCTCGTGGCCTTTGCCATCGCTGCATTGGGATTTTCGGACAAAACCGACAAGGATCTTGTCGCATTTGATCGGGCATGAAGGACCAGGATCGATCTTGAGCTACTTGAAAACGCAAAAATGGGCCAACGGGCTGTCAGCAGGGCTTTTCCGTGATCATGAGGATTGGGCACTGTTTAGTGTGAAGATTGAGGCGACGGATGCAGGCATCAAACATGTGAATGATGTCGTGGAAGCAGTGTTCCAGTATATACAGACTCTCCAGCAAGAGGCTCCGTTTGCGCCATGGATTTTCCAAGAGACGCAAAACTTGGCGTTGCAGAATTTCCGCTTCAAGAGCAAGGAGAACCCCATCACTTACACGAGCCGCCTGGCAAATGTGATGCACCGCTATCCCGCCAAGTATATTCTTTCGGGCAGCTACGTCTTGTATGAGTGCGATGGCAAGAAGGTCCAGCAGATCTTGGATCTACTTACTGCGCATCGCATGCGCCTAACGGTGGTCAGCAAAACGTTCGAAGGCAAAACGAAGAGTGTGGAGAAGTGGTACCAGACCTGTTATTCAGAAAGCGCACTTGATGCTGAGCTTCTTCAGCGTTGGGCATCGCCTGCTCTGAATACAGCACTGAAACTCCCCCATCGTAACGAGTTCATCTGTAGCGACTTCAGCATCGTGACGCCTGCTCGCAAAGTGTCCGCGTTGATGGGCAAGCAGGACACGGGCGCATCTCCACCGATGCTGCTGCAGCAGGATGAACAGTGTCGCTTATGGTACAAGCCGGACATACTGTTTCGCAAACCAAAGTTAATGCTGCACTTCTTGCTGTACTCGTCGTCACTGTCCACTAGCCCGTACCATGCAGTGCTGACGAGCTTGTTTGTGCGCTACCTGAAAGACAAGCTTACGGAAGTGTCCTATGATGCAGAGCTTGCTGGTATGGAGTATGAGATTGGCTTCAATTCTCGCTCGCTTGAATTGCACGTTGGTGGATATTCGCACAAGCTCCCAAGTTTGCTGTGCAAAGTGTTCCAGCAGATGCTGGAAATGACCAAGGCTGACTATGAGTACGAAAGCGCAGTCTTTGAGCGCGTGAAAGACCGTACAAAACGGATGTACGAGAACTGTTTTCTCGAGGAGCCCTATCAGCACGCCGTGCACGTGTGCAGTCAGCTGTTGGAAACCTCAAGATGGAGTGTAGAAGACAAGATTCGAGCTATTGGACATCTATCCCTGTCTGACCTAGCAGCTCACAGCCGACTCATTTTCCAGCAGGTGTTCGTGGAAGGCTTCTTCTATGGCAATCTCCAGCAGAGCGCAGCTCCACCTTTGATGCAAAAAGTGCTGCAACACTTCGGTTTTGTCAACAAGGAATACGTGAGTGGAGGCAGCTTTCCGCTGTTACGTAGCCAAACCACAAAGCCACGAATCGTGCGTCTGGAGGATGCCACCGAGTACGTCTTCCAGCGACGTGAATGGAACAAAGCTAACCTCAACTCTGCGATCTGCACGCTATACCAGTTAGAATGTGAAACGGAAGCAAGCAATATGGCTCTTCGTGCGCGTCTCGAGCTGTTTGCGCACATCTTCAAGGAGCCTTGCTTCAACCAGCTTCGCACACAGGAGCAGCTCGGATACCTGGTGTTCTCAGGGATCATGCACATGGAAGGCGTCGTCTACTTTCGCGTCTTGATCCAGTCGGACGTGGCGTCGCCGCAACTATTGGATCAGCGTATAGAGCTGTTTGTGGCACGCTTCCGATCTGTAATTGCTGAGATGCCAGCCGACGTTTGGGTGAAACAGGTGAACGCCGTTGCCAAGGCTTTACTGGAAAAGCCGAAACATGAGCTGGACGAATCCATGCGCGCTTGGCGTGAGATTGCAAACGAAATGTTTGTCTTTGACCGACGTCAGCGCATGGCAGCAATCGTGTCGACTCTGCAGCCGAGAGACCTTTTGGCATTTTATGACTCTTTCATTGCCGGTAAAGGCGAACGACGAAGCAAGCTGAGCATTCGCCTGTACGGCGCGAAGCACGCGTTCCCCGAGCTCATCACTACTGAGCTTTTCAGTCCCAGTCTATCAACTACCGCGTCGACGGGCTTGGCCGCAGCAATGCTTTTCGAGCAGCAACTGGGCGTTGGCGCCAGAGGCCGCAGCGATGTTGGGAACCCGCCCAAGCTGATTGGTGACATTGTCACCTTCAAACGACAGATGTCGCTTTTCCCAGAGCGTGCCGCCAGTGACCCCGTCGCAGCCAGATCATAGGCCTTCTGTTCCATGGACTTGTTGTAAGGCTTGAGCAGTGTTAGCCTCGTCGAGCAGGATGATGAACTACCTTTCATCGTTTCGGAAACTCGATGGACCCAGCATTTTGATGCAATGGCAAGGTATGACATGAGAATCATGTTCCACATCGTGAGACGCTGCGAAGTTTTTGCGTCTGCGATGTCCAGAACAATGGAAGCGCTAGCGGCAAAAGAATGCGTGGCCTCAGCCAACGTCGTTGGTATTTACCGTAACATCTGAAATAATGGAGCAGCACCGACCGACAAGACGTGAAAAGAGTTGAAAAGTTTGATCTCTCGGCCACATTGCCAACGACATCCAGCACAACTAAAAACGTGTAGGCGCTGGTCCTGTTCACAACTCGATGGTCTTATTCTGCCTGCACTGCTACGGTACGTGCGGCCTTGTCGTATCGTTGTTTAAGATCGTGGTTTGGGCAGCCGTGTATGTTACCTGCTTCCGTAGCGATGGATAGCGGCATTATCGTCGTCAGGTCCAACAGAGCTGAATTGACACCGGCGCTCGTCAGACTGCGTGTGATCTTCTTGTCGGAGAAGACGACTATTACACATGACCTACACGTCTTACGCGATACCACCACATGTCTTTGTGTTTGCACGACGGAAGCAATTCCTCGCTGCCAAAGGACAGCCACGCACCGGCTGAGGCCACGGTCTTCTTGCATTGTGCCTTCAGACAACGGCTCTGTTCCACACCTCTTGAACAAAAGTGCGGCATCTTTTCATCATTCGTCACGATTGCCTGACGGTGCAGAAGCTGTTGACGGCCAGAGCCCATCGTCTAACACAAGTGACAACGCATTCAAGTTGGGATCCCATGTAATCGTCAAAAGCCGCAAAAGACCGCAATCGTCCAACTGAGTCGGTAGTGCACGCTCTACAAACTTACTATTCAGCTCGAACGGGTCACTTGATTCGTGTTTGTCAGGTGAAAACAAGCGATAATTCCCGATGAGCCGCTTATTGTAAACCAAAAGCACTTTTTCTTCTACATCTGATGTTTGCAACGCGGAGGTTCGAATATTGACGACCCAACAGAGAGATAGAAAGAGAAGTCGAGAGAGAGAAAAGCAGAGAGATAAGTGGCGAAGCTGTACTTGTGCAGATGGGGTACAGTGGTAAGTGACAACGTCCTGCAAGCGGCAACAAGACGGTGCAAAATGCGACGCTAGTCCTGCATGCGTGTGGGAGAACACTCACAGAACGCGAGTCTGCTTACGCACCTTTTCCCCAGGTCTCCTCTAGCTCTACCGCTGAATATGGTCTAGAGATCGAAGCAGAATACCTGAGTGCGTACTGCCTTAGCCGCTGGAGACTTGCTGCACATTCTTTGCGATTTGGATTTGAGGAGCACCTGGCGACAGTTGAACAACTTTTGCTGCAGGCTAAGGCCACAACGGCAGGACGGCGCACATTCGTATCAGCACTGCTGCAACTGATATCGCTGAGCCACGAACGAGCTGGTTTGTTGGCCGGAAGTCGGTCCAGTGCACGCAAAAAGGCAACAAACAAGACTGGTTTGGAGGCCTACTGAAGAGTTATCAATTGATTTGCTCCGTTGCGGTCTCAGATGCGGCTGTATCGACGCAAAGTGCGCATGGTACTTCTAGCTCATGTGATATGGAAAAAAGGTCCAGCGTGTGTATCCTGCGGTGTAACGAAGAGGGGACTCGATAAGAAGGCGGAAGAGAGGAAGCAGCTTCTCGTCAACAGATAGAACCAGATCTGTCTGTGCGTGTCCTACTTACTTTCTTGTCTCGTGGTCACAAAGGACAGGCCGGTAGGCTGATCGACGAACGGGTTAGGGCATGAGCAAGCCATGTGCTCAGGTATCGGCGACCGAGCTACCGGTTATTGGTCCATCGCTAGTCGGTACGGATCAGCGTCTCAGGACTCGATTGGTCCGCAGAAACGTCGTTTCTGTTTTTCAAACTCGAAAGAAGCGCCGCTACCTTTTTCAACAAAAAAACAAATGCAAACTATTTCTCTGCTGATTCAAAATTGAGCTCAGTATTAAATATGAGATTGCGAAGTTTTCTCCGACCTACACGATGCACCGAAATTCAGTCGAAAAGCACAGGTTTCTTTTGTACGTCCGGTCCAGACGCGTGCCAGCGTAGTAAATATGTACGACCAAGAATCCCTCCATTTGTTCTTCTACTTGCACGAATCAGATGTAAGGTTGACTGTCGAGACACAAGCGTTCGCGTAGAAACACGCCGGCGATCGACCACTTCGTCCTGGACTTGGACCGTTTCTGCCACGACGCAAAAAAAACACTTGCAGGTCTCAGTCGACTGGTCGGCTCCGTTCAGCAGCCAAAACTACACACGTTGATATTCCTTCCGCGCTGTCCTATCGATGAAATAGACACTGTCGGTTAAATGTGCGCCGGTGGGAAAACGAAGCGGTCAATGTTTCGTCTGACTTCAAACTAGTAGGACAGGTCCTTGTGGCCAGGTCTTCCAGCGCGACTGACCGACTGTACAACGACCGTCGTACAGTCACTATTCCACGGGTCCACTAGCCGGACCGCGTTGAACGTCCTACTACAGTAACCTTTCCCACAGGTACGTCAACACGCGTGTCGCAGCAGCCCCACTACGCTATCCCGACGACCCCAATCATCACGTCGTAACTCTTAGTGCATGTCGCAGGCCCGACTTTTTCGAGCGCCGAGCGAGCCCCGTGTTTCCGCTGTCCTCGGCGTTTGTCCGACCGCAGTCGTACACTCCGTCCCGTCTACCCCCGAAACCCACCGATAAGGAAGCGGCTGGCGCGAACACATCACCAGTGCGAAACCCGCAGCGCCCACAAGTGCACGACCGCTTCCGTGGCCCAACGACACTGCCGGCCCCTCTCCTCCCGCCGCCATCGCCGCTTCTTCTTCGTCTCTTCCTGTCGCGCGTCAACGGCGCCGCTGTGCCCATCATGTCGAGTCGGAAGCCGTCGTCCCGTACGTCCTACCGCCGCTCTGTGCGTCACCCCGTGCTGCTCGTCTCGTGTCGAATGTGGCTGACCTCTATCTCGCTCTGTCTCTATTTGTCCGTCTCTTTATCTCTATTTGTCCGTCTCCCTATCTCTATCTCTGTTTGTCCGTCTCTCTCTCTCTATCTCTGTTTGCCCGTCTCTCTATCTCTGTTTTGTTTGTCCCTCTATCTTTGTCGTGCGTACATAATAGGCACTCCAAGTCAAACCCAAGTGTCGACCAGTAGCAAAACGCGGATTAAGGCCAAGCGCCGCTATCTGCTGAAAGTGACGCCAATTGAGGCGTGGGACCTGCTGCCCACCGAGTCCATTCGAGGGCGGAACTCGTACTGCACACTTGTGCTGCTGGACGAGCACAAGCGCGAGATCAAGGGCGAGAAGCAGCGCACCCCGTCCATGCGACAGGCCAATCCGGTCTGGAGTCCCCTGAAAGCCGCTGTGCTGCGATCGCTCGAGAGCAACGTCGAGAGTCACCAGCCGCTGGGCATTGGCGCAGCGGCGGCGTCGGAAGAGTACACGTTTGGCATCCAGACGAACCTCGTGAACGCCAAGTACGTGCTCGTGAAATGCAAAGACAAGGGACGTGTCGAGAGCGAGGACTTGGGCCGCTTGTTGCTCAGTCTCGAAGACATGAACACGAGCGGTGAAGAGCGTGTCGCGTGGTACGACTTGCAGTTGCGTCCCGGTGGCAAAATGAAGCGCGTGCAGGGCAAAGTGCGGATCTCGAGTCGCATTGTGCGCGAGCCGAGTTTGTGGCAGCTGTGGACATGTGCGGAGCAGATGAGGCAGGAAATACCCGCACGGGATCGCAGTTTGTACTTGAAACCGCACCCGAATGTTATCACGGGCAAAGAGGCGCTCGAGTGGATGCTGTGCCATGGACTGAATCGTCCAATGCGTGGCGGCGTGACGTGTTCGACTGCTGAAGAAGCTTTGTTGCTTGGTACAGCGCTCATTCGTAATGGGATCATGATGCACGTGTCTGGAGACCGGAGGTTCACGAACAGCACGTGGAAGTACTACCGCTTTATGGTAACCCATTTGGACGCAGCTGTTCAGACGGAAGCTGTTCGACAGCGTGATATGATTCTCTCAGGCGAAGCAGAAGAAGTGGAAGATACGGAAGAAGAAGTGCTGACTCGTTCTATGATGGCCATGTCCGTCTGCAATGAGGAGGAAAATGGGTTGGGTGGGTCTCAAGTGCCGGACGATGTTAGTGGCGGAGCAGGAGCCACAGTATCGGCACCGGCCGTAGACTCTGACAAAGGCAAGTCCAAGTCAACGATCAAGATTGAAGACTTTGAGCTGCTCAAGGTTCTCGGCACTGGCACATACGGTCGTGTGTTGTCTGCACGTGGCCCCGATGGAAATGTCTACGCCATCAAGATCATCACAAAGATTGGCATGGACAAGAACATGCGTCGCAACGCAAAGCTTGAGCGGGACATGCTGCGTGAAGTTCGCCATCCTTTCGTGGCGTCTTTGTTGTTTGCTTTCCAGAACGAAGATAAGGTGTACATGGGCATGGAGTTCTATAACGGTGGCGACTTGCGCCATCACTTGGCGATGAACCAAAACGACGAGCTGAAGCTTACGCCTGGACGTATTGTATTTTACGCGGCAGAGTTGGTGGCAGGCCTGGCGCACCTGCACAGTCTAGACATTATCTATCGCGACCTCAAGCCTGAAAATGTTCTCATCCAGAAGGACGGTCACATCGTGCTTGTGGACTTTGGTCTTTCGACGTATGCGAAGGATGAGGATGACCAGAAAGCTCACTCACTTGCTGGCTCGCCGGAGTACATTTCGCCTGAGGTCCTCGCTGCTGCGAACCCGAAGAAGGGCGAAGCTCTTGCCGTTTACGACACGACTTGCGACTGGTGGAGTCTGGGAATTCTCATCTTTGAAATGTACGTCGGACGTACACCTTTCAAGGACGATAACACTGCGATCATGTACCGCAATATTGCTGAAGGGTTTTTGTACATTCCGCCCGAATTACCTGAGGACGTACGGTCACTACTTGCGGGTCTAATTGAGCGCGATCCGTCACGGCGGCTTGGAGCGAACGAGGCCGTACCGTTTTCTATCATGATGCATCCATTCTTCAATGGCATTGACTGGGAAGCTCTGCAGCAGAAGAAAGTGCAGCCAGAGTGGGTGCCGGACGTGATCGATGATGCGGACGCCAAGTACGTGGACAATGAGTTCATTAACCAGGTACCGGTGGATACGCCCGAGTGGCGCATGCTCGATTCGGTGGACCGCGAGCAGGAGTACTTTGCAGACTTTACGTATCGCGCGACGAAAGTCATTCAAAAGTGAGGCAGTGGTTTGATGGGAGGCGAGAAGCCGCGATGGCAAAGCAGTGCGAGCGTGTGTGTCTGGTGTGGGTTTTTGACGTCGCGAAGACAGCAGGATTATCAGTAGGACTAAATAAATGTACAGGAGCAAAGAGAGCAAAGTGTGTGTGTGTATCCGTTTAAATTGAACACCCGCCGCGTGTGCGCTGTTGTAACACGTTGACGTTTGTGCAGTTTCGACACAGCGAAATGCTTGCTGAAACCTTGTGGTATCGAGGCATCCCCTCAATACATCTGCGGCAAAACAGCAGCTCGATAGCTGTGTGTGCTTTTATCCCAGCGAAAAAAAATGATGTACAAACCCGATGAAATTTACAGACGCAGACGCCTTCTTTTCAGCGTTTTATCTCGTTTCCAAAAGCCGATAAAGCGTTCAATCAACTACATCGCTATCTTCTTTTTCCGAAGAACCCCTTCCTTGTCCTGATGTTCAGCGCCAGCGAGAACGACGCGCAGGAACGACTGCTCCGCGCGCCGCTCAATCCGCAGCAAACTGCAATGGGCAACAGTGGAAATCCTGGCAGCGTGCGTCAGCAGGAGCCTCTCGGACTGGGCGGCTCCACGCCCCTTCCTAACCTGTCGACGCCGTCCACGTATTGGCAAAAGTAGGTCGCGACTCGAATTGAATCGACCGACTGTGGTTAGAAATGGATGTCACTAACGATATGACGTTTCTAAAGAATGAAGATGATGGAGGCAGCCGCGTTGATGCGATACCTGCGCTATGCAAACGTGGTGCTGGCAGTGCTCCAGGCGCTTGCGGGGTTCTTGGGACTCTTTAATCTCGTCGTGCTCGACATCACGTGCTTTTTCATCTCGATCTATGCCGTGTACGTGCTGTCGATATGATCATGGGCTTGGGATATGATCGTCGTACCTAAGGTATGCCGCACTCTCTTTTGTCCGTCTAGTATTTTCGCATTGCTGCTGCTGGCATTCGAGTGCCGGTTCAAGCACATGGAGCCGTATATCCGCCAGCAATTTGGCTTCTTGTTCACCTATCGTGGCCGCACAGCCTTTATCTTTGCAGTCGGCTTTATGGACTTTGGCATGGACAGCTCGCTCGCCTACTTTGTGGGCTGTCTCATGTGTGGCAATGCCGCTTTGAGTCTGCTCGTCATGCTTTTTCATCCACAGTTTCGTCAAGGGACACTGGATGTGAACATGGACCCGACGGCTACGTACCGTCCTGCTGTCGAGGAAACCGAGACGTTACTGCGTCGACATGAAGGAATGGCGTCTGCAGCTGGCGCTTATGTGCTTCATGAAGCAGAAGAGCACCCGGAATTCATGGCCAAGGTACAGTCGAGTGCGTTGCTATGGTTGGTGACTCGCGACTGCTTATCGCATGATGCTATCGTGTCGTGTGCAGGTGGCCCAATCGTACGCTACAAAGCATGGATACGTACCTCCTGT
This sequence comes from Hyaloperonospora brassicae, assembly GCA_947650285.1. NCBI lineage: Eukaryota > Oomycota > Peronosporomycetes > Peronosporales > Peronosporaceae > Hyaloperonospora > Hyaloperonospora brassicae. Next base: position 158,322 of record CANTFL010000226.1, on the reverse strand, counting down.
GCAAAACTAGCGACCTCGTGCGTCGTGTTGTCGAGATACGCTCTCTGCTGAACGGTGGGCTCTGGTCGTCTGAACGGTCGTGGGGCGTGTGACTGTGTTTCTTTTTCATGTATGAATCCAAACCACCCACTATGCACGTTGTACGTGGTTTATGATGACATTTGCAATGCGGCGTTCGTTGCACCGTATCATCTCTTCGACGGAACTCAAGAGCGCAAACACGAAAGCCACAGACAGTCGTTGTGTCAGTGTGGCCAGTCTGCAGTACAGCGAGGACGAAAAACAGGCGGCAAGCTAAGCAACTTGAGTACGTAGGAAACAGTTGCTCTCGTTTGCTTGACAACGAGCTGGTCGATGCAAGCAAAACTTGATTGAGCCCAAGTTGCTGACGTTTACGACTCCGTGTGTCTAGTTTCCACGCAGACTGCATCCATAGGACTTTTGCTAGCAACGGTGGATCGGTAGCACCGCTCGAGATAGCCGCTGCCAAGAGCGTCATCACGCGGTAGGATCTGACCACCTAATGCACCGAGTTGGCCCATTAGTCTGCGATTGCTGGCCACGCAGAGGAGACCGCGTTCTTGTCTGGTGCATCCCGTGTGTCCGGACATTGTGCTTGCAGCAACAGACCTGCAGCCTTCCTGCCTCAGGTGCAGCACTGCAGCAACAGACCTCGTCTTCCTGCCTCAGGTGCAGCACTGCGGCTACATGTTCGACAGCACTATCAATTCGGCTCGAGCCCACTGCCTGCTGGACGAGATCCTGACAAGCCCATGTCGATCGCTCCTTAGGCTTGGGCCCCCATTACGACGCCGGCACCACATTGTAGACGGTCAATGGTGTTACAGGCGGCATGCGCTTGATGGAGACTGTCACCGGCCTCTCAGTCTCACGGCACTTCCGCCTGACGGACTAATAAGAGTGGGCGACGTGTGTGTTTGCGCGGTCGCAAACGGAATGCACGTCTAGGAATACGTCTACGAAACTGGGCCCGTGACTCTGCCAGCCACGTCAGCAGCTTCGAAGAGCGAGTGGGTCACATCACGTAACGGGGTCACCCCATTACAGGAGACGACCGACTGAAGTAGCCTGCGGTCGACTCAGTCGAAGCAAGAGGCACTTGTTGACTTCGTGTCATTTCGTGGACCTGCCACAGAGAACCTCTACAAGAGCGATCGATGGACCGACGATGACGACTGTGTTGGGGCTGCCGTCACACGTCCGGTCGAGATGCACCTCCTTTCCAGCTGTCTACTCGACGAGTGTCGTCACGACGTTTGTACCAGGATGTTGTCGACCGGCACTCGCTCGAAGACATTCCCTTTTGCGCTTCTCGCCGAGCGACGATCGATCTCGTATGACGTACGATGTTTGGACACTGGCAGTAACCGCTGACAGCGAAGAAAGCTTCCTTTGTCATGCAATCGGTACCGAAACAAAGACATGCACAGAGAATTAGGGTGTGCTCACCTACTGCTCTGGTGACGTGGGAACGAATGCCAGAGATGCGAATTAGACTGGTCTCTAAGTTTCCTCTCGACAACACCATATGGCCTACTCGTTGAGGACTTCTGCTCATCACAAGAGCGCCCCTAGTCAGTGCGAAGCCGCTCTTGAGCTACTCTTTTTATCGGAGGCAAATCCGCAGGAAAAGCGGGTATTGGACGATCATTGAGTACACCATCTGCGAGTACCTGTTACACCCTTGCTTCACCAAGAAACCTTGTGCCATCCCTGATCTCAACCTATTGCTACATGGCTACTCATCCGACGGGATGGTCGTCTTCAAGTACGTTCGACGCAAGCCTGTCGGAATAGGGAAGCGGACCCACACCGCGAGATACTGAGCCCAAGTTATACGGAACATCGTTGCAAGCATTCCAGCAAGCTTAGTCTCAGCCCATCTTGAAACGTGTCGATTCGTTTAAAGTATCAGGACAAGCGGGTGCTCGCATCTAGTGGTCGTGCGATGCTGGCCAAGCACTCGTATCGAAAACGGCATACCGTCCCAGAATATGTACGTTCGTCTCGGCATAGCACAACTACATGTGCAATGGACGGGGCACAAAGTCGAGCGGCGGACTGATTTATAGCATTCAATTTCTTTCTTGGGGTACCATGAGGCATAAGCCGCGCCGCATCCCCCGATCCAGTCGCGATGTATCGTGTTCGCGCGACAAGAGTCAAGTTCTTGGCCTTGCAGATTTTTTGCTTGGCGCGCAATAGTTATCCCACCAACGTTTATACTACACTTTGGGTCAGACAAAAATCGATGCTTTGTTATTCTTTCTAATTGTCGTCGCACTTGATAGACTGTTTAATCCATTACCATAGGAATATGAGGCATGATCATTAATTCTACCTCTGCTTACCCACCGTAAAAACTACAGGGCGGAGCGTGGAATGACTGTTTCCGAGCTTTGTTGTCCAGGAAATAGTTCACAAGGCAATAAAGACACACACACGTCGGCTCGAATGACGGTCAATAGCAGAAGCACTCCGTTCTCGACGGCTTTGACCGACACCAAGTCTGTCGCTACTTTTCGGGTGTCATCAATGTGGAACATGCGCGACAGGGTGTCGCGGCAGTTGTGCTCTTTGCTACATCATCAAGTTACAACATCCGCTGTATCTTTCGTCGAGATTGCAAGAAAAAATGACCAGAATCGAACAAGAAACACAGCGGCCGACGTAGTAGATTACCAAGGGAACTGACGACTGGTTACCGTTTGCTCGCACGCACGTGGTTAATTGTTATCAATATTAAGTTGTACTCAATAGTACAATCTCTCAAAAGCCGTGAAGACTGCGGCAGAATCATATTGTTCGTGTCGCTGATCCGAAATCGACAAGAAGAACCGTCTACGAATGTGAGCTACTGACTTCGCCTTTGTCTTACTACTTGATCTGGTTCGTTGTTTTCTTTCCGGCCCTCCGGCTTGTGGAGAAGCGCTTTGCACAGGCAAAATGGTCAGAGTCGTCTACAACATTATAAACTAATCTACGCAAGAAAGTCGATGTCCCGTTAAGTCGATATAGTTGCCGTGAAGCTCTATTGTACGATTTGGCTGTCCAATCCTTACTTGACACTTTTGTTGAGAACTGACATGCAATAATACGAATAAGACGGACTTGACGTACTTGGATGGCGCAAATGCGATGATTTGCTAGCAGTTTGTGAACATTGCCGCATCGGAAGCATATTAGTATTGGATAGTCACGTACCTGTTTCAAAAAAATGACACTCACGGCTGGAGGTTGTCGTGTGATGACGCAACTTGTTCGTGTTGTCAATAGGTTCAACGAGAGTAAGGACGACATTCGATCTTGCCTGTGCAGCGAAAGCAACAAAAAGCAATAGCAACAACGTCAAAGTGCGGTAATGGCATGAAATTGTTCAATGAGGAAGAGATTGTGAGGGAACGGGTAAAAATGCTGTCCATAAAAATTTGCAAAGCTCAATTTGAGACTGCGTTATCTACTTTCTGTTGATGTGTGCACTGTCAATGCACGGTCAACAAAGCCAACTGTGATTTGCTACGCACAAGTGACAAGACAGCGATGATACGACAGGGTGTAAACGGTTCACGTGCAGTCTGATGATTCTAGAACTACCTTGAGTGTATGTTCTAGAATCCATCAAGATCAGGGAAAGCTACAAGGTAGAAGAAGATAACACGACGAGTAAGTTCATAGGAAAACTAATTCAATACACTTTCCAATTTTCCTTCGACATAACAGGTTATGAGCCCAAAAGCTTAAGGAACTCTGCCAGAAGCCAGTACGATGAAGAAACACGATGACCTGCTTGGAACAGACAACTACTTCCATTGGGAATTCAATATGAAGATGACACTTGCGAGGAAGGGCCTGCTAGAGCACATCTTGGAAGTGAAGTTGGAGCAGGAGATGACGGAGGATTGGAAGGTCAAGGACATGAAGGCGTTTGCTATTATTGCTCAAGGGATCGAAGTAAAGCGTCAGACGAAGATCCGACATGCTCGCACTACGAAGGAAGTATGGGAAACACTACGCGACTACTACAACAAGACAAACCTTCAGAATCGAGTGGCACTGACACGTCGATTGCACGAATTTCGTATGGATGAGGGAGGCGACATGGTGAGCCACCTCGACCGCTTCGATGAACTTGTTTTGAGTATGGAGGCGGTGGGCGATACCATGGACGACGCACGCCAGATGACAGTTCTGCTGAGTAGCTTACCGGCAGAGTACGAGATGATTGTGTCCATCATTGAGAATTCCATGGGTGTGACGATGGTGGATGTGAAAGAAAAGCTGTTGAAAGAACACAAGAAGAAGCAGCAGCAAGAGGTCTCCGAAGGAGCTTTCCGCGTTGGTCGTGGAGGCCATAAACAGGATCGTGGTCGTGGAATGCGCAAACAACGTGGTGCAGAAGAGAGCTGGAAGAAGAAACAGCCGTTTCGTGGGAAGTGTCACCGCTGTAACAAGATCGGATACAAGCAGTTTGAGTGCCGATCTGCCACCAAGAATGATGGAAATGAAATGGCATTCACGGCCACAAACGGATTAAAAAAAGGATGGTTGTTGGACAGCGGCGCCTCGTCACATATGACCCCAGCCGAAGAAGATTTCTTTGAGTACGAGAAATTGAGAGAAGCCATTCAAGTTCGCGTTGCCGATGGTGCGGTCATGAATGCAATTGGACGAGGAAGCATTCGATTTCGCTGTACGAATGGTACAGCAGTGACTGTGAATGAAGTATTGCACATTCCAACGCTGGACAGACGACTACTAGCGGTGCCCAAGATCGTCCAGCGTGGGTACAACGTTCGATTCGGTGAAAAATACTGCGGTATCTACAAGGATAATGTGTTGATGATTTCTGCGAAGCGCATGAGAAGCGTGTACACTCTTGATGTGGAGTATGAGCACGCGATGTTGGTAGAACATGAAGACGCTGGTAACAAGTGGGAGCTGTGGCATGCACGAATGGGTCACATTAGCCACAACAAGTTTAAAAGGACAAAGGAGGCTACGGAAGGACTACCGAATGTAGTACCTGACACGAACAAGAATTTGTGTGGAAGGTGTCTACAAGGGAAAATGTGTGTCGCGAGTTTTCCACAAGAGTCGAAGACAAAGACAACGCAGCCACTGCAGCTTATTCACTCTGACGTCATGGGCCCTATGAAGAACCCAACTCCTGGTGGGTCACGATACGTATTGTCTCTCGTGGACGATTTTTCAAGATTAGTGACTGTATATTTTCTGAAGTCCAAGAGTGAAGTACTGTCGAAGTTCATTGAATTTCGGACCGAGATGGAGCAGCAGTGTGGATTTCGTATTAAGGCCATACGTACTGACAATGGCGGTGAATACAAAAACAAGAGGTTTGCTTCGTACTGCAAGAAACACGGCATCATCCATCAGAAGACAGTACCCTACAGTCCTCAACAAAACGGTGTTGCTGAACGGATGAACCGTACGATTGTTGAGACGGCCAGAAGCATGATGCATTACAAGCGGGTGGCAAAGAAGTGGTGGGCCGAAGCTGTGAATACGGCGGTGTATTTACTTAACAGAACCACGAACTGCAATCACGAGGAGAAGACTCCTTTTGAACTGTGCTTTAAGACGAAGCCCGAAATTTCTCACCTACGTGTATTTGGTTCACTTGGATACGCACATATCGATGACTCAAAGCGCACGAAATTCGACGCGAAAGGGTTTCGCTGCATGCTGTTAGGATATGCAAGACACACCAAGGGTTACAGGGTGCTTGATCTGGAGACTGGTACGATCAAGATCAGTCGTTCGATCGCGTTAGATGAACGTGAAGTTAGTAACATTTACGAAGACAATCCGGTTGTACCACACCCGAAGATGATAATAATACGACAAGATGACGATGATGGAGATCAACCAAGTAACTTGCAACAAGATGGTGATGAAGATGTTGAAATGGAAGAGCACGAAATTGTCGAAGATGTGGAGATGGAAGTACCGAGTTCTGACAATGACATCAGTAACACCCCTTCGAGTGAGACAAGCAATCTTTATCTTGCAAGAAATATGAACAACGAACAACATCAACACACTTCCCAAGTAATTCAACAAGGACCTCGTCACCAAGAACTCGAATTACACAATCCGCACGACTCTGGAGCGATGGTGTTCCGTCCACAACTTAAGCGTCGTTCCGGTCGCGAGCATCAGTATCGTGTTCTTACTGACGATGCCAGTGGGAGAAGTGAATCCGGACCACGAGGAGGTGTTGATGAAATGCTACCAATTGAGCAACCTGTTCAGCTCTTGTTGGAAGACAATAACACTAGTACCACAACAGAAAACAGCATTGTGCCATACAATGAAAACCATGAAGCCAGTGGGAGTGAAGATGACGAACCTCCTTCCAAGCGATCGCGAATAAACAGCGATGTGGCATTGATAGCAGAAGTTGCCATGATAGCTCGTGATTTACCTGGCTCTTATGCGGAGGCAGTGAATGGACCTGACAGATACCAATGGATTAAAGCTATTGAGAATGAATTTGCGGCTCATGAGCGTAACAAGACGTGGACACCAATTGTACGCAAGCCTGGAATGAAACCAATTGGATCGAAGTGGGTATGGGCTAAAAAGAGTGATGGTCGATACAAAGCACGACTTGTGGCGCTCGGATTCCTGCAACAATATGGTATCAACTTTTTCGAGACATACGCGGCTGTCGCCAGTATGAACTCCATCAGGATGCTATTGTCGATTTGCTGCGCAGCAGGATATGTGATCGACCAGCTTGATGTTGATACGGCCTACCTGAATGCCGACCTACAAGAAGAAGTATACTTGTTACCACCCAAAGGGATGAAAATTGGCAGCGAGTTTGTACTTAAATTGAATCGCGCGCTTTACGGACTTAAGCAGGCTGCAAATGCCTGGAATAAGACGATTCACAATGCATTACTGGAGATGGGATTTGTCGCGTGCGGTGCTGATCGATGCATATACAAGATAAAGGATGGTGAAGGCTGGGCGTACGTGTGCTTATACGTTGATGATATGATTGTGGCTGCAAAAGAAGCAACCACGGTACGCAAGGTGAAAGAACAAATCTCTCAGCGGTTTCAAACCAAAGACCTTGGTCCAGTGAAGCACTTGCTTGGAATGGAAGTTATGTACGACCGAAAGAAGCGTGAGATGTTTATTTCGCAACAAAGATACATCGAGGAGACTGCAGACATGTTTGGACAGACTCAAGCCCGACCAACTGGTAACCCATGTGATCAGAGCATGAAACTGTCCAGCGCAAACAGTCCAAAGTCCGATGTCGAAAGACAAGCCATGAGTCGTACACCGTACCGCCAATTGCTGGGACGACTGCTGTTTATAGTGACCACGACCAGACCAGACGCAGCATTTCCTGTGAGCCAACTTGGACGATTTGCAGAAAACCCTGGCTCACAACACTGGAAGGCACTGATCAAAGTGCTAAGATACCTCCGCTCGACGAGTGGTTTTGGATTACACTACAGTGTTGACAAACTACAGCAACAACTAACAGCGTATAGTGACGCCGATTGGGGAAACAGCTTGGACGACCGTCGATCGGTATCTGGTGTTTTGCTGGTGCTTAATGGAGGCCCTGTTATATTTAAGTCTAAGTACCAACGCACCGTTGCATTGAGTACTTCTGAGGCTGAATACATGGCGCTAAGCATGTGCACTCAAGACATACTATGGGCAAGGATGTTAATGGCTGACCTCGGATTCGAGCAGAAGAATCCTACTGTCATCTACGAGGATAATCAAGGAGCCATTGCTCTCGCAACAAACCCAGGATACCATGCGCGGACTAAACACGTAGATATACGTCACCACTTTGTCCGAGAGAAAGTTCTGGCCGGTGATATAAAGGTGATCTACAAGGAGACGGAACATCAACTTGCCGACATACTAACGAAGGCACTCGGCACCAAGCGATTCCAGTACCTCCGTGCCGGAATGGACATCAAGGTACGTGATGGACCCGAGCATCAACAGTGAGTGGGAGTGTTGATGTGTGCACTGTCAATGCACGGTCAACAAAGCCAACTGTGATTTGCTACGCACAAGTGACAAGACAGCGATGATACGACAGGGTGTAAACGGTTCACGTGCAGTCTGATGATTCTAGAACTACCTTGAGTGTATGTTCTAGAATCCATCAAGATCAGGGAAAGCTACAAGGTAGAAGAAGATAACACGACGAGTAAGTTCATAGGAAAACTAATTCAATACACTTTCCAATTTTCCTTCGACATAACACTTTCATGTTCAGGACAATTCTTTTGATGAAATCACGGAGCTGAAAATTGATTTGCAACGTGTGAGACAAGTCGTTTGGGACCGCTAACTGTCGCTGATGGGTGTAAAGCGTGTTAGGTATTGCGTACATGATACCGTCAGTCGCTATTGCGAGTTGACGAGCCGCACCTTCCGTGCTACACAGCGTTGCTGTAGAACACGTTACTGCCGAGCGCGGAATGTGACTATCGACTTGCTACTTTTCCGTTTTTCGGATTCTACTAGCGTAGAGGGCGTCATGCGTGTGCGAAATCACACACAATACACATGCTCGACATACGTTGATACACTAAGAAAGTAGATGTCGGTATGTTCGACTTTTACCGGGCTCGCAATGAAAGCTACGTGTTTGATCGGCAGTCGTCTTCAACGGCGCACAGTTGACGTTGAAGCGGGCCCGATTGACGCTTTTTGTTCAGTAGCGACGACCTCATGCGGCGTTTGCTTCACGACTATAAATACTAGAGGATATCACTACCTTATTCGTAAATTTGCCATGCATGCATCGTGAAAGTTCCTGCCTCAGTGAGTTTGACACTACTTTCGCCAAAATGGTCAAGCTTTTCCGTCTTCTCTTTCCCGCGCTACTCCTGTCTGCTGGCGGTTAGGATCTTTCGGCCCAAACCGCTGAAAATCGAGTACGTGACAAAGCCGGACCTGGACTCAATTACTTCATCGGAATCGGAGTGTCCAGGAGGCTGGAGTGAATGGCCTTCTTGCAAAAGCTGGGCGTGATGAAGAACGAAGAACTAGCGGGAAGTGGGTCAGTGATGCAGGAGCCTGGTTTAAAGCACTGATTCCAGCCAAGTCGATGAATGGACTGAAGGAGGAAACTCGAAATTGCCAAAGCCTACGGTGAAGAGCGAGTTCGGTTGGATACGCGATGCACGGGACCGTAAGGTTAAAAAAGCAAAAAAGCTGATCGATGACGGGTTGCCGGATAATGAAATCGTCTCGAAAGGAGTGAACACGGAGCATTATTTGAAGGCCCTTTTGCTTGACGTGGGATCCGACGACATAGAAGGTATGGATTGAGCAGTTGCCAAGACGGCAGTGGATGAGAAGATTTGTCAGGACCTGAACATCGAGTTTGCCAAGTTCGCACATGGATTGAACGCGCTACATGATCTATACACTCGTAAGGAAGCAGTAGCTATTCATAGCTTGTAGTGTGTCTTAAAGCTCATCAGATTATAGAGCAACGGCAGTGTTTTATCAATTGATTTAGACCCTATCTCGTGTGTTGCACCTGCACTTCATGCCAGTCTCTGGACAAACGGTCATGGCTGACGTATTGATGATGTAGTACCTTACGTTTCTGACACGAAAGGCCACAGGGTCCCTGCGCAGTCGTAGTATTGGTCGAAGTACTACCTAAGAAACGTATAAAAAAGCCAGCCGGGAGGACGTGTGTCGTTGATATACGCCCCTATTTCACATCAAGCTTGGTGTCAACGACCGAAGTATCGAAATGTTGCGATTATTATGTGGATCATGACCAAAAGATCGCATGTAACAACCAATGACGACACGATCAATAAGTGTGAAAACAGAAGACGTTGTTACAAAGACTACACAGCGAAATTGATCCTTTCGGCCACATTTAGTGAACTCACACGCAACTTCGATCAAGTTCTTCATGTCGTCACTTTGTTCTTCGACCAGACGCAGGCGTACAACGAGGATGTCGAAGGATACCAAAGCTCATGGTGGGTGCTGCTTGCTCAGCCACCGTACCCTTCATGAGTCCCTGCTAAGCACAATAGGAGTAAACGTGGGAGACGCACACGTGTCCATTCAACATCTAAATGTTGCAAGATGTTTGATTAAACCCTATATGTACGTAGATAGTACTAGGTAGTAACGCTGGGAACTTGGATGAAAGCATTGGCTGCACAGGGCTGGCGTACCGGGGTGTGCCCGTTATATGTCATTGTCACCAGATTGGGTCAACGAGAATATTATCTAAATTAGATCATATTCACCAATATTTACCTGGCTAAGTAAATACTGAAGGAGTGTTACTTTTGAAAACCATTTTCCTCAACTTATTGGTTGATATTTATCATGATATTTATACATAAACCACCAATTACTGCTGGACGCGCGCAATGGGTGGTGAGCGAGTAGCTACATTTGGCGTTCGTTGTTCATTCGAGTTCAAGTACGATCAAAGGGGTTTTATTAGAATATTCAACTATATTACACACACTTCAAATTTTCCTATTTTTTTAACGTGTTCGATTCGGACGTGAAGCCTTTGTCTGCACGTAACATGTACATGAGATTTCGAGGTACATGCTTACGTTGTGTCAGTAGAAGTGGAGATGGCCTCGCTTGATATGTTCGTTACCACTGATGCCTCTTTGGATTGCCTGACTTGTTAGGAGGTTGACGCAATAACAGACGTACCTCTTATGTTTGCTTATTGTTACTCCGGACCTCCACATGGCTACATCTCGGAGTTTCCTTATTCTTGCTTCCCAATAGATTTTAACGTTGCCACTAGGGTGGCGTCAGCATAGAGGATCGTTTCTCGGTTGCCCTGTACCCACTACTCTTGCATTCAAAAGCTGATCAGTATATGCCACAGTCGTGCCCAAACTTTTCACATCTTTGCTTCTCGATAGAATGATCTCTGAATATGTGATTCTTGGGACCTTAAGTAGTAACGGAAGCCGTGCAAGCTTTCTTTGTTTCAAAAATTCACTCGATCAGCGGTATATGAATTTCCAATGCTTGACTTCACGCATAAGTATGCGAAGAAAGTGTGTCGGGGTGACGCTTCAATCCTCGAAAAATTTGATGGTTGTTTTGACAGCTATAGTTGGGTCCTCCTTAGTGCAATGAAGTCTACTTGCCGCACTGGTACACAATGTAAGACCGAAGTTGTTGTCGTATGCTCAATTCGTTACTAACGTCTTATCAAAGCTCATAATTTGCCCATAGCTCACAGGTTCTGCATATGAATCTTCGTTAAAGTCTGGGTTTGGGCACTTACAGCCGTTATTACTGTCACGACGATAGAATGCGTATACTCGCGATGGTGTTGAGCAAAAACGTCACAAGAAATCTATCTGCGGATAAGCGTCGACGAAAATGCGTCTTGCCTTGTGGCTCCGTGAAAGCGTCCAGCGGTCCTTCCCTTTCCGCTGGTCTTTGATGTTAGTTGCTAAAAATAAATTAATAAATCTGTTACCCTCTTTCGTTTGAAGAATAATGATTTGGTGCGTACCACCCGAGTCTATTATAATTTTTTGAATGTCACCTCTTGGAAGTCCATACTGTAACAAAGAACTTTGTACTGACACTAATTTTAGTATAACGTATTGACATTTGTGAAACTGCAAGTCAGTCTACCCATAACCAGCGTAAACAACTTGAAAATAGCGCATATTTTAACAGGTAGGATTAAAACGACAAATAAAAAGGACTGGGTTAAATTATATTCATTCTTGCGCTCAAGTAAAGATGGTAAACGAACTGTCCAACGGATAGGCGTCGCGCCAATTCTTCTGATTTATCACGTGCTCCTGTTGATGCATTTATATGTACTGGGGTGACCGAATAATTAGCCAAAAAAAGGGTTACATCTGAAATCGCTACCCGGTGCCTCCGAAGATAATTACATTGTTGGCTTATAACCTACCTATCCTCTCCATGAACGACCATATATTGCAGTCGTTAGATTTTAAGCATGTCTACGTTGCCTACATCCCATAGCAACCACCTAAAGTGGATCTTCAGGAGTGCACATCACGATTTGCACGACCTGACGGGGGAGTAGCATACGTACATGCAGGGAGAATCAGGCTCTTTATAAAAGGCGAGGTATACCTACCTCCGTAACAGCTAAAATATACATATTCTTAGCTATGCTGAACTATGCAAAAGAGGTATAATATGCGTTTTAGGTAAAGACTTCCGGTCTAGGTGTCCCACGTGAGCTCGTCCGACCGAACGTGCTTGCGTGACGCCTAAGCGACGACAAAAGACGTGTAGATACGGCTGGTGTTGGTTGGCAAAAGACGGTAGAGGCTCCTCTTGTGTTGGTGATGTACAGATGCGGTCGCTTGTGCAATCCTTAAGAAAGGGATATGTGATGTCGCACAAGCAATGATGCGTACGCGCGAAACATTTGGTTGGATTTTGTAATTATTTAACCCCTTCACCGACCCGCCAGATTTGCAGTACGCGACTTATGGAGAATTGAAGTGTGGCGTGGGAGACTCCACCAGTCGTTGTATCGCCTCTTCGGTGTAAGGACCATAAGCTTGAAAGACAGTTTGGACTATCCGTAGATTCAGAAAGAATCTACATTCATTCATTTGCACACACAGATCAAGACAGAAGAATCTGAGGACATGTCACTCTGCCGAAATCAGGTGGTCAGTAAGGAATGGACATACGTCACCTTAACCATCCAAAATAAATCAGGAAAAAATTAGCAAGTAGAACAGATATGGAGTGAGTCAATACTAGGGCTTTTGAGTGGACAGGGGCTTATCCCAATCAGTCATAGTATAGACAGTTTGACGTAACACTTCGAAATACACCTCCATCTTCACATTGGGCTACTGACCAAGGGAAAAGGAGGATACAAGCCCGAAATGCCCTTGAAAGGAAGCTACCCTCATCAGCTCTCTCGACAGAGTATTAATAGCGAAGGTCTGCTCGTAATCAGACCATCGTCGATAATTGAAACACGATGCAGGTTCATGCCGTTCAGGATAGTGATGATCCGAGAGGCCTCAAATTTATCATACACGGACTGCCGATCAGGGTGAATGATACTCGGATTAATTGTATGGAAATAAAAGAACGAAACATGTGTGGTGGCTGATGATAGAGGCATATCATTATCGGCGACGATAGTTGTGCCATCGAGAATACGAAGAAAAATCCGAACCAAAGTGGTCACCAAAGGATCGCTTAGCTTTCACATTGACCCCTACACACAATTCATGAGGGAACGAAGTTCTAAATCATGCCCAAAACGTTTGTTATAATGACTGGAACATTTTCGAAAAAATGTCCGATAGCAAAGTAATATAAAGCGACATATACGCGATAAGACAAGTGGGTGCACCAGACATTTGTTATACAAAAACACATATCGGAGAGATCTATCTGGATTGAAGTAGAGGAATGTAAGAAAAGTAGGAATAGTCATAGTGTCGGAAGGTCTACTGTATTGCATGTTGTTTGAATCATTCGATCTAAGTATTTTCACGCACGAGACATTTAATCAATTGTCAAGTAGTACTGCTTGGGGAGGTCCTCTTCAGGTATTAATTCGACAAATTCACATACGTTTTGACACTTATATATTGATGAAGTCGATTAAAGTCCACTAAAAATGTCAAATGGAACTCGGACGCATGAATTTTGTAAAGTATTAGATAAATACATCTTGAGACGGCTCAAGTGTTCATAATAACGCTGAAAATCATACGATCGTTACAAGTTGTTTTAAGGATCGCATCGACATTAAAGCGGCTACAAGTCATATCGTAGATCAAGACAAAGGATCCATGCGACAAACTGTAGACCTAGAAGTCGCTATTAAACATGTATTCATGTGCAAAGTTCCCTGTGCGTAACATGATCCATAAGCCTGACTTGCATTAGTTAACACATCGTATAAATCCATTGCAAAGAGTAATACTTATTCAAGACATGATTACAGAAGGTGCACACAAGCTTTATAAAGAAAATACAAGATTGGAGTAATCAATCCATTCATCGGCAAGTCTATACATCATGGTAGGTCAATGTTGTATCACAAAGCTTGAAGTAGAGGCTTCTACATCATTCCTTACGTTCGTTCATGTTTAAACTTCGTTCAAGAATATCATATTACTTTTTTGTATGCTAATATGTGTAAACCACAATTGCGTATCTGATCTCGCTTAGTACAAATTGTATATCTTTTGTAGCCAACACCAACCATTTGTGAACTGTGTTACTATCTGTTCATCTAATATTATATCTTTCATAATCAAGTAATAGTCACACTATCATGAATTTAAATACTCCTTGAAACAAGCAGATACCCGTTGTTTGGCTACATATAAAAATCAGAATTCGAATGACTAAGATCGTACAAGCGATAACTAGCGATATGTATGAACAGAAAAAACGATGGGTGCAGACACAAACACTACTTAAATAGATTGAGAGCCACACGCGTCATGATGATATGATCGTGACTATCTCGCGCAACGAAGGTTCTCAGTAACACCCTAACGTCAATGACCCTTTTAACGGTGGTGTCTTGTATTGCGGTTTGAGGTAAGCTTTCTTTACTAGATAATTTAGTGTCATCAACAATGTAAATTTGATAAAGCTATACCAGGGTGCCCCATAAGTGTATTGACGTGATAAGGTCTACGCATACGACTTATTTCAGCTCATTAGACCCTCCAACCTATATTCTAGTGATCATTCTTCTTCGATATGTCATGTTAGACAGGGTCTCACACAATTTAACTAGAAATTAGTTATTCATCACTCACCTTTTTGTTCACCAGCACCCACCCCACAAATTAGGACCTCTGATTGGTCCAAGTGGCGAATCAGAACTTAATATCCATCGACTTCCTTGACCCCTTACAACAACCAACTTGCACTACCATTTTGACCATCTTTCGTCTCTTTTAATCCACAATTAATCAGGCTACAGCCTTGCACCCCCGCATCAGCTTTCATACGATTCCCCTGATTCGGCAAGAGCCGCAATTGCTGCTCATGTGCAGCTGAAAGGCTATGTTGTTGATATCAAGCACACCAGAAGGTTCAGCAATAAGAAAAATGGCGATGTAAAAGCTGGAATTCTTGTTTTCTCCCAATCGAACCCCCAGTCATACCCCTATATGCTAGACTTCACCAGAGTATGTATCCAGCTGCAGCAATGACTGTTTGTTCAAAGCCAGTATACGTCAAGGGGAAGCTGTAGATTGGCAGGTACAAGTTGCGAATGGAGAACATGTTCACGAGCTTTTTGCCCACCAGTATGCCTATTCACAAGGGCGCACTTTGACATGGAAAGCTCGGCAAGAAGGCTTCGCTCTAACACGTGCTAGAGTGACACCTGGCCGCATAGTCACTTCACTGCGGCATAATCATGATGACTTGGCCACAGCTTAAGACGTTTACAACCGGCGTCATAAAGAGCGTAAAATGATGCTGTCGGGCCGCTCTCCGCTGACCGCTCTTATGAACGCTTAGGAAGCAAGTGAATACTTCCCTCAAAGTGACCCACAACAGTAGCATACTCACCTGCTGATAATCTCTTATCGGCAAAGGAGATTTGTCGGAAGTACAGTGATGGTTGTATGTTTGATTGACACAACATACGAGATCAACATATATGGACTTTCTCTCCTTCAGATTGTTGGTGTCACAGCTACAAACTGTACCTTTATCTTTGCTTACTATTTTATGCGGACCTAGACCTTGGCCGACTACCGGTGGGCAATGCGTCATTTCCGAGAAGTTTTCCAGGCGTATAGACTAGGCACAGCACTCACCTTTGTCACTGATAGGGATCTTGCACTGATGGGCGTGCATTACTTGCTATGCCGCTGGCATACCAGAAAAAACATTAAAGCCAAGCAGAGGTCAACATTAGAAATGTTGTAAACTTGGGAAGGATTCAACAAAGCTTATAATAGACTGGTTACTGCCACGAACATGAAATATAATTAAAAGAAACTTGAATCAATGAATGTCTCATTCCCTGAGCCACGATGCACCATGTTGAGACGACTTGGCTTACGTTTACGCAGAAATTTGTCGCTGATTTTCTTCGCAATAAACTCCATCATGGCCACGTTACGACACCACGCGTGTAGAGTGCCCTTGCGGCTCTCAAAAAATGGATTGCTGTGTCAACAGGTAAGTTGTATGATACATCGATCATTCTCTCCCGTGTCTTTCTATCAACCCATTTGTTGCAGGTGATCTACTCTCAGTGGATGTGGCAGTTCGTCTTGCTTGTGAAGATCTGATTGATGTCGATGTGCAGCAAAATGCAAAGCAGCGTGCCATTGGTACGATGTTCTCACCGGTGGTGGGAAATATTTCGGTAAAAGACCTGAGTGCTGCGCATCAGTAGTACCATCGGAGGCTTGATGATGATAAGGATTGTAAAGGTATGTAGACTTCGGCAATTTTGCATGGACTGACTGCGACATACTGCTAACTCTTACAGCTTCGCTTGTTGACATCTAGAATGGGCTATCAACGTGCCCATGCATTTCGTCATCTAGTTGTACCACTATTGGTAAATAATACTGATCAACATTGGTGGCTAATCCAGCTACCAATATTGAAGGATGTCACGGTCTTGCCCTCTCTAGTTGCAACGTAGACAACATCAAAGAGGATTGCATACGAAACTGTCGATACCCCAACTTATCGCAAGCGCATTCTCCTTGACTATGTTTGGCGGTCCCTGATACTAAATATGTGATCCTGTACAAGTGCAGACACGTAATCGTTCAACGGGGTCAACACAGCGACTACTATCGCTGTTTGAGCATGTGGATGATGTTTTGGGTGCTCCAGTGCGGCTCCGACGATTTCGGATCTGCCGATCAACCGGCTATGATTCCCGCACCCTTCGTCATCCACTACCACCAGCACCAGTAGATTTAGATTTACCGTAGTTTACTGTCCGCAGTAGATCTACAAGTCCAAAATTTGTGATTTTGACGAATTGAAACCTCTAATGACATGTACTTCTCGAAACCGCAACCCTCATTATGTGATTTAGATATTTGGTACTGATGAGTTTAGGGCTAGTATTGTTGTGTAGACACTGGATAGGCCTTTTCTTGAACACAATGCATCTATCTATGTTTGATGGATTAATGCGTGCGGCAAAGCGTTGTTATTATGAAATGCGAGGCTGTTCATTGTGAATTAAAAGAAAAGAAAGGTGGTCAAAATGGTAGTGCAAGGTGGTTGTGGAAAGGGGTCAGGGAAGTCGTTGAATATTAAGTTCTGATTCGCCCACTTGGACCAATCAGAGGCCCTAATTTGTGAGGTGGGTGCTGGTTAGCAAAACGTTTGAGTGATCAATAACCAATCTATTATTAACATATTAGGACTGATTGTAACGGATGATGAATCTACGAATGTATGTATGTATTCCGACTTCCCGTCACACCGTTGTTGTAATAAATTGATTTGAGGTTTGATGCGTACCAATACCTGTATCAAAATAAAATCGCTTTGTCTCAAGACTGCAACGCAATCATGACGTCGATCAACAATTTGATTGAGCTAACGAATGTCAAGATCGAGATGCCTATAACCAAGTTTAGAAGTCACATTTTAAAATATGGTCACATCCTTATACTAATTGTAGAGAAATCCGACATGAGTTTATTTCTACAGTACTTGGCTAGCGTGATTTTTGCCTAATGCGCAACGTAGTCCAGACTCAGTTTATTGTTTACATGATGGGTTATAAGATTATCTGATTTTATTCCAATTTCCGTAGGTACTTATTTGCGTACTAAATCTCCCAATCGATCAATCGCTTGTTTCTTGTCAGCTGGACGCTGCTATATGCCGGGTCTTTACACAACGGATGGCGAAACAAGGCAAATTTATCATGATACGGAGTAGTTTACCTGCACCACCAAGGATATATATTCGTTTAGGCGTTTTTCGTAAAAAATATTCGAAACTGCATAAAAGACACTCCATGTTTCCAATCAAACTGGAAGACAATATAACCACGATCAGCAAACTTTGGCTAGTTTGATGATGCGATAATTATAAACGTTCACTCACGATTTTTTAAGAGCGACGGTGGTTTTGAGCGTTTCAGCTCTCATGAAGATGGCTTTCCACCGGGATTGGTGATTGAAAATTGAGTTGTATTCCATAGCTTTCGTGATTTAACACCAGTGGCTGTCAGATGAAAAGGGCTCTCAGCCACCGATTCTACCTGTCCTATCTCCGGCTCGGTTTTTTGTCCTACCCTTGAATAAATACTTCTTGTAAGATATCTGCACTAAAAACTTCGCTACGTATTATACAAAATGGTAGTGATTTGTGTCAGTCACTCACTCGCCCAGAACAGGGCTCGAATCCCCAGTGACCAGCGTGGTATTCTCTGCATCAGACGACTGATCCAATCAAGTTTCTTGCTTGAGTGACAAATAACAAACACAATAGCCCTACAACAACTCCTAATATAATAAAATACACCTTGCACACATCTTCGCAACACCCTTTTATAACAGGAATGATAACGAGTAAGTAATTTAATTAATGGTTATAATATGTTCTTTGCAGAGTTAAATTACGGTAAGCGCACTCTCGTTCAATGGTGTTATCGAAGCAGAGCGGTTCGAATAAATTGAAACGGGTTGTAAGTTTAGAGGATGTGATGCTTAGACACTTTAAGTGCTCGCACAGCGATGCGGTGTTATTTTAATTAAGATATATATCGAACCAAATAGATGAAAAGCCACATTTAAGGTACTAAGTTTGAGAACTAGATGCATATCGAATTTATTATCTAAAAATACGTCCGAAGAACTCACGATTTGGACATTATTATTTTTACAAGGATGATAATGAATGATGGATCATACAGGCGTATGTGTAAAGATTTATACGAATAGACTTTGGTCCATGCTTTTTTTCATCGTGTGCGAGCTTGCAAACTATGCAATATTAATCAAATGATCAATATGTCTTAGAAAGACTTGCTACTACATGCACCATCGTATTTGGGTACGTTCTAGGTTCAAATTTGATCTCCAACAAAAGTGTAGATACATTATGCAGTTTTTACATTTTGAATTATAAAATTCTTCAAAAAGGTCAGTTGCGCATATAGTTATCCGTGCTTTAAGTTTATGGCGAATACTTTGCCTGATCTATGAAAATCAGCACGGATTTTTGTCAAAAATTGACGTATCAAATAAACACTAGGGTATGCTGTGTAATCGGTAAAATTATCGATTTCATTTTTGCTGTGATCTAATTCGTTGAAGTTGACATGCTGAGTTAGATTGCCAGATTGTTCAATGGACACACAACTATCATTATCCGCGTGGGAAGATTCAGTGACGGTTTATGTTGCAATGGCGCAGTGACTGTGGAAAGGTTGCCAAAAATATAGTTTTTACTGGACGTAGAGGTCTTGAGGACGACTTAAATTTGCGCTGCCCACCCCTTTTTTCTTGTGATTTCTTTGTACGCGTATTTGCGCATCGTCCACACTTTATCAAATACCAACTTAAGGCGTCTTCGTTCCAGACTTATGCTCGAATTGTAGAATTCTGCGCATTATTTGGCTCCAATGAAACGTGTTAGTAGCAGCACTTGGTGGATTGAGCCGCGTAGCACCCTGCCATACTGCAGATATCCAAGTAACTCGATCATCGTTTTAACACGCTTTTGCAGGGACATTCGTCGCGAATATTGCTGATAAGGACGGCGACTTTCTGTCTGCATCTCATACTTCCCGACGTATGGACAGTTTTCACGATCGTGGTGTTGTTCAAAATTTCTCTCCCCGTACACTCGGCGTCTAGCCAGCATCATGAGATGCTTTTCTGGATTGGAACTACAGCTTAAATAGGCCGATCAATGTACGAATATTTCCGACAGCAATTCAGTATGAGTGATCTCGCTTTTAAATCGGCCGATCTGATTCCTTAAACACTTAACCTCACTTGACCTTGTGTTATGTTTTAAGCAGAACTATCTTCTGTCCACATGATCCTTCTCGGATGTGAAATTCTTTGGAACAATCTATTTAACTAGTTCGTATATCCAGATCGATATCTTTATCCGACTACAGTGATGTATGTATTCTTCTTTTACTTGACAGGTTGGTCGCCCACTTACTTTCATAAATTTCTATCGTTATCACATATTGGTCGGTCTTACGATCTTTCGTATCAGCGTGATAGGCCTTGCCGATTTAAGTAAGTCATCACTCGTATCTGCGTTCAATCGCACACCCGAATGTTCTTTTTATGAGCTCTTGTTTACTGAAGACAAACGTCCCACGGAATTGTTTGTGTTGTGCCTAAAACAATTATGGCAATTGAAATCCAAACAAGTCGTAGTCCGAGAGGAGAGATGCATTTTTCATATAACAATTGTCGAAACCTGTGAAATTACTAAAACACGTAAATCTAGGACGTATCACTATGCATTCCCTATCTTTTAAATGCTCTCAAAGCTGATACTTGAACTCGTAATATAATAAGTATTGATTTCATATCCCAAAAAGATTGTTTTCTCGCATACGTGTCAAATGTTCGTGTGCTTTCCTCCAATATCGACGCAAAGCATCAAGCATCAAGCATTATTTTAAACCTTAGCTGGGTGCCTAAGTAATATGTAAATACCAACATATCGTGCTCGAGTTCTATTGTTTACAAACCAACTCAACGGCGTCACATCGGGTGACTTTCGAGGGACCTTTTGATCGATACATTTATAATGAAAGGCTTATCAGATCTCCTTGAAATTCCACCCTTATTTCTTAGGTGTAGTTCCATCATACATTTATCTATCTTTCATGCTAAACACAACTGATTTCATACTTAATTACATCTATAGGATCGATATTCATTCGACGAGAAGTCGCCATTCAGACGACACAGTATTAAGCATCCATATTTCTGATAATTATAGAAATGTATATACGCGGATGAGTTTCCATCGAAACGATAGCGCCTTTTTATATGATCATGATCCATATCGCTTTTAAAAATTCGTTGTAAATTTCAGTGCCAATAGATCAGTCATTTTTATTCTTGGTCTCTCTTATATATCGTCAATATGACTATAGACCCCATATTGATTTAGCGCTGCTATATGCTCATACCACCGTCCTGTCCCAACATCATAGCCAAATCACACGCTTGATGGTCTGAATATCTATAATACTAACTAGACCTAGCCCGCTTAACATTCTTCTTCTGTATCTGGTTTTGTCAGGCAGAGTCTATACTGATCCATCTTCAGCTGTTGATATTGATGTTTATATGCTAATGTCTATTCAACGAGACATATCGACTGATCCAGCGTATAATCTCATAACATATTGTTGAGCGTAAGATAATAAGATTCCCAACTAACTACATATCGAACCTTCGAAGTAGCGGTTAATTATCGGTCCTGCCCACCTACTAAACGACTGGGCCCGAACGATACTGGCTGGTACCGACCTTAAGTGACAATTAATCCATCAACTGATTCTCTCATCACCAAGATACCCTAGATTAACACACCATAAGTGACCCTGGCTATCGAGCGGCTGCAAAGACGAAGAAAAACTACGAGCGTGAGTGAATAGTTTGTATGTCAGCAAGCTAACCTTCGGATTCACACCTCTCGTTCTCAATTCGACCATTCTTATATTCATCACACATACAAATGACTCGTTACAAATTTATCACTTTATTTATGCTAGGAACTATATACATTGAATCATTTAACATTACCGAGAATATCTTGAGTAGAACACTTAGAAATTTGATTTTTATCTAAAAAATTATCAAATTTAATAATCATACAAATACGGGATGAAGTATAGGATACATGGAAAATTTATAAATACGATATTATATAATATATTAAATACAAAGCTTTTAAAGCGCTTCACGAGACCTTTTTCATATTATCGCTTCTACGCCTATATATATTTCGTGAGCCGCGATACAAAACCGCGAACAAAAACATCCTAAATGAACTCGAAAACATATAGCCGTACTTCATATTAGCGTTTTCGTTCTATATATAGTTGAAATTTATGGTCAGAATTACGGTCACCGGTCGCTTGCGATATGGTCAAGTCCTTAGTAAACCACAAACAGGTGACTTGTGATCACTCATCTAATCCTTTTCAATTTAAATTACAGCTTAGAGCGCCAAATACTACTAATGAAGCCAGAAATTTAAACGGAGTGTTGTGTTTTCTTATAACCGAGGTTCATTCATATTTTGCACAGATAAGCAAATTGCGTAGAAAGTTTGGTGTGGTCATATTGTCCATCTAGAGTAGTCTTACGGAATACCTCTCGGCGTCCGCGCACATCCGCATTTATTAGCCTATCGATGACATAAAATTTCGCGTTTTTATCGAAGATAGTATACACCGGCTTGCACTGCATTTTGTATAAGCGAATAAGACGCTCGTCAACTCTAAGCGGCCGAAAAGAAAAGAAAGTGGTAATCAGATGACAGTTTTATTCCCAGGAACTTATTGACTGTATTAGACATAATATTAAACAGCTTGTAACAATATCGATACTGAACTGTATAATCTAGTATTGATGCAACAGAGATTATGACGTCATACAAATACATAATCGAATCAGATGCATCCATCTTCTAAGCAAAGAATATACGGGCGCAGGTGAGAAGTGCACCGACAGAAATTAATAAGACCCCACATAATCACTCACCTCTCTTTAAAACACCAAATAGACTGTTATATAACAAAGGTAGATCTAGCAAGTGAATTCTAATGTCTTGTAGTAATTATCGGTCCACATTTTGCTTCTTGCAAACTCTTTCTTGACCGTTCCTTATTATTTGCGCTGCGAAATAAAAGAGAACGACACAATGATACCCAAACACTGGTAACGGAAAGCTAAAACTAGTCACCGCCATTGTAGTCGGACCGCTGAATATCTTTTCTCGTGATGCACATTGTGTTATTGTAAGAATAACGAATAACAAGGACAACTTTACATCTCCTAATATAGCCCGAGCAATCAAGTTTGACACATGCACGTACCTATTTATTATAAATGGACGTTAGTGAGACTAAGAATTCTATCTACTTGTTTAAATCAGTGCTCTAAACTCGGCCCTAATCGATTCTACTTTCGGGCTCTAGCGAGTCTGGTGATTGTTGCAGACTATTTGATTCTTTATGAGATATTATCCATATGACGGTCATTTTGCAGTGATATTAATAATGATTTAGACAGTGATTACACGCCAAGTATTCTAATCCTTAGTGTTGCGTTCGTCAAAGCGCTAGACAGTTAATGATGTTAGCAACGACATTTGCCACATAAACGTCATCACGATAGCAGGACAAATTACAATGTTCTTGGGACGTATTCTTATACCCAAACAATTACAAAGTATTCGCACGATATTATTCAGTGGGTATGACTTATATTTCGACGCAGAGATCGGTAGAATACACCTCTTTTCATATGATATTTGTAGATCATCATCTTCAGGATACTTACCTCACCCATCGCCGTAGAAAATTTAATATAGTCAGGATGTTGGATACTTTGCGAACGTCTTCGTCTTCTTCTCCGTCGTCAAAATCACCATTCCGATTTTTTTTGTCCTAAGCGCACGTATTCAATCTTTTATATGACTAAAGATGCGTAGTAATCAATTGATGCCGAACCTGAACGCACTCGACCTATTGAATATGATGATATGCAGAAACGTAACGTTGTCATTCACCAAAACATATTTCGACTATGGAACTACTTCCGCATTGAATGCTCGTTGGCTCAATTACGCATCTGCTTCGGCTCGAATTCAAAGTCAGCGCCGATTACCTTTACTATATCAGTATAACAGGATATTGCTGGTCGCTAATCGTTCCTCAATATACCTCACTTTTACTATCACGATATGAGTATCATCGCTATATCATAGCTATGGAGGGATTGAAACCACTTACTCTTGCTCAGAATGGGCTATTACTCACATTTGTTGTCAACGTATTCTCTATTTCGTGACACATAATTGTAAGCTTGCCAGTTGGCAAAAATCAAGGTTGCCTTCTGATTACGCCAATTACTGCACCGAATTTTCGCGGCGGCATGTACAGTGCTTTTTAAATGTCTTCATCAATAGCAAAGGGTTGGCCTCAATACAAACTTCGGATGACAGTCCTAACGTCGTTGCGACCGTAAACTAATCTCATTATGTAGTTTTTATATCCATTATGGAGATTGTATATACAAAGGCCTAGTCGCTCCAGCCACACCTCGGTGTGCCAGCGCTCTTTTGACTTAGACGCCCTCACTCAATTCGATAGGGCACACATGAGATATTACAGCTTATATACCCACAATTTATATATCTATACTCTCAGCCGACCATTGGCACTCAATTTGATTACACTGTGTACGCATTCTAATTATGGTCAACACAACCCGCGCTTGGCCAATTTCGATACTGACAGGACATTACCACTTGCAAATCGCATTTAGACGTTCTTGATGGTGATATTCCGCACGAAACTATCAGTGTTAGGTAGATCGTCGCGTCACCAACCTTTATAGTACGCATTAAATATTTGTATGCAACCGTAACGTCCAAGCAGCATGCACGATTTGTCGTCTGGCATGGTCGCTCGCGATGCAGTGATTTTCTCCAGAGTCAAGCAGACACTTTTTATCGTTACTTGACGGCGCTTGATTACCTTATGATGTCAATCATCATTCTCAATGTAGATGATGCGGTATCGATACGCGACAAGATTATACTTACGATATATTTATGCTCCGCGACGAAGTGTAATCGACTCGTGGCTGGGATCTTAGAGCAAAAGGTAATTGTATTTGATAGGTCGCGTTTGTCAGATGTTGTTGGCTTCAGCCATTTAGCTTTTGTATTACATCGCCTCATTGTGTGATAAATCCCACCTTTGCGCGGTTTGACCTATTCCTGCCCGGTATGTCCTACCCTTAGTAATCACGGCTTGTAATACACCGTCGGTAGAATCTTCCTCGATGGTCCCGGCATTAACTCGACACCACTTAATTCGAATCCACACTTAACCGAATCCTAATACTTACACCTATCGACAATGCCAACTTTATCACTGCCTCAGCACATGATACACTACTTTTATACATACAAGTCTTGTCCACGTAGCTGCGGCATTACAATGTAACAGTAATGAAGACGTCACACGTCCCGAAACTTTAATAAACTTTGAATACTGCACTTTGTTATTGATGCCTATTTATGTTATCGGTTTAGATGCGGCTAATCGTTTTACAAACAAACCACCGCTGTCTTACAACCACGCTGATGTTAGCTACAGTTATCTCACGATAAAATCGCGTCGAAGACTCGTTTTTGAAACTTCCCTATGTACAATCTTCTCTTACCAAAACCATTATACAAAGTCGTCAATTGAGGCACCATCACTAAAAAAGGGCACAGAGACTCGAAGGCCTTGTCCGGCTACATAGCCGACATAAATTTATTGGCGCCTATTTTTATGTGAGGCGTAGGATGGGGCCAGTCTACATCAACATCTCCACTAAACTTCTAACAGGTTTCTGCACTTAATCTGGCCATGTGAACTATTTCTTCTTTGAATCATTTAGGTCGTCGACACATTCGGGGACACTTAAGTGACGTTCGTGCAATGCGATGTGCTTCGATTTACATTACCTGTAAAAATACATAGACTTATGCGCGATCAGCATTTATAATGTCGTTCGAAATCTTGTACGCCCAAGGCGTCATGAACTAAATCATCCACATCGTCTTCATAAATTTGGCATATTAAATGTTGGGAATTGCTAAATTCTCACCCCTTTTCCTTAGATTCACATCCTTCCTTCAAAATTTTACATATAAAATCCCGATTCATTTTAAGATTTGATTTATGAAAAAGTTATTACTCAGTAATTTAGGCCATTACTCGGATCGACCTGCGGCAGGTCATTATAGATGCAAGGAGGTACGTACTAGGCATACCCGAGGGATAAAGCAGCATGAAAATGTGGTAGCGCAGATAGAAGAGGAAGTTGGGCACTGCGTCGTAAAAAGTGAGTGTATGAAAAGAGTAGCGCAGCAACTCCACGAGGCCCCACCATAAGCGGGAAGCCGAAAAGATAGCGTGAGGCGGGACAAAGCCCAGACGAGCCATAGACGAGAGATCACTTGCATGAGTGTAGAGTGCACTGGGGATCTCACAAAGCCCACGGTATCGTGCACGATCTCCATTACGGCCATCGTCTGAACCACTTTGACCGGCAGTGACACAACGTCCCACGTGATTTGTGCCACTTGGCTCCAGTCCAGATCGCCACCATCACGCGCCTTGAGGACCGTTGTCACTGTTAGGTACAACATGTACGCCCAGTTTGCGCAAGAGACGTCATTGAAGGCCAGCAGGTACAATTTTAGTTGCGAGGACTACGCATACAAAAAGAGGGACATATGGTCAGCCTGTGCGTTGCAACCTGGACACTTGTCGGTATCACCTCTTGTTCTCACCTTTTTCTCCTGCACGAAGGTTCGTGCAAAGTCGTCAAGAATTAAGCCATGACGGCATTTCGAACTCTCGATGGCGTCCTTAGTGATACCGACGACAATCTCTTCGGTCGAAAGTGCGCCCGACTCCATCGCGGCTTTGACCTTTTTGCCTATGTCGGTGCCAGAAGCTACAGTAGCGCGCAAGATGTCGCCCGTGGCCAAGTTGATGAGAAAGTACATATCTCTGTCCAACGGCGATTGCGTACCTTGTATATATAAAATTTTGAAGGAAGGGAGTGAATCTAAGGAAAAGGGGTGTGAATTTAGCAATCCCCCAAATGTTGTATATACACTATTGGATTCAACAGCGTGCTGTTACGCGCCTCTTTGACCTCAGCACTTGCCCATTCCAGGGCCAAACACTTGGCAGATTTGTTTGGCGTCTCATTGCCTACATGATGCATTTTAATTGGTGAAGACTGTACGTAACTAAATAGGCAGGTGCCACATAGAATGAAGTGACTGGTGCTCCCGTCGCCATACTTATATGTGATAGCATTCCGTGGCGTTTTATCCCCTGACCTGCAGTCCTATCCATAAAGCAACGTGGATTCTACAGACGAATTGAGAAACATCGGAACCCGTTATGCGGTTTGTCTGTGCACTTGCTTCTAGAGCGGCGGAATATTGACAACTTGAAAGGCTTCAACAGTGCGCGATTGACACGCAAAACACCCGAAGACCTTAAAAACCTGCAAAATTTGAATTTAAAAGCTACCGCAGCATAGAAACTAAAGAGAAATCTTCTCCATAAACCGGTGAGATGCCTCATGCTGGCGCTTCAAGACCGGCGTAGGAGTTGTCGATATAGTTTTCTCGGACTATCTAGTAAACGTCGTAGAGCAGCAATAAGTATGTAAATAAATTTGTTAAGCTTCGTATGAAGAACGCAGTGACTGTAAACCGGAATGTGGAATACTCGACTCAAACGCAACGTAAATGAATCTAAATGACCCGTTTAGCGCTGTAAGAACGTGGAATTCGTATTGGTTTAAAACTTGCCTACGCATTGATGCGCGTCTGCCTAAACCTTTTTATTCAAGGTCATGGTGACTTTTGATTGATCTTAAGTGACGTTATGCAGACTCTGCGAGATCTTGTGTGCAGTAAAGTCGCAAAAAACCCAGCAGCAATAGAGTAAGACGCGTGTGTGGTTGAGTGGCAATCGCTCAATTTATGAGGCGATCCCAACTCTCCACTGGCACCCGGACGACCGACTAACGGAGGGGGTACTCTGATTCCGTGTGTGTTACATTCCTCACCTTGTGTACCCGTCGGTAGGGCGGGTTGCACTCGTCCAGGTGAACTCGTGTCGAAGGAAAACTTGGCCGTGTTGGAGATGGTGTTGTGATCGTGCGGAAATCTTCACGCGATCACGCGGTACTTGTGGGTACTGATATAAGTTACCCTGATCTCAACGAGATCGCCTTGTCCACTTTGTGGTAGCTTGATCCGCGAGCCTTCTCGCGAATCTCGCGCCTTACCTTCACGTGTCTTGCTGCGTCCGATCGCAGTAGATGTTGCTTGAGAGTTTTTGAACACACCTGGCCAAAAAATCCAGGTGTGGCACTCGCGTAGACGTGTACCGTGACTCTTTTTTCGACGGGGGCCAAAGATCCTACCCGGAAGATATAACGTATGCCTTGTGAAGTAAATTGAACTCTGTTAAATGTTAACCAACCAGCCTAAACCCTACCCCTATGCCTATCCGTATATCTTAATGAGATGGCACGCGTCGCCTTTCCAGGAAGATCGTCCCCTCGAATTTATGTGGCCCACACCCAGTATGTCCACCGTTGTATCTTCTTGTGGCCCACCCAAGATATCCTCGTGATCCTACTAGCGGATCGGAATCCTGTGAGCGGATCGGAATCTTGTTAGCGGATCGGGATCCTGTTAGCGGATCGCAGCTGGAGATCGAGCATGCGATCCTGGGTTAGGATCGCATGACCGATCTTCAGCTGAATTGAGGGTCTTGTATTGTCATGTCTCACGACGGATTGCGTAATCACAACGGGTGTGACTACCCTATAGCCTCATCCTAGTCTGGGGAATCCTGTTCACTTGGGGATTGGGTACGCTATTGTCAGCCACCCATCCAAGCTTGTATCCACCAATCATACCATTCTTGGCTTAACCGGAGCGAGTGACCCTTTGGATCGCCGATCCCAGTCCCAAGGAGATTTCTTTGTAGCCGCTTTGCCACACGTGAATTTCAGCACCAATAGATTTGGGCGCGTCAATCTCAATGATGCTGTTGCAACCATCACTATTACAACGACTTCAATATTCAACTTCAGATAGGTCTTAATATCGCTCAAAAGCCTTAAGTTAACAGGGTAAGGATTCTGATGCGTAACCGGCATCAAAGCGGCTGCACGATTGCTTCATAAGAATAAATTTATGTTGTATATTGGCTATGATCGGAAAATAGTGAGAACTTGCAGATAATTGATACTGAGCAATTTCAGTCAGATTTCACGGGTATAATGGTCGATCGGCAAATCAAGGTGCCCAAATTATCAACGTAGATACAACCTTTGTCGAACTGAAAGTCCTTACAAGTGGAACAGACACCATGAGACGTATAGTATGTGACATATGTAAGGTGCTTAGAGCCATATGTTGTTTTATTAAGCTTGTAGGCGACCGAAAAATCTAACAGAGTCGGGACAAAGTTTAATATGATTTTAGTGATCTACTATCCAAAATTACATTATGCCAATATGCGCGTTTACTTGTCAGCAATAGGGGGAAATAAGTTTCATTACACTGTTATACATCAAAAAGCCTTGCTATCGTACTTCGTTTTTCAAAGGTAGAGAGGTAAATTAGGAGCGATACTTGGAAAGTAGCCCAAAGAAAACGTGAGAGTAAAATAGAGTGAGTAGCTATATGAATAGAGGAAGGGCAGCTAGTGAAGAGGCGAAGAGAAGCACGACAACCAAAGGAGCGGGTACGACGAATGGAAGTGAAGATTGCCCGGGGGTTATGTGAAGCCCACCCGGAAAGGCAAAGCAGCCTAGAATGCCGCTGCACAACGCACAGAAGTCATGTCTGTTCGTTTTAGTGGTTAGGCGCCACGAGTTTGCGGAGGTAGCGCGGTTTCAATACCCGTCCACACCAAGAGCTTGACCATAGGAACTGCTTGCGGTAAACAACTCCGGGTGCTGTCGTGTAGAAGTAGTTACTTGACCCTTGCACGAAAAAGAACGTCCGTAACCCATGTCCGCTTGGGGACCACAGTGGTAACCTCCCATAGGAGGCGGCCGGTCGTAGTTCTGTAACGGTAGTAGTTGGAGGCGCTAGAGGAACAGCACATCGGTAGTACCCTGATCACTTCATAATGACTTCGCAATAGGTGACTCATATCGGCGTAAGCCGTGGCCACAAACAGGTGCAAATTGCGATACGATAGTCCAAAATGAAAAAAAGTGTACGAAAGGTATCATGCCAGTGGCGAGTGCAAAAGGCAGTGGCCAATGCGAGGACGAAACTTGGCCAAGTAATCCGTCGCAGAGAATGGAGCCACAGAGTTATGCAGGACAAATGAAAGCTATTGCATACCGGAAGAGAAGTCCGCGGGATGGCGAAGGTATAGAGTGCCGCAATGTAACTGGAGTAGCCAACCGATAAAGTGCGGAATGGCAGGAAACAACCTAAAATACCACATCTCCAAATTGACCTGGCATACCAGCTTCATGCTGGGATCCGGTAGGCTGAAACTGCCTTAGATGGAGAGAGGATGGCAAAGTTAGGAGTTGTCGTAATGTGTTAATGGAACGACGTAGGCTGCGGCTGGCCAAGTCTTGAGAAAACTAGTCGGTATGGATACAAACAACAGCGTGAATCCGAGCTTGAATACCAAGAAGGTACGACGCAGCGTTATTAAACCGAATATCATTCAGATGAATCCAAAGACAGCGAGGGATGACCGCCCGAACGATATGAAAAATCACGAAAAGGCTATATCCATACGTCAGCTGCGCACCCGGTGTAGGTAACACATGGAACAGCAGAACCGACCGCCAGTCGAACGGGGAACCAAACAGAGGTGTAACACGATTGAGACAGGCGGCTAAACTTGAGTCGCAAAGGGACAGTACCAACGAAGATGAGGCGCCGTCTCCAGAAGCCCACAGCCATGATGACAAAGAATGGCAGCCCCGGGAAGGTGTTGTAACCGGTATCTCGGATAGAGAGCGTTGTGTCGGAGACGGTAAAGGAAGTCGGCATAAACCGGCAGTGAATAATTCCGCATCTTGAAGTATCGAGTCCACATGGAAGGCGGTGGGCCCGAGTCAAGGTCCAAACGGAACAGCAGCAATACGGAAGCGGCCGCTTTGTCAATAAGTTTCGAATGCGCGCCACACTGAGGTCAGCCAAGTGAAAGGCACCAAAACGCCAGAAATGAAATGCGCTGAAATAGCGAGGCGTTAAAATCGGGCCGATAGGGTACGTACATAAAGGCGCTACAAGGCAGTGAATACGAGCCATAAAAGCAGAGCAAGCTCCAATTTCAGAGACTCGACACCTGCTGAAGGAGCGGAGATAGAGGGAGAGCGTAGTCCCCGTAATCGAAGGACCACAAGCGCGAAACAAATCATAGGGCCGATGAAGTTCGAGTTCGGCTAAGAGAGTCGTCAATACGGACCGCCGGTAATTCCAAGCTAGTGAACGTCCAGTAGTTTCTGAAGTGAGGTCAGTATTGACAAGTACCGGTGCGGTAAGTCTGTCAAACTTATTATTCATGCTGATGACCTATAGGCGTAGACGTGTATGCCAGACAAATAGGGCCGAACGCCAGTAGGACCCGAGAGCTGACCAGCGGCGAGGTGACGACGACATTGGAGAACCTGGGCCGGTCGCTTTTGCTGCGTATAGTATGTCTAAATCATGTCCATAAGGAGAGATATCTTGATCGAACAGGCGAATGACAGGGTCCACCCACGTGGGAAGGCCCATAAAGTGTGAGCCCTGGCCGCCAAAATAACTTTGCATACCATATGGGCGTGTAAGCCATGGACCATGCCGCAGACGTTAGTGAGGCCTAAGCCGCCTTGTACAGGGGGAAGAAACCACCAGTCTTTAGACAAAGCACTTTTAGACTTATCCTTGCAGATAAAGCGCGATATGAGGTGGGTGACTTGATCTTGAAAACCAGTCGCGGGAACGTAACAGAATCTAGCCGAATAATAGAGTATGCGTAAAATAATTTGCTGCAGAATCACCATTTGGCCCCGAAGGGTGCGCGCGCGGTGAGACCAAAGGGAACAGCGCGTATACATGTCGGCCAGCAAATGCTGTAGCCGGGCGGTAGGGCAAAGCAAAGGTCCATAGTGAATACCAAGGAGCTCGGGCCGCCCGCAGGAACCCACGAAATCAACTCCCGATTGTTCGAGGTTAAGACAAAGAGGGTCAGAATTCTCAGACAAGGGCCTTAATGGCGGCACCACTGTCTTTGCCTCATTGAGCCGCATCCCGGTCGCCGAACAAAAGTCTTGACGTAACCGAGAAAGTATGTAGTGAGGCGGAGGTCGTGCAGCAGACCGGTACAGTCGTCTGCAAAACTGATTACCGAATGCGTCGAATAACCACAACGGAGTCCTTTACCCTGTAGGTTGACGCAAAGATAAATCATTAAAGGCCCAATAAAAAAGGCTATTAACGACGGCGGTAAGGGGTCTCCCTGACGAACCCCTGACTCTCGTTCAAACGGAACCAAATGGCAGCCGTTAAACATCAAGGTAACAAGGGTTTTGGGATACAGAACCTGTATCCAACGCCGAAAGGTAGACCCGAACCAAAATTGCATAAGCAACATGTCTAAAGACGTCCAAACAGAGCTATCAAAAGCTTTGGCGAAGTAAAGTGAACAGCCCAGCCGGTGAAGCGGAATCTGATTAGAGGGAAGCCAGCGCTTGGAACCGAAGATGGGCTGTCCGAATATCGAGCCCCGGCACAAATCCATATTGATCTGATTGCAAGAGAAAGCCCAGAATTCGCACAAGCCGGTGAGCTCGAATTCGGGGTCCCAATTTAGCGTCCACATAAAGGAGATAAATAGGGCGATAATTGCTGGGCGACGAGCGGTCGCCCTTTTCATAGAGCAGTTAAATATAAGCTTGTCGCTGGAACTTAGTCATCTTGCCCTTGTGGAACTGGGCACCGTAGACCACCTCAAAAATGCGGATCCAAATGGGCAAGTCGTCGTGGTAGTAATTAAGCGGCAAGCCATCTGGTCCTGGCGTCCTATCGGGTGAGGTGTGTTTCAGAGCACAAAAGAAGTCGTTTGCTGTTAAGGGGTGTCCAAATAAGCCCGGTCTGTCGGAGACAAGCGTGGTGTAGTGTACTCTAACAACCGAGAAAGGCCCATTCGGTCCCAAGTAGATCGCGCATACTGATATTCGCGGGAAGGCGAGCAGTATATACCATACCAATAATCGTTAAATGTAGAACAGGTAGAGTCCAAATCGTCCGACGAGTCCACAGGGATATGTGATTTGTCAAAAGCTGGGGGAAGGGTCGAAAAAAGAGCGTGAGCAACGCCCAGTAGCTTGAATATTGGAGGCGAATTTGCGCCGAGAAGCTAACTGCACAAGTCCTTTATCTTTACTATCGGGTCGCCTTCGCAGAAGCAATAGCGGAAGAAAGGTCCACCGAAGGGTCCAAAGATTGCCGATGGTAAAGTCGGTTGACGGTTAGGTGGGGATCTTCGATAGCACAAAGACGTGCATTCTTTTGGACGAGAAACAACCCGCGAAAGAAAGATGGATGGTTGCCGTTTATGCTCATCGAGCAAGCATCCGGGATTCGAGCGCTGCAACATTGGATTAATTGACGCAGCAAGTCGGAGTAAGGAAGTACGTAAATATTCCTGAGCCTCAGGCAAGTGGATAACCAATGAAGGGCGTTTTTAAGGGACACGGCCCGGAGGCTTAAAGGTATTGGAGCCTAGACAAAAGGATAACCCAATGTGATCCCACGTTCCAGATTATGCCTTAAAATCGTGGGAACCGTGATAAAAACGGAGCGAAAAAGTCCATAATTCACAAAAAGATAGTCGATGCAAACACGCGAAGCACGGGTCGGACCGGTGAACTCTTAACGTCGGGATGCTGAAGACGCCACGGGTCGACCAATCGTAATGCCAACATCCAACTAAGTAACTCGTCACGGCCTTGAAGGCGAGCCAGATTGGTTGAACGGGCCTGATCCAATTGAGTGGAAAGAACCGTATTGAAGTCTCCCATTACAACGTGGTGGGCGTCATCCTCGAAGTGACGAGGTAGGGCCGAAATTAATTGCGGGCATTGTTCCGGGGAGGCAGAGGCATATATGACATGAATGCAGGTACGAATCGAGTCCAGCGTTCCTGAAAATAGAACATAGCGGGAGAGAAGCAGCGCAGGACTGACGTAGCGGGAAGTAACATCGTGGAGAGCACGAATTGGACAGGTTGGGGTTATAAGCAATTCCACACCGCCAGCCCAGTAAAGAAGGTCATGTTTTCTTGGGACCAAAAAAATTGTATCAAGCCTAAAAGCAGTTTGCCAGAGGTATTTGGACCTATCAAAGCTCTTAATTACAGTAAAACGGGTCTCATGGAGGCCGACCAGGTGAAGTTGTAAAAAATAGTTATAAGTCGAAATCGTGATGGCATTGCAGCCACTGGCGTTAATTGAATAGCCCCAAAGGGCCCAAGTCTCCTTAGATTAAAGCGTTAGGGTAGGTGCCACAGCGGAGGCTGGCTCCTTTACAAAGACAAAAGTGTCTTGAAGATTGGCTGGGAATGCCGTCGTTAAAATTCGGTCAAAAAGTGGAGACAGTGTGATGGACGCCAACGTCTTGTTGTCCCAAAGAAGCCAAAGAGGGTGGGGCAGGGCAGACGCTGACTTGCCAAGAATGGATCCTAATTTAAGGAGATCCATATAGATGCTGGGTGCAATAATTTGGAGTGCCAAATCAATCTCAGCCAATTTGACTTGGCCCCAGTAATGGTCCTGATCCTGGCAAAGTTGTCTGAGAACTGAATGATAGTCCAAGTCAGACATTGCAGGATACAAGGTGCCAAGCCTCGTCGAAAGTTTGCCTTCGTCCGGTGAAGGGTAATGGAGCCTGGCAGCAACTCAAAGCACTGCATGACCAAATACCTTCGCGCGGAGGTATTGAAAGTTACCAGAAGCTTTGGTGTCTAACAGAACACGCAGAAGACTCGGTTGTACTTGGAACGTTGACATGACGTTATCCGGATCGGTACCATAGTCAAAAGTGCGCAAAAAGTCATCGATTACAGCACAAAGCTCGTGAAGTGTCAAGTGCTCCACCAAGCCTTGATAGACGGCCAAATTAAGGATCCGTTCGGAAACTGCAGCAAGTTCCACACAGGAACTGACCGAACGAGGGGGATCAAGCGATCGATACCAGAGGAGGATGTCTTGATCCGAAGGAAAAGAGCCGCCAGATCCTTCGCTGAGCCATTTGTAGAAATTGACCGAGATAGTGTACGGATGTTCCAATTGAGAGGAAGGAAGAGTCGCCAGCTGACCAACCCCATTCAGGGATGGACCCGAAGACCAGACACTTGGCCCGTTTGATACGGGCGGGGGCAAATGAACTAGAGTCAGTAGCGCCGACCGGAAAAGCATGTGCTGGTCCAGTGGGCCACATAGATTTAGAGCGAACCGTAACTGCCGACTCCACATCATCCATGCCACCAGAATGGCCGAAACCCGAGCCAGACGAACCCATTCTATTTGGCGCATTGTCAGGTTCGGTAACGAAAGCCATGGAGATTTTTTTGTCGGAGTCGCTGTCATTGTCATACGCAGGAGGAGTGGACCCGTCAGTTAATAACGGGCAGGTAGCTGTAGCTTGAACATTGCTGTCCGACTAAATTGTCGTACGTAAGGCTGCAATAACTGGTGGAATGGTGCGGTTATAAGTACCCAAGCGATGGTGCACCACAGCAAAGCCTTGACCAGTGAACTAGATTTGGCGGAGAGGGGTGCGCTTATCCAGCATTATAGATGGTGGAGGCGACTTCGGTTGAAGTACACCCGGCGGTTGAGAGAGTGTCGACCACCAACTAACTGAGCCGGTGTAATATAAACCGGCGGAGTGCCCAGATCGGCAAACCAGTCATAGATGAGCCCATCCGAAACGTCGTCAAGTAAGCTCTGAAGATCAACGTAGTAGCAATGGGAGTACTTGGAGTACGTTTGGACCTTATAGAGCGGCCGCAAAATGATACACCTAATCCCCCAATTTCGTACACACCTCCGGATCAGTACACATAAAGCTAATACCGGCGTTACGGATTGGGTTAAAGTCCCGTAAATTCGCAAGGCTCTCCGTCCACACGAGGGATTGAGTCTACGGGCCAAGAGACGTCATGATTTCCGTGTCGGAAAACGTGGACGAAAGATCACGGGCAGGTATCCACATTGGTTGACATAGTTCAGGCGAAACTTGTTGAGGCACGCCCGCGAGGGCGGCACAAAGCTTGTCACACATATCGCGATCAGGATCCAGCAAGACACTTTTAGCCTTCGGAAAGACATCGTCTGTTGGGTGAGAAAATTCCAATTGAGGGGCGGCTGACTGCCAG
This sequence comes from Hyaloperonospora brassicae, assembly GCA_947650285.1. Lineage (NCBI taxonomy): Eukaryota > Oomycota > Peronosporomycetes > Peronosporales > Peronosporaceae > Hyaloperonospora > Hyaloperonospora brassicae. The sequence continues at coordinate 122,078 of CANTFL010000226.1, read as the reverse complement.
GCCTGACGCCATTTTTTATCCCGTGGACCGCCACTGCCCCTACTCATAGGAGCAGACGACGCGGCGACTAAATACAACTGGCGATGCACAAAGTTACAGCTGACAAAGGGGCTTCGAGAAGAGGAAGATGCGAAGCACCCTTCTATGCTTGCGTAACACCATACAGCGGTAGAGACGTGATCGCACCAGATGGGAAGTACCACCTCTACACCGCAGGAGCCAGTCACGCGGCAGAGACGATAGAAAAGAGCCAGAAACCAAAAAGGGAAGGCGATAACCGCAGCTCTGGTATCGAGGACACCTAAGTAAACACCAGTCGAAAGGTAACTCAATGCCAGGAACAAATAAAATTACAGCCTACCTCTGAGTGTTCTCGTCACTCCACGTAAGGAAAACCTGTCAACGACCACGCCCGTTCGGCCTAGCGTCTGGGTACGTGTAACAATTAACACCTATCGATGCTAGTGTCGTGCCCTAAAGGTAGTTGGGGGTAACCCAAACGATTCCTTTCGGAGAAGACTCAGCGCAAAATCAAGTTACTTAGCAGGGATGAGCTTCCAGCAAAGACTGTATGCGCTTAACTGACTGGGTAGCAAGAGGGTCAAGTCTTAAGGATGAGAAAGGGACGTAGAGCGAAGGCTTGCAGGCGAACGAACAGCGGAAGAGCAAGCGTGGGCTTGTCTCTGTCCACTTCTGCGGTAGCTGGCAAATTGAGGAGTACATGTCAGCAATAGGACAAACACACCACAAACAAAGCACCCAAATTGTTTTTATAAAATGACGGGAATGCTGCATTGTTAAACGTAACAATTATCGTATAGGGTCGACGATATAACGCGTCAGCAACCACGTCGATGGGTAGCAACATTTTTTTTCTGCCACTAGAAAGTAAATGGTTCAGCCACATTACAAGCTGTTACACAAATGAAAGACATCATAAGTAGTAGTTTGATAGCTACTACCTGTACTTTTAAACACCCGCACAGATAGTCGGAAAACATTGTGAGCTGTTGTTTTGTTGGTACGCTGTACAAGGTCGGTGACAAATTAAGTTGTCTCTACTGCTGTTATTACAGGCATTAAAAACGTTTAACAACGCGTTCTTTCCAATATTGGCATACGAAGGTGTCTAGATGAATATCTTTGTACTTAACCGACTTTATCGAATACTATTTATGGTACGTATCTAATAAATCGTAACCGTTTCTGTTAAGAACTTGCCAAGAAGCTGATAGGATCGGGGTCGGCATTGCTTATTCCGAAACGATATATCGATTACAATTTTGTCTGACAACGATAATATCTATATATAGTCATTTTTGGCATCAATATCTACGAATATGAACTGGTTATGTGGTCTTCCTTTGCGACAAGAAAGCTCATCTGATTGACTTTGATATTCTGCAGATCTTGCAACGACAACTTTAATCTCAAGCATGAAAAATATACAAATCAGGAGAGACAATCCCGAAAAGCTACCCCAATTCCGTTGACAACGAATGCGATTATAATTTTGTTCTCTCCTAAGATACCGTTTCCATCTATGTATAAAGTTTACTCGAGACATTCTCGAACCGTTTTAGCTCAGCGACAGCTAACCCCTCTACTACATAATCGAATACATCTACGATTGCCGTACGGCCACTTCTAGACGAAATATAATCTACACGTAGTGCAAATTTCTACCGAAGATCATATCGATTGAATACTCGATATAATGCATGGTGCTCCATTTATTCAGAATTTGATACGGCCACTAACAGCTTGACCCACAGTACCGGTGTCAGCTACACCATTGTCTTGTACAGATGTATCAAAATCCATTTCACACGATAGGTCACCTAAATTAGTCGTTTAAAGTATGCTTGCTTGTGGACATATCAAAGTGTTAATCGAATAGTCGTCATCTCAACGAGCGTCTCATTTGTATGCAGATCGAAAAGTACGTTCGTTCCGTGAGCCGTATTTTTAGGCAATATATAACAAGATGACATCTAATTGATCATTCACCTTTCTTACAATGATATCGTCATATTTGCGCGTATTATAAAATGTGTCGAGCATTACTTAACATAATTATGTAGTACAATCAAACCCTTATCCATGCGCACAAAACTATTTTCGGTTAGGTTTCTTGTTGTGCACAAACTCACGCTATAAGCTTAGCTACTACAGTCTTCTACATTTCTAAAATACCCCGCAATAGCAAAGTCAGTGGGATATATTTTTTGTACATACAATTTCCATGGTAATAAGACATACGTGATTACGGAGGTTAGCTCTAGGCAACTCCGCGTTGCAAGCCACATTTGTCATTTGTCATATCGATTTCCGCAACATTGCTTGAGCGGTAAATGTTTTACTGCCTACTCAATTTATCAAGTCTGACCGATTTGACAGATTATGCGACATGAAATAGCGTCATATTCTCTTCTTGTATATAATGAAAATTGCCTGAAAGTGATTTGGTTTAACGAAAAATAAAGCAAAAAATCAATGTTGTAGGCTTACTTTCCAATCAATGATAAAGGCGCATTATTGGCATCGCCTCTATCATAATTCCAAATTTATCTCTCGCAACAAGATTTGAGTTTCTGTGATCTGGTTCTTCGCTTTTAAAACGTCTTATCATACAATAAGACGACACGTCGACAGGAGCACCACTATAGAAAAGCTCTTTGCGATTTGCTATCTGTTCGAATTATCCAGGACATTTATCGACAGGCAAGGAGGCAGGACTTGACGCGACCAACATTAATATCTAAAACATACATAGTCACATTTGGTTTCTCATCCGTTAGCTTTATTCCTACCCACGGCTCGTATTAGTAAATGTATGTAATTTATAACGTATATTTTTTTGTAGTTGTAAAGGTCAGATTTATCCTGAGATCCCTTGAGGCATGTGTTATGCTTGGGAGAATTTCGCCTAGAAATTTATGTTGACAAACACAAATGATTTGCAAATATATGGTTTATCTTTGAATAACGGTAGTTATTCAACACGAATTAACCTGTCAGTATGTCACATAATCGCATCGCATTTACTACAATAACTTAGTTTTGCGTCATGAACGCTGATGATTCATAACATTTATTTCCTTCTGACAAAATTGCAGATAAACACCCTTTGAGTATTCAGCTAAATACTCAAAGTAACTCAACAACACCAGATTGAGCCCTCCTTTGTCTCAATAGTTTGATATGTAAAAATTGATGCACACACAGTGCCCCTTAGTATCTCTACACCCACTCTGTTGATGAGAGATTACCCATTATGTAGCTGAGCCACGGTCAGGGTATACGTACAAGATCATAGATGAATTTTCTCGACGTCTTTTAAATAGTCCTTACGACGCATATACCCAGCGACCACAATAAAACACATTATTGGTAAAAACCCTTTCGGCATCACTTAATAAAGACAAACGTAATATATTGCAAAATATACATCATTCTCTCAGACCTAAATAGTTGTATAGTCTGTGAATTTTTCTCCAATTAATTAGCCATTTTATTTTGTTGACACCATGTCGGACAAAAGATACCGTATTATATGGGAACATAGACTATTCTGACCTACACTGATATAAATTAGTTATGTGTGTCTTTCAAAACTTCACTACATGAGGTACAAAGTGTGCATGATACTGACAAAAACATGCTAGGCGAAAAAAAATTATAAATGTAAAAATCAGTGATGACTATATTTAAATAGTCTGTAGTAATTCTTACAAGATTATCGGAATGTGTCCCTTCATTGTAATTTTTTGCGCGCCACTCATTAAGCAAATTATCTTATTGCGCTTATAAAATTGTAGTCGATTTTTTAAACTGTAGGGATGTGATACGCCAGCTGATATGACGAATTATTAACTCGCGGCTGGACGAGATATTTACACAAGGGGCTTTAAAAACATTTATTCAGACCGAAATTTTATATCCAGATTTAATGGCAATGATATATCACTAATAGTATCGGACGCTGGACCTATAGAGCAATATGGAACATGGAATTTTACCGCAAGACGCTGAAATTCCAGTCGCGCTTTTATTGAATTGCCGCAAGATGTAGATATTGCTTCAATTAGTCTCTAGCTGTACAGAACAATACCCGTATTTTTTTTCTTGAAACAGCTCCAATTTAATTATAAAATCATATTCCCCACTTCAACATGATGTCACTGGAATCGATGCATTAATGGTACCTATATCGGTCCAGATACCTAGGATGATTGTCTTGGGTAGCGAAGGCCTGAAATAACCGAACACTTAGCTAACTAAGCAAAAATACAGCTTAATGTGTTGACTGAAACTATTGACACGTAAAAGTCGTTTCAGGCGAAGATAGGGGAGCAAACAAGCAGTTCGATGGGGAAGTTAAAATAGATTCCTAATTGAAAGCGCATTGTTTATCAGCATTAAAAGAAGTAATGTTTTTTATTACAGTTTATGACTAAATACTGTAGAAGGTGACTAGCTTCCTGTAACAAGTCAATTTAAAGATACATTATCATTCATCCCACATCAGGCCAAGAATAATTCTATATTTTGTTGCGTAACTTACTCCAATCGTAATCGGCTACGATAAGTGTTATATAAATAATCTTTACTGTCATAAATCGATCTCTTCAACTTTAATGTTTTACATAATATGTGAAAGCTTGATCACGACTCACTATTAGACGCGTGTACTGAGTAATGGGCGAGGTGATTTGGTCAGTGTTTAAATCTTAATATATAAATAATCTGAAAAAGTGGTTGAATAAGGATATTTATAGTATCATATAACTTTTGCGGAATTATTAAATAGATTGTGATCCATCTCGAGATTAGCTTTCCACTACATATTTCGTGCATTTAAGATATACGCAAACGCTTACCTGGTGTTTTTTTATGTAGCTGGAAATGTGATAGTATCAAGCGAGGGTGCTTTATTGACTAACTATCGGAGCGTCTTGATATATTTGGCCACATATAATAACATCAACTTTCAATAGTATTAAGCCAATTGTCACATTGCGCAGCAAATTTCCTATGTGGAAATACGCACTAAACATCAGGTTTTTACAACAGATGCAAACCTTCTTTGTCGATCTCGAAGCTCTTCTTATGAGTCTTGTTGTATGATATTGCTTTCTTTAAACACTGAAGCTCCGGCAACGCCCAAAAGATTGATGTAAGCGAAAGTTTGGTTTACGTTTGTTGTAACATTATTTATACGAACCATATATACAATTTTGATTTTATTTTAATTTTCCTTGTCGCAAGCATTTAAATAAGACATATTTCTTCTTTCATTTAAAATACACCCCTGTAAAGTGTGTAAATATATGTTTTTTTCATATTTAATAGCACAATAAGCATACGTCCTCGGCCAACATCTATCAAGATATATGAATTCCAATTGATTACATATTGTTTGCGAAATGAATTCGAAAATGAAAAGTATTATCGTCATAACGATTTTAAGCTTATACTACAACTGCATTAATTTAAATAGTTCTGCACGGAGAAAATATTTGTACTTTCAGCAAACTTCAAAAATGAATTAGCAATATTCTGTTCGATCACATTTTACAGATGTCTTACACTTATAAAAGATAAGAAGGTTAGAATTTAGTGATCAGGTCGCGACACTCAGTAGTAAAATCATAGAGACTAACAATGTAACAACATAATGATTTTAAATCAACAATTTATGATACACTGGACAAGTTGGTTACGTATTTAGACAAAGAACAGTTTTTTGACGTCGTCGTAAGCAAATTGATAATGATCGATTTATGAAGAAAATCTAGACACAGGACGGTCGAGAAAGTGCTCGAAAAATATTGAATAGCATCAAAAAGCTAATAATAGGACTTCTTTAAAGAAATATATCCGCTCAAGTAACAAGAAGGTCCATCATACATACAGCCACCTAACATTCGAAATACGATCGTTTAAATGCACCCTATAATAATAAGTATTATATGATGCCGTTTTATTCCTGTGTTTTGCAGTCAGACGATAACAAGAAAGTCGAATGGACCAAAATATTGTTTGGCAACATAAATTGCTCTCTTACCTTCTTTGTAGCAAATAATATGATGTCATCCGTGGAATATAGGTAATGTGATCGCAATCACAAATGCTATCGGCGTTTATCTAGCTTTTATATCTGTTTTTCACTTCATCGATATCGCAAACTAGGAATGCGATTACACGACCACCATGGCAAAATTAAAGGTTTAGTGTTATTAGTCATAAACACAATATCCGCAGCCACGACTCACATCTTGATTGAAACAGAAATTAAATTTCGGTATGGTGCTCGAAGTTTAATTTGACCTAGTTATTAGAATAGTCTCATTATTTAAAATTTACTAAAATTTGTGCTCATCCCTATTTTTATCATATCTTGCCGACGGCCACGCGTAAGCAACGCAAAAGTGCTCTGTTTCTATATTAAGTTTGATGCTACGCGGAATATTTGCCTGCGTAGGTCATGCGTCATCATAATTTATTTCTCTTAAAATAACTTTATATTATTACGGTTCAGGGTTTTCAGCATCCATATATGCTTAATTTGACGTTTGCTGCGATAGCGACATACTGCATGCCAATTAATACATTAGCTTTCGTATAGAGCATATTCCTATGGGCGCAAAAGTCAGGTTTCCTCCTGGCTTGGTCTTTAGGAGGTGCAAGATTTAATCTTAGAAATAACAGCGACAACAGTCAGACAAAAACATCGAAACGCAAAGCGTCCATGTCTTTACACATTGATTATATTTATTATTTTACTATATACATTTGTTAATGAAGATACTAGTCGCTTTATTGTCAGGATAAGCCTGGATATATTTAATTGTTAAATGCTTTGTTTGAGGTAGAAAAAATGTCTGGCAATGAGATTGGGCGCCTTTTAAGGCAGGCGCCATATCCGACCTTGTGATCATTCACCCCGGGCCTGAGCTCAACTTGTCACCACTCAAATATGAGTCCGCCCTTGAAGACAGGATGATGGTACTTGATACCCGTAATGTATCGGCGACCTACATGATCCCACGGATCCCTTATATTATATAAAACCTTTTTCCTTTAATTGACAAAGTATCGGACGTGGTGCGTCATGACCCACCGTCTGGATTTCCTATCTATAGAGGTGTTCGTCATGAAATTGATCTAATTCCTGGAGCTGGGTACTGCGTTCTACGAAAGTGGCCTTTAGCAGAGAAATAGTGCAGGATCCTTGACGAAATTGTTAATTTAAATGCACACGTCGAATATGATACAAAAATAAAAGTCTCGTCATTCTACGCCCACATTTTGTATAAATAATCTGAATAGTTAGAGGGTCTTGTTTAGGCGTATTGTGAGCAGGATAAAGAAACTATACCGGTAAGAACACCCATATATCAAACGAATGTGCTGCAGAACGCCATGAATAGATATAACAGGTTCAGTGCACACGACCTTGTCGATGTTTAATACTAATTGCTCATGCAAGCAAGCGATATAACGCTAACCGCAGTCATCAGTCCAAGTGTAATGCATTGAGAGTAGCTTTTAATGCCCCGAAGGCTGTCCAATGTTTCTCCTACATTTGATTTTTTCGTGACGCAATTGTTCAGACTTCATCGAGGCTATACCAAAATGTACTATAATGATATTTTTGTCGATACTCGTTTATGGAATGGTGGTCCGACGTACAGAATCGAGTTGATCTTTTGCGATCAGTGCTTGAGTAAAGATGAATGAATAAGCTGTATGCGAAAGCATCTAATTGTCTCTTTGACGCTAAAGATATGTTGTTTTAATAATGCTTCATTGGACGGAAAAGATTACGAGCTGATGCTGCTAAGGTCGACTCCATAGTCGAATGGCCATTTCCTAAATAATAAAAGACTTACGCAAAAGTCCCGGTCTCTCCAACCACTTACACAAGTACAGTGCATTCTTGCAGACATTGCTCAAAAATTATTTAATCTCTTAAAGAAGCCTGTGGAATGGTACTAGCCTAGCAATAACAACGATGATCCGGTGAGTTAAAGGGATGTCTCCTATAGTATTTAATTTTGAGTTTTATATATCTTGCGCGGCCCTTCAGTGTCTTCTGTCACGCTTCCCATTTTTCCATTGAGTGTGCATTATTTCAAAATGACCCAGATGGTCATGAGCGTGTTGTCGCAGATGAGTCTCCCCAGAATAAGACCGCAGAGCAGAACTAATCTGTTCATGACAAATTTTTGCTTGCAAATATGTATGGTCTCGTCAAATGAAGAGTTCATCTGCTTATCGATATTTTTTTTGATGTCAATGATCCTGCGTCAACACGTACTGCTACCTAATCGTCTTATCTCTCTAATAATAGCTCGATAACACTCATAACTTCCCGATTACCAATAAAACAATTACAAGTCGAGAAACTAAATCCGGTTGATTAATGCTTTATCGCGCAGTCCTTACTATGCAATTGCTTATGTGAGAACTTTGTCATTATTCCTATCGAGTTTGATTCGTATGATCTATGCCCGTGATCAATACTGTTGTAGCTGTACTACGTATTCTTGATTGCTAGGTGTACCGACACAGATATAGAATTTTTGCACAATTGCGTGCACATATACATCGAAATCACATCAACCGATACTCATTGTGCTACGACAAGAATGTTAAAAATCTTCCTCGTATCGTGTTTTAAAACGATAAAAATTAGGGTATCTGAACTTATTTGATGCGCATGATACTGTGTTGAGGGGTCACCTCGGTCCTAAAAATACCTTTACCTCTGTGGGCTAAACTCTATAAATGGGTAAGCACGTATGTGCATACGTGTAAAACGTGTCAGCGGGTCAAACCCGCATCCATCTCGGCTTCGCCGCTCGCTAATTTTTCGTGCCCTCTGCGAATCCGAAATTCATTAGCATCAACCTCGTGTTTGGTCTACCGAAGGTTTGGAACGCCAACACTGGCATGTGATCTTTTTTACCGTTAAGCAAAATTGCTTGTTTGGCGTCTGTTCAAGTACCATTGACGGGTGGGACAGTACAGGGAATTTCAAATATTATCTATTTATCGATCAATTGCTTCGTCAACACGGTTTGCCTATGACAATCATCTCCGATCTAGGTCTTCGCTGCACTAGAAAGTTCTGGAGGAATGTCTTTATAAAGATGGGTACCTGTTTAAGCATATCCAACGAGGATTATTCACAAAACGATGATCAAAGTTACGAGTGAATTGTGCTATCGGTGTAATTTAATTTAGTCTTTGTGTTGGAAAGTTTCAACATTAATGCTCACTGTTTCGTGTCGTCCAAGTTCTGATTAATCCACACCGTCCCTGCCTCCACTAGCCATACCCCGTTCTACGTATACGGGCTCCCACGCCCTTGATTTCTATACACTTAGACTACAACATGGTTTTGGAATTAAAGGGGGGAGAAATAGCTGATATGCTTCCTGATCTCAGCCTAATCACTGTATACAAACATTAAAGTGTTTTTTTCGCAACGCAATAAAATTTATTACGCCATGTGTGTGATACAACGGCTAAAAGCCAGGAAAATAAAACGAACAAGGGGATGCTTAAGGATGAAGATATAATAAAAAGGTTTCGCTCGGACAATAAGAAATACTTTTTACCAAAACCCTACCGTAAAACATGTTGTCTGCCGTGTATAAGACAATATTTCGTCCACCCTTTACTGGGCTATTTAAGGTCGTATCGAATAAAAACTTTGCTTGTACGCTAATTCTTCAGCTTGAATCGCAAACAGACTCCGTTTATTCGCTGGCTTACCTACGCCGTATCGGTTTCTTTCGTACGTGCGTCTTGAGGCGCTTGCGCCGCCGAAGGTGGCTGTGCCACAAATAGGTACACCCGCCACAAGATATAAAGAAGATCCTTTAAATGAGGTCGGCTCTGCTCCAGGGCTAGTAGCCGAGCATCCGTTGATTATACGGGTTACACTCGCTCTCAAGTCGATTGCACATCCGAATTTTTAGTCATCGATCACTTGGCATGAAACGGCATAAGATGCCTCCGATGTGGCGCTTCCAGTTCACCTCGACGAGCAAGAGAAATGCCCGTTCCATGTGAAGACACGCTCAAGCGACTTTCTCGGAACGATAATTACCAATACTTGGTGAAGTGGAGAGGGTACCCTTCGTCTACTAAGTCGGGGAAATTGGAAATTAAGCTACGACAAGATTGTGCTTATGGCGTTGGTGCTTATGAGCGCCCTGTGCAGGTGTGTCTGGAGGCGAGAGATATTTCGCACCAGTAGGGGTGTGAATAAGCCGGTTATTGTTTAGCGTTTAGCTGCGACTAGCGGCTATCTTCGTGTCCGCAGCTTAGCGCGAGCGAGTGCGCTACAAGTCTTTGGACTTAAGCTTGTCCTTATCATCCCAAATTTTCTTTCCAGACAAACACCTGCCACGCTAATATTACTTATCTCAAAGCTATCATTTTACTGTGTTGCCGTGCTCGATACACTCGGCGAATGGAGTGGTTATCTGCCTCAACAGGTGCTTCGGCGGTCCACAGGATAGTGGGCTCGCCCTTGAACGGTGGAACCAGTCCATTACGCGATAGACTAGCATGACGCCCCTTGTGATGATTACGTCTGCTTAAATAGGCCTTCCGGTAACTCCCGCGTAGAGCATAGCTTAGTAATCTATCCTTAGGCGAATAGTAGTTGGGCCGATGGTCCACCTCGTCAATTCATAATTAACAATATGACGGAAACGTTCTTCGTTGTCAGGTGGTGTGAGATTATATTCATAATGACTTGTAAGCGCTATAGCGTCCTGAGAACGACACGGAGCTTTCTATTTCTAGCTGAAAATGCAGCTGTTGTAGCTCATAGAAAGGGTTTGTGGTGGTGATGGTATACCTGCATCTGATCTATGATGATGCATAGATAGCGTCATGTCATCTTTAACTTCTGCGAACAATTTGTGCCGAATGAGGCCGTGCCTCAAACATGGATGTGTTAATTACTATTTTTCCATATAAAATGGCATTGCTAAGCATAGTCCAACTCGTCATATAGATGAAGGTAAAAAGAAAGTGTCGGAGGCTTGTCACGCCATGGTGTCCAGTGCTTATGACCAACCATGCAATTAACCGCACGCACACAGACCTCTTTGAAGAAGATATTTGATCGAGTAACGAGGATACATGTCGCTTAATAACCAATATTACTTGTGCGTTTCGCACCAGGGATGTGGTCCGACTGAAAGTGATATTAGAACACTTAATCAGGTGTTGAGGGGTGACGAGTGTCAGCCACCAAATAGAAATTCTCCAAATATGTGCTAATAAACAGCATTTGTGTCTGGATTGGGTACGTTTGGTCGAAGTTTTCTCATGTATAAAATCAGGATATAGTTCATCCCCTTTTTAATCTATGAGAGACACGTCTTCCAAAAGCGTCTCTGGTTGTACGGCACTTAACTTTTGTGTTCAGATATAAAACACTCAGCACACTGTGCAGTCGATTTGCTATATCGATGAAGACTTTTAACGTTAACCTGAAGCTTTAGGCCTATTGAGTTGTAGGGTCGAACTCTTGTAAAAAATTATCTCGCTCACTAATCAGGAAGCCGATATATGTCTAGGAGCCGAGCCAGCTCCAATTACCTTCCTATGGTCAGGAGCTATACCAGCTCTGCTACAGCTGTCATTTATAGATTGTAGGAATCTAATGATGGGACGCTTTCACCGCCTGAATTCATTCCATGATATATAGTTTTTACTGTCTCCTTTTGATTTCATGTTTACCGTTATCCAGCGGCAAATAGCGGACAAAAACAACTTTTCTTCGCAACTCAACGATATCGTATAATTTTTGCGATGGTCATGTGAATAATGAGCGGTGTTTTTTTGTATTACGCCGGGCGAGTGTAATACCACAATATTATCGTAAATTTTGCCAGTTGATCCGCTGAAAATCAGGCTTATGACACATGAAGCACGGGAAAAGACGAATCGACATTTACAAACATGGTTGGACCCGTACACAGCCGAAGCAAATAGTCGATGCATTTTTCTCAGACACGCACTAAAGGCCATACGTATGGCCGAAACTGATCACTTGTATATGGGCAACAGTTTCTGCTTATAACAGGCACTTAATGTTGATTACTGCGTAAGTACATTTGGACGGGGTATAGCTCCTGTGCCTTCGCATGTAGCCACTATATGGATTGTTTTACTTGATATTCGGTTCATCCTCTTGGTTTTTGTATAGCACTTTAGGCAACAAATGTAAGATATGGATTATGGGAGCGAGACGTATAATAAAAATTGCGTCGTCCTTTCTTTAAAAAATATACTCTATGGAATCCTTAGGCTGTCTTGCAATGTTGTAAGAAAAAAACTCAAGCTACCACAAACGGATACAAATTTAGAAGTTAATGACCCTAAACTATATACAGTGTGAAGAACTCCATGCTCAAGTGCCTTTTTAAGTGAGTAAACTGTTGATAAAGCTGTACCGTCGGGTTCTAGTTGTGTCGTAGCGCAGAACTTTATATGTCTAGTGTACAGACAAAAGATCGGTGTGCAAAATAATACTCCACAATTGTGTGATATGGAGTAAAACCATGCACTGTATTTGAAATAAGTTGTAAATACCCAAACAGGGTAGGTGCAATTTTCATCAACAACTGTTGTTAAAGCATAGACTATAGGACAACAGCTGCGCCCACAGATATGAGAGAGACGTGTATTCGAGACAAAGTAATGATGCGAAAATCAATCGCGAAAAACCGGCAATCCTAAGAGCTAAAAAAGTGAGCCTCAACAACGTTAGCTTCTTTTTTCAGAGCATAAGTTTAAGCTGTGGTACCACATCTTTATAAATAAAATGGGTCCGATATGAGACAACTCCACGTACATGGCTTATAGACATGAAATAAAAACGATTCTGTAACTCGCCGTTTTTACCACAAAGTCAGTCCAGAGCTCAACACCAAGATCTGTCTACGCACGGACTTCTCGCAGTATAAACCCTCTCAAAAATATAACTTTTTTGAAATCATAATCTATAGAAATAGTTTATATGTCCGACCCAAGGTCGGGTCAATACATACAATAGTAAACCTTCTACTATTATAATTTGAAATTCAAAAGATATTACCCTCTTATTAATGTTATTCTTTCGTATTCTTTTTCTTGAACATTTTGGCGTATTTGTCTAATGATGAAAACACTACCATAATACGTCTGAAGAAGTTTCATTTATTATATATACCATTTTTCCGTTCCGACCGCTTGAACACGTCCTTCATCTGCTGTAGCGACTTGATTACAGTTTTTGCATCACTGTCCTGTTGCAGCTTAAATGTTTTTATTAAATCAGTTGCCTTTGAAGCATCTGTGACAGTAATATTATGCTGTTCGTGGCTGTCATCGAGCTCACACTCAATCTGATCCAGGAGGCGGTACTAAATATGTGTTCGTAGTAATGCGGGGTTCGCAATATTGCTTATGTAATTCCGCCTCTCTACTGATATTCAGACGGTGGACAATCGGAAAAGGTAATCCATGTACGTGCTTTTTCCCTTCCCCCTCGGGTCATTGTCAGCAGGGTAGGCTGGAATCTTTTCGGTAAACTATTATAGATGTTAAACTTGAACGTGTTTATGACGAGGGTAACGGCGTGAAGATCTTTATGCGATCAAATGTCACTTGTTGGCACTCAATATGCGCCACCTGGATCTCATCGAGATCGCCTTGTACCATGCGTAAATCTCAATCTCCTTAACCTTCTGACCACGTAAGCCGTCTCGCGATCTTGGTCATGCCTTTCTTTCTTGCTGCGTCCTGATGCAGGTGTCGTGATGTTGGGAAAGTGTTGTAAACAGTCGGCCGAACAATCGAAGTGAAATACTTGTATAGACATATGGCGTTACTCGTTTTGTCGGGAGGCCACAGATCCATCTTCGAAGCGATGACGCGTTTCTTTTAATTGTTTTAAGTCTAATTTATCTATTAATGAACCGTTAAATACAATTTTTACGAACTCCTTGGCCAAATTAATAATGGAATCACTTCATCTTGATTCACACGCGGTACTCTTGCCTTGATCCTCATGATGCCAATATAAGGTCCTGCCATACCGAAAACGTTTTCAGGACTCGTGCCCAGATTAATAAGTGTCAACGTCCGTGATAACGTAACGGAGCGTATTAGTCAACCTGAGATACAATATCTATACACACGACACTGGGACTGACACGGCTCGGACGCAGGTAACCCATGACACATCGAAAGGCCATTATCGGTTTCTGTCCTAAAATGTGACACGTCGGGCGTATACAGAAAGCTAAGGAATCGGAAGAAATTGATATTATTAGAGACGCGTGAAATACCCCAGAGTCAAAAGGTCAAAATCATTTTTTTACCGGTAAGGGTAGACACGCGTCCTGTGCAAAACGATGGTAAAAAAATCTTCCAAATGTTAACCGAACATTTCACAAATTTTACGGCTTAGACTTTTTGATGAAAAGAAACTCGACACGTGTCGCGAATGAAACAATCTGTCTCGTGTATAATGTAAGGTCATTGATTCAATCCTTACCTCTGGCTTTGATCAAAATCGGAGCTTGGATCGGATCCTCTCTTAGATAAGAATACTATATCAGATTGGATCCATCATAGATTAAAATTACTTTTGAATTGGATGCTTCTTTGATTAAATCTCCTTTCGGATAGGGTCTACTGCCAGATCAGTTCCGATTGTCGATCGGAACCGATCTATAAATTTGATCTTCGTATTTAGTACAGGTAACGGGGTAGCCCTTCTTTAGCACATTACTTACACTATTCTTCGACCCGCTTCTCCACACCAACCAAGTACAGAATGTACGATGTACTTCGCTCAGCAGGATAGATTAGCAGGATTAAAATTTCCATTGGTGTAGGGATACCTAAATATCGTATCGACTAACAAATGCAATGGCAGGGTATAGCGTTGACTGCTATATAGTAGGTTTTAAGCGGATTTGGCGCTGAAACGGTGTTTTTGCCTGATCCAATGAGCATTTATTACCGTATCTATAATAGTTGTACTATCATTGAGATGATTCGCCGCCTTTGCCTATATTTATGTCATTGCCTAGTCAAGTAACTCATGTCTCAATAGTGGCAGCCATAATGCAGGCTTCAGTAATCCCGCAGCAAAAATTTTGAATCGAACGCAAGATCATAAGAGACTTCTAGTATCCAAAGCGAATCTTGATGCCTGCTTTATTTATTTCTATGCATTCATTAAGACATTCTACAAGCTTTTTCTTAGTTTTAGGCTACTCGCCACGATTATTCTAGTCTTTGAAATTATTTGCGTGTTGAAGACAGGCCAATACGATAAGAATCAATCATTTCTTATCATTTCTCTCGTTGCTTTGCTTCGATGTTATGTACCAACGTCTGATGGCTCCCTTATCGACGCAGGGGGTTACCAAAACACATATTTTGATTAGAGCCGGCAACTAGGCTCGGTGTCAGCTACCGTATTATCTGTAATATAAAACGTCTGGTTTCCATTTTTCCCCGCTGCAATTTAATCAGCAAATTTTATCTTACTGCTTGTCCTCTTAGTACAAGAGGACTAACAACGCCCTTCCCGCCTAACCTCATTTTTCCTGAATGGTGCTCAATTCAACACAGTTTTCAGTTGCTAAGTGTTTCTATCGGTGAGCTTTTACCGTAATACTCGACGATATCGAGCATCTTCAGTTATACGCCTTGCATTGAACGTATGTACTGCATTATACACTGTCTATCGTAAGAGGTAATAGGAATCGCTTTGTTCGCACCCTGTTACGGGGAAATGATCCTTATTATAATCTTTCACCATAAGGGCGTAAAAAGGGGGATTTTATTGACTCGTAAATTGAACTGTTCAAATGTGTTTTTGATATATTTTTGCACTTAAGGCAAAATTATGCAAACTAGATCATAGGTACCCTTTAGCATACACCTAATTATTGGCTAACTGCTGGATCTGACACCCCAATTATCAACCAATAATGAATTGGCGCACATTTTTTGCTATTCGGATATTGCCTATATCTCATATTATTAAACTATGTAGTAATATATGTATCCTATTAGTAAAATAGGTTGCCCCATTACACACATATAGTGTTTTCGGCTGCCTCGATGTTAAAACCTTTCACGCTCGACAAATTCGCTCAAACCCTCAATTAAAAATTTCATTGGCGCGTATAAGTGCTATCTTAATCGCTTACCCGACAACTTCAGTCATCGGGCCATTATTATGATTGGTCCATGATGCCTTTATCGTCGCCGACCTCCCGCACAACTATCATGAAGTCACTTGCATGGGTAAATTACTTCGGTCAAGCTACCATGACTTTATGTGCCACAACAGGTCCCTGCATCAAAGAGTTATAACAAGAAATTTGGAATAACTATTTGACACTGAAAGTCCTGTATCTCAAGCCTTCTACTTTTTGTATGAACATTGATTTGCCAACTTGCCACATTGCGCAATAAATTTGTTTTAAAAGATTTCAGTTGAGAGGCCAATTTTGATAAAATAGTCACGACGTTCTGTGATTTAATAACGGATAAGACCACATATGTAAATCAAATCTTGCGTCCAAACGCATTATTAGATCGATCAAGGTATCTGTACCGCTAAATCTGCATTATTAGACTAAATTTCGAATTTTACAACGCTTGGTATCGCTAATAATTTTTTTATTGGGGTATTTTTTTACGCGGGCACGTTAGGTCAATATTCTCTCTAGATCTTGTGTAAGCAATCACCAATAAGTATAACGGGTAGCGCGCCATACCCCTCCAACGCAAACTTATAGTTCTAAAAAATAGATTTTGACACACAATACTGATAAACGCAACCCGGGAGCCCTCCTGCTGACACCTAATGAATATCTGGAATATGGATCCTCGCCATATAAGGTGAAGAGCTACATAAACTGTTTGAAAATTAGGTTTTATAAGTAATCTTTATATCGTGTGTCAAGATAGGCACAATCTGAAAAGAACATGGATATTTGCGCTGAAGAGGATCATTGCGATTGCCAAAATATGTTTACATATTTTGAAAATTGATATAGGAAATTGCTAAATTCAAAACCCTTTTCCATAGATTCACACCCTTCCTTCAAATATTATATATTAGGTACGGAATCGCCGTTGGACAAAGACGAGTATTTTTTCTGCCACTTGGCTACGGGCGACATCACACCCCTCTTCCTTCGATTCACAACCTTCCTTCAAAATCCTATATATAGAAATTTCCACATAAAAGGAACGGGCAATTGATTCGGCGTGAGCTGGTCTGGCGTTGGCGCTTTTTTCCAAGCTTTGGTACGTGTACGGCACCTCGATCACATTTAAGGTAGACACACTTTCCTGCAATCGAACCTATAATCGTAACAGCATAGCCTTGGCCACGTGCGAACGTCTGCACAGTTTTCATAAGTTGATCCTAACTGGCATACTCAACCTCGGGAGGAGGTAGCATGTTATTTCGCGGTGCCCTATCAGTAAACGCTGGAGGAGCTATACCACATCCGTGAGTAGTATCTTATGTATTTCTTACGTATTACTTGCCAATTACTGGCCTCGATTATTGAGTAATACCTTTGTCATGTATCAAATCTTATACTGATTATAAATTTTATATAAAAAATTTTTAAGGAAGGGTGTGAATCTAAGGAAAAAGGGTGTGAATTTAGCAATTCCTTAAATATAGTGATCCATTTTTGTATTAGTATTTCGAAAAGATATAATAAAACCGTTTATTATTATGCTTTTGGCGTGGCTTCAGAAGGCTCAGATGATAATAAACGAGATGCGTTGACAAGTTACTACAGCAGTACAAAACACTGACATTAGTAAACTCTGTTGAAATTTCTTTTGTATAAATTTTAAACATTGCTTTGGCTTTGTGCTTAAACGAGTACTCCTTACTCTGTATAAATACGCAATTTTGATTTCTTTCACTGTATAATCTTAGCTTTTCTTCTTCTATCTATGTATACATCGCTACCTGGTGAATTGACGCATAACCTTGCATTTCGTATTTATTTCGTCTTCTTCGCTCCCTGCAAAACTGACCACGAACTTTTTCGAACAGATCCAGCGTTTATAAAACCGGTCTCGTAAAAAGCAATTTATAGCCTTGAAATTAGAATGCAATAACTGAAATGCATTTGCAACTTCCGCAATAGCTAGATTTCCGACAAAGTTATATTATCTTAGGCTCGCCGAAAGCGCTGGAATTTAAGCCCATAAAATTCATTACATATATCGACTCCTGGACACGGCACGTGCAAACCGCTAGACTTGGCTTTGTCACACTACTAATATACACGCAAAAGGCGCCTAATGGGAGCCTCAATTTTCCTAAAACTTTTATCCCACCCTATATATTATTTCCAATTTGTATTGTATTCCGATCATGGAATTTAGGAAGTAGCATTAGTGGCAAAATTGTCCCTCTGTCAACCATTCCTTATTCTTAATATATTTTTCATCACCGTTAATCCATTTAAATGTTTTACTGGAGGCGAAGTGTGATAATTATACCACAATATGTGTGGGTTTGTCGGGAAATGCACCACAACCGTAGGTTAGTGTTGTACTAATTTTATAATATAATCTTCACGCGTTCATTCCATCCATGTAGCTATATCTTAGCTTTTATTTAGAGTAGTAATAAAAACTTTTGTATAAGTGTTTCGGTAAAATTTGAAACTATCGATCATACGAGAAATTAAAGCAAATTTCATGTTCGTCCATCGATGGCATGTGTCTTATCGAGGCGTCGTTTAATCGAAGCGTCCAGAAGTTGTATTAGCGCGAATATACGGGCATCTGTGGCCATGAAAATAAAGAATAATATTCCATACTCAAAACGAGAAATGGGCTCTACGGACGCTCATATACACTCCGAGTACTTTCGATATCGCATATGACCGACTTGATTTTCGAGACGTTGTTCTTCCAACTATTTGACCCTCAACCGTTTCGTTTATAATAGGAGCTATTATAAACCACTTGTGTTGCTAGAAACTTTGTGACTATAAGAATACATTTCTCTTGGACAAAGAAGCGGTAAGTTTGCTTTTTTCTCGCATTATCATTTCAAAAAGATTTATATGAATCACCGTTTTTTAATTAATTTATGACTGCCTATCGACCGGGTCCTCATATATTTAATCCATCCTCTGAGTGGCCTTTATAAACCACTACTTCTCATCCGTCATAGTCGCGATCCGATACTATTGCGATACCTTGTCATTTGAGTTACCATAATTAAAAAAATTAGATGATACCGACAACCTTTCACTCATGTAAAAAAGCGAATAATAAAAAGTGCTCGTCTTAATGATCACACGGCCGATACCACTCACGCAAGCACGACGTATCGCGCTATAAATGGTGTAAACGTTTAGTATATAATATGTTTACTACCTTATCCAGCATTTAAATATATAGCGGATTCAAGTAACCGTACATAAATACCACATCACGCTGCAATATTACTTGATGCTAACTTTAATGCTCAGATGTTGACAAAGCTTGGTACAATTGCCTAAATCAAATATTTTATAAATAATAAACACTTTAATAGCTCTGGGGCAGTGGGTTTATAGTTGAAAAATTTGGAAACGTCGGACTTGCATACCTCATTGATTATGTGTACAACGACACTTTTTGACTACATTGTTCTACCCTCTCCCAATTTATATAGCGTTAATTAGACAAAAGACGATAGGTTGTTCATAGTGTGGTATGTTTGGTATGCTACAGACATCAATATTATTTTCGAAGCGATACAGCGAAAGATGCTCGATGTAAAGATCGTTTCATACACATGCATCTGACTATTTCATATACAAATTAATTCTTTTGCGGTTCCATTGCTTTGCTTTTATAGTACATCGATATAAGATGGATTTAAATTCTAGATAATGTATCTGATTACGAAATAATGACGAAATTTTATCATGCCTCTTCGCTAACCCTACGAGATACATACTGCATACACTACCGTCTGTTCATGATGAAAACGGAGATAAAAGAGAGAATACAAAATCAAACGGTCCATGTAGTGGCTACATGCGACGACTAACTGGCTATAGTTTTACAATCGACACATATCAAGTAAGCGAAATTGTACGCCTATTTTGAGCAGGAAGTATAGAATATATGCTAAAATTCCGTTTCGGTATAATTAACAGCATCTTGGTGCACACAACAATAGCATGCATTAAAAATATAATTTCTCGGTACATTTAGCCTGTAACCTTGGTTTAATGTGATTGTTACATATATGCACTAGATATGCTTATCCTGAAAGGTATTTTCATTCAAATTAAATTTTTTCGCTTCCTCCAGTAGTAGTGCGTTTTAAACTTTGCCCTAGTATATTGCATCATCTAACATTTCTTCCAATACGCATACTTTACTATTCGTTTCAATTTGTTTTACCTCGGATCGAAATCAGATCCGCATTCGACACTTTTTTTAGTCTTAAAGATTAGTGTAAAGATACTAGTTAAGGTAAAAACTTTTTTTCACTTGGTGCTGTTAGTTATTAAATTTAAAAGATTCTATAACCAGGACTAGCAGCAGAGAGAGAGAAGAAAATTTGCACAGTCGATCCATGTAAGCAACGCGGAAATCATTCGATAACAAATCCTTCATCTGATACATATAGGGAATTGCTAAATTCACTCCGCTTTGCTTAGATTTACACCCTTCCTTCAAAATATTATAAATAAATTGCTTTTTTTAAGGTTTGATATCTGACAAAGGTATTACTTAATAATCTGGGCCATTAATTGGCATATAATACGTAAGAAATACATAGCATACTGCTCACGCCTGTGGTCTAGCTTCTCCAGTGTTAACTGATCGGGCACCGCGAAATAACATGCTTCCTTCTTCCGAAGTTGCGTATAGCACAAAGCCCACGGCATCGTGCACAATCTTTATTACGGCCATCGTCTGAACCATTTTGAGCGGCAGTGACACAACGTCCCACGTGATTTGTGCCACTTGGCTTCAGTCCAGATCGCCACCATCACGCGCCTTGAGGACCGTTGTCACTGTTAGGTACGACACGTACGCCCAGCCAGCGCAAGAGACGTCATTGAAGGCCAGCAGGTACAATTTTAGTTGCGAGGACTACGCATACAAAAAGAGGGACATATGGTCAGCCTGTGCGTTGCAACCTGGACACTTGTAGGTATCACCTCTTGTTCTCACCTTTTTCTCCTGCACGAAGGTTCGTGCAAAGTCATCAAGAACTAAGCCATGACGGCATTTCGAACTCTCGATGACGTCCTTAATGATACCGACGACAATCTCTTCGGTCGAAAGTGCGCCCGACTCCATCGCGGCATTGACCTTTTTGCCTATGTCGGTGCCAGCAGCTACAGCAGCGCGCAAGATGTCGCCCGTGGCCAAGTGGCTGAGAAAGTACATATCTCTGTCCAACGGCGATTGCGTACCTTGTATTTATAACTTTCTGAAGGAAAAGAGTGATCTAAGGAAAAGGGGCCAGAATTTCGCAATTCCCTCAATAAATTTCTAATTAATTTTTGGCAACAATATGTAATATTTGTGGCCAATACATGCATCAGAACGACGGAATTTTTGCGAGGATGAAACAAACGAGCACCCTTCCCTCTTTATAGGACAAAAACGTCGCTCAGACTGAACAGTTCGAAGCATTGGCTTGGCGTTGCTTGAAATAATCTTGTAACACAAGATCTTGAAGTGTAAAATGCGTGTGTGAAAGGATTCTTCAATGTTACGCGTCATTGTTGAAGGGTCGTACCAAGTCTAAAGTGATATTGATAAGACAAAATGCAATGGGCTCGAGTCGACGAAAAAGCGATAATTCTTCGAGGCATAGTGAGCTCCGTTATGTACATTAACAGAAATGTAATCATTTTTAAAATTGGATCCATGAGAAAGAGATGTGCATAC
Source organism: Hyaloperonospora brassicae (assembly GCA_947650285.1). Taxonomy (NCBI): domain Eukaryota; phylum Oomycota; class Peronosporomycetes; order Peronosporales; family Peronosporaceae; genus Hyaloperonospora; species Hyaloperonospora brassicae. Next base: position 100,082 of record CANTFL010000226.1, on the reverse strand, counting down.
TATAACTTGATCTCTATTGTGATCGGCGAGTAAAGTTAGGTATGTAAAAGCTCAGGGTTAAGCAAAAGTGGGGACTGGAATGTAATATCTTTTCATACTATACCTCTTGAACGAGAATGTCATTATAATAACATCTTATCTTTATTTTGTTTCTTTAACCAAAAGCCCGTGTACGCCTATGTCTTGTCTACCCATCAGGTAAAGATCAATTTGCAAGCCATTATCCACGATTTAGTTATACCTTTCATAGCTTCGATACAACCCATTATGTTCCGGATAACGATAATTTTACTTTGTTCGTGGAAGGCCTTTGCATTGGTGAGTCCGGACCTTAAGTCTTTCGCCATCGTCACATTTGAAACGGGGCTAGAATACCCCTTACTTAGCTTACGCTATCTTCGCTTTAAGGAAGCCGTAAAGCCTAAGTCTTAAGTGTAAAGTATATTTAGCGCTATTTATAGTTTTGTCGTATATCATTCTAAGTACGGATAGTTTTCTTTGACTCATGGGAAATAATTATTCTACGTGCCGATATCTTTCTGGCTAATACTAGGACCAAGCCCAATAAACCAGCTAAAATATACGGCGTGCCACTTCCGCTAGCTTGAAAGTAGATCCCCTACGTAAGTAAAATATATCTTGATCAGAAACACGTATGTGACGGGGTAGTCCATTAAATCACCTTCTTCTCAAAACAGCACTCACCAACCGTGAGTGCTATAAGTACAATCCACCACAATCACATCCGTACCAAACGATGGCTGCTGAATACACAAGCACCCACAGCACAGCTGTCGCTAACACCATCAGCAGGTGGGCAATCAACCATTAACCATCCATGAGATAGACCCACACTTTATTTATTGGTCGTTGTACCAAATGTCTGGAGCTTAAGATCTGAACGATATTATAATGATGCAAGATTACTTCCGGATTTTCCGCATATTGCGCACGAAGTGCCTTAACGGCATATCATATACTCTTCGATGTTCATAATGACATTTTATCTGGCGTTAAAAGACGGAATATTGAGAAGGGAAAAAGCTTTCCGCAATGTCTTGACTATAGATAATACCAATCACTTTATCGGTTTGTTGCGTGAGAAAATATGACAGAACGCGTGGAACGTGGACTGACGTTGCTACGTCTACGTGAGCATAAACGTGTCACTCTTGTAAATCAATGGCACGTCAATTTTGCGTAGAATGGCGACGACACGTCGCTGATGATCCACTTAGCGAATACGAATGACTTTAGATCCAAAAGTATGAGTTCAATCTGCGAAAATGGATCCGTGATGTGTCTCGAAGGCGTCAACCTTCTTCATCTTGTGGTCGTTGTGGATGATGTAAATTTTCCACGACGCTCTCGTTCTCGTGGTCTATATGGAACTAATTCACGAGGACGCTTACATCCTCAGAGTCTTGATGATGCATATACATCACGACGTTCCCATTTTCGCTCTCATACCCGTGGTCGAAGTGACAATTCTCCACAACATCGTCGTCGTTTGGACCCCACGAGAATGTTGACTTCCGCAACCACGCCAATATATGTCAGCTCCATCGACACACACGCCTCTACAAAATCTGTAACCTCGCAAAGAGTCGAGGAACATGGCTCCGTATCCTGCTGATTTTAAAATCCTGGCCAACATACACAGCACTTGCACGCAAGTGAAATTCCGCGTGAGTAAGGAGTCGGCGATTCCACATCGCGAAGACGATCATCGTTACCTACTATGTGATCCACGATCCAATACGTCTGACCGTACGCGTTCACAAGATGTAACGGGGCACACCCTTGCGTGAACTTAACGCAAGGGTATCGGTGCCTCGACAGATGTACACAAGACAAGCGAGGAAGCGTAGGTAAGGTAAAAGCAGAACTGGTATATTAATATAATTAATTCTTTTAACTACTGTCTCTCTGTTTGACTTAACTTAATTATGCATATATAACTGAGTGTATGGTGACGTCTCGTCACCACTCATTGCGCGCGTCTTGCGGCGATTGATGGGTTGATATCATCAAGATATCAACCAATGAACAGACTCTTTGGTCGACCTTTCAATATCACCACTTTGGTGATATTGTTCAAAGAATATTCAACTGCATATTCTTTATTGTCATTATCATTCAAATGACAATTTCCATGTAACGGGCTGCCCCGTTACATCCTCTCCCCTTAACTGATAGTCATCGCGTGACTATTGAAAATATGGCGGTCATCCGTTGGCCACCATTGGGACAGAGAGCACTTTTTGGGTCCGTTCCATTAACTTTCCGCTTGACCTCGCATGGTTAACATGTCTTTGCGAGGTGACTTAAGACCTACACAGCCCGGTGCTGTGCCAGCATCTGCCTTAAACGATTCGTCTTCTGCTGCTCCTTCTTCGCCTGCAGCAATAGGTTCGGCAGGTGCACGCGGCACCTCACCGCGTGCGCATGATGACCCCAACGTTGCGGTTATCTACTCGGGCGAATCAGACGTGTCTGACTCGGGCAATGCTCCAGAGGCGTCTCGCTCACCGGCGACGCCTCAGTATTCGCTAAGGCCACTGCCGAACGAACGGACTCGTGATTTGCATCACAGTATGTTCGGCAGTGATGACGATGATCAGGTCGGTGAGGAATACTATTCCTTACCACCGCCGGCTCGTGCGTCTTCGCACGAGCGTGATGACGAGGGCGTGAGCCGTCGTCAATCTGGGAGCCGTGGTACCGACAAGGGTACCACTGTGAAGCGTGCTGAGCCGAAGCCGTGGCGTTTGCTCGAACGGCCCATGAATTGTTTGTCTCACGAGACAACCCAACATCATCGAATACCCTTATTCGATGCAACTGAGCTTCACGGCTTGAGTTCCAACGCGAAGAACTTTTGCGCTGAGGAAGACTAGTATCTCGATATCTTCCTTAGACATCGATGGTACAACAGCAACCAAAACCGTGACAAGGCCTCGCTTTTGGCTGCGTGGAACGCGTTCGTCCAAAATGTTAAGAATTTTGGACGAGAAGGGTGGCTCAAGAAATTTGAGGCGACACGCCTCAGGTTCGAACGGCGAACGCCAACCGGTGCTAGGTACCGGTTGCATTTTTTATCGAGTGAGGCAGGCATTCCTTGCCTCACATGGGGAGACCCTTGTGCGAGTTGTGTTGACAACTCGCAGCGTGCACATAGGGATGTGTATTCCCTAAATTCGCCCTGGGGAAGGGCACACATCTCGGCTGAGATGCGTGACGCGATTGCAAACTTGCAATCCGTCTACAAGCGCCAGAAGCGCGTGTTTATCGATGGGCCACAGGACTCATCGGATGGGTCTCGTCATACTGGCGGACGAGACCATTAACATCCATCAACAGCTGAGAGCGGGGCTCCCAGCTGTTCCAAGATGGTGGATACCCCCGCCACTGGACGAGGTAGCTCGTCCTTAATCCTGAATCGTCACGGTGATTCAAAATACTCTCCACTAGAAAGCGTTGATCACCGTGAGCGTCCACCAAAGGATGTGGTGGAGGAGGAAAACCTCCTCCAGATGATTCGGTTCACCATCTCGACCCTTACGAGATGGATCGCGCAATCGATGAATTGCGCGATGACTTGAAGCACGAGCGCGACCGGCGCTACGCTTTGACCGATACCGTGCGAAAGAACCGCAAGGATCACGAGGCTGATCGGGCGATGGATCGCGCCGATTATGCCACAGCGCAGCTTCAGGTCGAGCGGGATGTCCGCTCCCTATTCGGCGGGCTGGCGACAGCTCGCGGGGAGATATCTCGGTTGAGTTCCGAGATATCATATCTGCGCGACCAGACGGATCGTCTGGAGCGCGAACGCAAGAACTTGATGGATGTTCTTGAACGTGGGGGCTATCTTCATCGGAAGAAGAAGGCTCGTACTGAAAGTACGGCCTGAGCCTCCACAAGTAAAACGTAGGATGCGTGCGCATCCTACGTGGCAATTCGAGTGTGTATGCATTGCCCTTGCGATGCAACACTCGAAATGGCCCAATGTATTTCGGCAGTAGTTTACTACTGCCGACACTAGTGACTGCATGTCCAGGTAAGTTTACCGTAGACAGTAGTACTAGGTCATTAACCTTAAATGAAAGAACATTGGCTCTTCCATTCTTGTCTGCGTTCCGTTTCTGACGGTCCACCGCATTTGCGATGGAGTCTTGAACGAAACGGACTACCGCTTCTGGAGTCAGCAGGAAGTTCTCTGCTGACTCTTTGTTTTGTCTGGCAGTGCGCTTCGTGCGCACTGCTAAGAGATTGTTCTCTTCTTCAGCGATGTTGTCTTCTTCCTCGCTGGCATAATCGTTGGCGTTGCTGGATATACCAGCATCGTCATCATCATCCGAGTCAATAATAGCGTCGTCGCTTTTATTGAGGCGATCTTCTTCATCGATGTCGACTTGATCGACATCGGCATCATACGTGACGACGTTAACGTCGACACGTGATGAGCAAGAGCCAAAACGGTTTTTGCTCGAGCGAGTCCCTCCCCCTCTTATCCAAGAGTCACACTCTATAAGGTTGGGCACTCGTGGATGGCGTAGGCCATTCACGTAAAACGGTGTGTGCTGTGTGGAAGCATGCACCGAATTATTGATGGCGAATTCCACCATGGGTAGGAATTCGCTCCAACTCGGAAACGAGTGGACATATCCTCGAAGGATCTATTCGAGGACACGGTTCGCACGTTCCGTCTGACCATCTGTTTCTGGATGGTCAGAAGTGGACATCTTCAATCGTGTTCCGAGAGTACGGAACACGGTTTGCCAAAATGCCGCCGTGAACCGAGGGTCACGGTCGGATACGAGTTCACGGGGTAACCCGTGGAGTCTAAAGACCGTGTCTAGCAAGACACGAGCACAACCTTGAGCCTTGATCGACTCAGGGACAGCAGCAAGATGGACCATCTTGCTGAATCGGTCAACAAACACAAGAATACCATTATTCTTGTGAGCGTCTTTGGGAAACCCGAAGACGAAGTCCATTGAAACGGACTGCCAGCACTCTGTCGGAACAGGCAGAGGCTGCAATGGCGCACGGGATGAATGACTAGCCTTCACCCGTTGACAAACTTCGCAAGCACGTATGTACTTGCGAACAAACTGATACTGGCGGGGCCAGTAAAAGTCGCGACTTACTGTGAGTTAAGTCTTTTCCCTTCCACGATGGCCGCTTGTTGGGGCATCGTGACACTCATACATGATGCGCAAACGCAAATCATGATGAGCGGGTACGACGACACGAGGCGTGTCGTGGGCAACAGATGTATAGTACAGCAATCCGTTGCGTGTACTATACCGATCCGATGAGGATCGATACAAAGCCGGTAAATCCCTCATGGATTTACTGAATGGATTTACCAGATGATCCATCAATCGTAGAAGATCCTTATCTTCCGCGTATGCCTTTCGTACGTCGTCATGTAAACTTGACGACGGGATACTGACTGACAGTGTCGCAACAGTGGGCTTATCCTAACTGTTGTTTTGTGCGTCCGGCTCGAAATCGTGCCGGCGCGAAAGAGCATCCGCGACGACATTGAGGCTTCCTGGTTTATACTCCACGGAGAAGTTATACTCCGCGAAGAAAGACAGCCACCTCGCCATTCTTTGCGAGAGGTGTGGGCTGTTTACGGCCGTGCGTAATGACGCATGGTCCGTGTAGACAACAAACGGTCTATCTCCCAAGAGATAGACGCGAAACTTAGCCAGTGCATACTTCATGGCAAGGAGTTCCTTGTCATGCACTGGGTAATTACGCTCAGCTGCTTGCGGCTGACGCGACTGATAACAGATGACGCGCTCCACGCCATCTGCATCGAACTGCATTAACGCACAGCCGATTGCGAAATCGCTGGCGTCACAGACCACATGAAATGGTCTGTCCTGATCTGCAATCGCCAAGATCGGCGATAGCATCAAGCTTTGCTTGATACCTTCAAAGGAACGCTGGCACTCAGCGCTCCATGACCACTTGACATTTTTCTTGAGCAGACAAGAAATATGAACAGTCATCTCGGCGTAGTTGCGCGAGTACTTGTGCAAGTACGCCGCAAGACCAAGGAACTTTCTTAGTCCCTTGACATCGACTGGCACTGGCCAGTCGGTGATCGCCTTGATCTTTTCGGGATCAGGGCGTACGCCGTGTTTATCCATGATACACCCAAGAAGTGGTATTTCGCTAGCCGCGAATATACACTTCTTGAGGTTGGCGTACAACTTATACTTGCGCATAAGTTGAAGAACCTGACGAACTTGAGTTCTGCGAACTTCAACGTCCGTCTTTCCGTCCATAGCCCGGCAATGGACGAACACATCGTCGAAGTAACTCGGTGCGAAGTCTCGCACCGGTCTCAACAGATTTGTTACACATCTGTTGAATGTTGCAGGGGCATTACTCAGCCCCTGTGGCATCACTAGCCACTCCCACAGCATACCGCTGGGGGTACTCACTGCCGTGAACGGGACGTCCCGTTCACGCATCAGGATCTGATAGAATCCATCCATCAGATCCATGGACGAAAAGATGGTACTCTTTGACATACCATCTATGATTACGTCCTTCCTCGGTATCGGCGTCTGAGCCGGTACCGTTGCAGCATTCAACTTGCTGAATGCGTGCACTATCCGCCACCCTCCTGTGGCCTTTCGCACACAGAAGGTCGGAGAGCTGTGAGGGGATGTTGATTCCCTCACATGGCCCGCTGCTAAGCGATCGGCAAAGAACTTGTCGATCGCTAGTACTTGTTCACGAGGCAGTGGCCACTGCTTCATGACACAGTACTTCGAGCCCGGTTTGAGCTCGATCTCGTGTCGAGTGCCTTTGTCCTTAGGCAACTCGCAAGGTACGGATTCAGGGAACACATCCCTGAATTCGATCAAATCCTTATACAAAGGATTTGCCTGAAGTGACTCCCAGGATTGAGACGTGTATCGCTCGATCCGAGTCTTCTCATCGAGGACACTTTCGTCCATCGATGAGCTGCTGAGAACCCGTTCGTTCTCAGCAAATACTGTTGCCTACCGAATGTCGGTCACATACTCATCCTCTGTGACGAGTATGCAGATCTGCTTGACTTTGCCACTACGCAGATCACGCAAGAACCGTTTCGGTTCTAGCGTTGGCAACTGAGTTATCTCCGAAGTCAACTTCGGAGGCACAATCAGATCAAGCGTATAAGCGCCTACGCTTGATCCGTCACTAACCAAGACGTTCAACATCTCGGTTTCTTCCTGGGAACTTGTTTCCACAGGTTGCTGTGGGCCTGATCCCTCAGCAAGTGACTCTTGAGGAATTCCTTCCTCAAGTACGTGGGGACTTATTCCCTCGACGTCTTCCGACTGTGGCTGTGCAACCACAGTCAGGCACCGATCCTCTACGGTCGACTTTCTAGTCGACCTAGAATTTCCATGTTGCCCCTTGGAGGCAACAGATTTCTTTTTCTAAGATGCTGCCCGCTAGGCATGCATCCATGTCCCGGTCCACTCGACTTATTCGAGTGGTGGACCTTCGGCGCAGCCTGTACATCTGTACAGCCGCCGGGGACTTGCTCCAACTGTAGTGATCGTCTACACTGTGATCTTGTGCAGTCGTGCTAACGACCGTACCGCAAGTGAGGCCATCGCACTCACTCGCAGAACATCCACACGCTTGTGGAAGCTCCATGACATTTATCCGATGGCCATCAGTTAAACGAGCGGCAGACATCTTTACGGATCAATGCCGCCAGCTCACCATTACCTCATACGTTCTGAGCCAAGGTATTAACAAAATGACATCTAATTTGTTATCCAGATCCAGTTCGATGAAATCATCATCGTATAGTTTGCTCTCTAACGTGTAGTGGATTCAGACTACACGTTTTGCAACGGTTATCGATGCGCTTTTGGCGAGGTGCACCGTCATCCTCGTTGAAGTTATGTCGCGCTCAACGAAAGAAGAGCTTACGGTCCTCTAGTGACTAGCAAATAACAATGTTGGTCGGCTCCCCACAGTCAACTAGGGTGCGAAGTGAAGAATCCTTTGTCACTTGAAACTTCAAGGTGATGAGTGATATCTAATCACAAGGTGCAATGACACACAACGACTGTGTGTCTGGAGCAACTTTCGTCAAGAAATTTGCAAATTCTCTTGGAATTGCTGGATCAGTAGGGAGCTCCGGCCCTTATGACCCCGACCATGTTTTGATGGTCAATTTACCTCTTGTGGTTTCGTAACAGCGTTGAACCTACGACCATTGATGTTTCAGCAAATAGTCTTTCATTCCGCTCAGGCATGTTTGATACTTGGCGTGGGGCCCTACACTCGTAAGCGTAGTGTCCTAGCTTCTGACAGCGATTGAACTTCTGCAAGCGCTTGTTGTTCTAAGAGCGAGGTGGCTTGCTTTCTACATAACAAAGGTCCATGGGTTCTTGACCTCCAGTCTCTGTTCGTCTCGGTGGACGATAAGAGCATGAGCTAGCATGAGCCTGTCTCATGCTAAAGTCTTCCTGTTTCGCAGCTGCAATTGCTTGTTCATTCGTATCCAGCTCTAAGCGGAACAGGTGATTCCTGACGAGACCATCTGCGAGCCCTTGCATGAACACAGTAATCAACGTGTTTACATGTACAATGTTGGCAGTTATACTACTCGCGAGGAGTCGTGCATGTTGAGCATAAGTGCGCACATTACGCTTACCTTGTTTGATTTTCAGAAGCTCCTATCGAGCTCTGAACTCCTCCCGGGGCGGCTCAAACGTTTTCTTAAGCCGGGTCCAAAATGATTCTAGCGAAGCGAAAGCATAAAGGTCGCCAATCTCGAGCCCTAAGGCCCAAGACTTGGCACGTTCTGCCATGTGGGATTGATCCAATATAAATTTATATGCTCATCGTCGATGCGACGTGCCTTTATGGCTCTGTCAACTTCGACGAACCATAATAACAGGGAGTCTTCCTAGACTCCTCTGTACTTGGAGATGTCAACTCATAAGATGTCGGGGTGAAGCGTATGCGTCGTCCCGCCCACAGAACCATTGAAACGCTGCTGTCTCAGCCGATCTGTTTGTCGAGCACCGAGTTCTCTCAACTGCGAGGCCCGTTAAGACCCTTGATGGTGAAGCAAGGATAACTTTTCTCTTTCGGCGACAAATTATTTTGAATGAAGCTGGCTATATCGGCATATTGTTGGCCCCTGTCTAGAGACTCCAACATGGCGCTAATGGCGGTATCGCCTACGATAGAACTCATTCGTTTTACTGCAATCCGTTCAATGCACTCAAATGGTAAACCCTTCACGCGTGGCGTGAAAGCTCTCGTCATCATCCAACATGTTCATTTTCTATGAGGTATTTGTGGTAGCTGGACGGACAACTAAGTGCTTTCAGGTGTAACGAATCGCTCCTTGTGTCAATTCGACACAAGGTTGTGTGCACCCGACGTCACGTACACGTCGCGTGAGGAAGCGCAACGAAGTAGGCAGAACTCGAAAGCTCCGTCTAAGGGATAAAAGTAGAACTGTATTTTTATATAGTTCTGTTTTATCAAAATAACAATCCTTTGTCTTGAGCTAACTACATAAAACTATGATATCCTATGTGAGTTTCTTGCTCACCACTTATTGCGCGCGTCCAGCAGCAATTGTTAAATATTTTATTTGATGTAACGTGAACATCGACCATCAGGTGGATCAACCCATCAATAATATCACCCTTAGGGGTAAATTACCTATAAGCCTTACTCCTTTCGATTAATGTCAATCGAACATTAACGAAGTAGACATTGCTCAAAAAAAGATGCAATAATATCAATTTTATATGTAACGGGCTCAACACATTACAGAAGAGGATTATGGGTTCCGCGTCAAGCAAGCTGCGTTTGCAGTTCCGAGTGTGGGCGTGGTGGACCGACAGATCGCGCAAGTTTCAATAAAGGTGAATGTACTCGGTCGACGGCTTACCTAGCGCCGTGCATTTTTGCCATGGTATACGCACAAGTAAGATCGAGAAACAGCGCAAGCGGCCATATATGGGTTGTATACGGTCAACGGCGTACCCCCAGACATCCGTTGCCGATTTGGTGGTCGTACATACCAAACAGTCGAGCAAGCGGCCTGGATGGCATAATTTCAGCTGTAGGAGTCCCTCGCTTTATTAACATCGCTTTGGCGATCGCGAGATGAGTTTGGACGGTTGCTTTAGCGGCCACCGCAGGGTTTGCCGCAGAATTTAAAGGCTATTTCTCGACGTGCAACCTCGCATCGGCTACGCCCACTTAAGATTGGTAGGCCGAGCTTGCGATTACACCGGTTCGATCGGGCGCCTATGTAGGTGCATTTACATCTTATATTGTATGGGGTATCGTTTTACTGAGAGCGCGTAAAACATAGGCTCAAATATGGCTTTGACCTTAGGTCGGTAATATCTTGCTTTCCTCGGTCCAAGCTCAATGGAGCACACGTCGTCTTTCCAATTCACGGATTGTGATACCAGTCTCATTCACACGTTATCAATTTAAATGGTGGACGTACTTAACTTCATTATGAATTAGTTTAAAACGTCGTTTGAATGTGATTAGCGTGTTGATTGGGGTAATACAAGAATGCGGCACATATTGTGGTCACAATGGGAAACCCATTAGTGAGTGAGAGCACATTAAAAGGCGAATCTCTTGGCATTCAGCACGCTGTTGCATTTCTCGCACATTTAGAGTGTCTTTATTTACACAAGCATGACGCTCCCTTGTCCTACTTTATAAAGCAACTGTTTTAAAAGACGTAAATACATGTAGTGTCACTCTGCGGAAGGATGTCTCTTATTTTTATTTCTACCTCTCTCTTAATTTTTCTTACTCTAGTTCTCCATCTCTCTCGTGTCACTTGTCATATTCGTGTTGTTTTTGTTGTGGATGGTGCTTTTGCACGCACGAGATCAGCTGCTGTCCTACTTTACGTTCATCTTTATCTTCTGCACATCATCAACACGAACAAGTTAAGGCATTGCCAGCAAGACAATCACTGTTGATGTGCAACTCACGGCGTACGACCTATCCTCTAGCCGCGAGCCGCAGTAGAACAAGTTCAAAATAGTAATGCTGGCATCCCATGCCCTGATAAATTATAAGCTATAATGATTTCAGACGAGCGTACCATTTCTCCAAATATATATAATATCTCGTTTTTGGACAGCTGTGGGTATAAAAAAGTACTTGTTTGAGAAAAGTGTTCTGTAGCTCAGGCGGTTTGGAATGGTGGTTCGACACAAAAGTCCCTGGTTTAAAAATAAAAACGATTATTGACGTGAATGCTAAACGTTCTGGTCGTAGTGTTTAAAATTCATAAGCACTGTCCTGCCAGAAAATTACGTATCCTCATTTAGGTACGTTTAAGTATAAAGATAATCAAGACCGAAATGAGAAACGAACGACTAGCCGAATTTGTAATGCGCGACCAGATGATCCGTAATGCGCGGTTGGTGATTATATTTTTCTTAATACCAGCGGTAATGCGCAATGAGGCGATCATTGTTGTATGGGCAAAAAAATCCAGCACGCTCAGAGTGGCAACGTGAGTTTGTTATCTAGGGACAAAAATATATTTACCTTGCAATTATCAATGTAGTGCTCAATTTTAATTCTCAAGGCACCTTTAAAATTCCTCAACTAAAACTTAGCAGCACATTAATAATTCTAGGAGACGAGCACGCCACACCACAAGGACGGACGATGTCCGTGTGGTTTTCTGCAAACATTCTGCCATAAAACCGGCACCAACTTAGGCTGAGCTTGCCAGCTAGCTTCAGAATAATAATCAGCAAAGGGTCATCCAGGCAACAGTCTCCATCACGCGAATGAGATAATCATACTTTCTTCGTCTTCCAGAAGACAGCGACATGTGTGCTAAATGTCGACATGCAGTCATACATCCGTTCATGAAATCAGCTTGCTGGCTTGGTAAACTGCGCATCAGGTTGGCATCAATCATAGTGAAGACCTTTATCGTTACTTTTAAGAGCGGAGTTTTGATCTTGCCCCTTAAGAACATATGTTATTTTACTTTACCAATGGATGGCCGGAATCATTTAACGATTGCAATGGAAATCGCTTTTATCATTGATTTGGAGAGAGCGGATTGAAGGTCATATTTGCCGTAGAAATTGCACTTCCGCGTCATATTGAGGTTGTCAATTAGTACGTATGAAAAAATACCTACAAGATGGGTAAGACTGGCTTGTTCTATTGGATGCAGCTAAGCTCTATACAAATGGCATTAATTCTTTAAGTCTTCTATTGACGATTGCAATACTTTTGTGCTAGTCTGATGATTCACTTACAACGCGGGAGCTGGAGAGAAGGAATCAAAGAAATTAATATATATAAATAAAACTCACTGTTACAATAATAATTGGTCCGACAAATGCTCATTTGGATCATTGCCAAGTTTGCCACTCCTCACCGCTTACGCCTTGCCAATCTCCAATATCATGACCGTCAGTATCGGAGCAACAAGAAGTCCAGTATGGCATTAATTAATTTATTGGAATGGTGGATAGACTACACTCGGATTATTGCAAGCCGCAAGGTGCTGCTGATGCTGAACAACATTAGCGCACACGTCCCACTTGGTGATATACTCCGTCGGAACACACTTCGCAACACGAAAATTCACCACCTTCAACTTTACATGACGTAAAAGGGCCAGCCGTTAATCAATAAATATACGCAATCTTTAAGCATTCTATCGGCGCAATTTCAACCGTATGGTCCTTCAGGATCTCGACAATGGTGTAATTTAGTCGACAAAGATTAACAACTCTCATACTGTCTAGATGCCGTATTTCTATGTGCTTACAATATCCGCACTGATCCCATTCACAAAGGTTTCGGTATTGGAATATGAGTACATATCAGACGATGCTATACTTGTCCTAGAGAAGAAGTGAGTTGGCAATGATGTCATAAAATGAGTATAACATAAATTTCAAGTGTTACTGACACCGTGGTAAACGGACAATATATAACAATTTGATATATTAGCTCGTCAGCGTATTCATGATCCTATCAAAGGTCAACGAGATGCATGATACAACGATTCTCCGTAATCCATTACAACTGTTTAAGGGCTAGATTTCCCACTAAATTTGCTTACCAACCCGCATTACCGGATTGCATATCTTCATGCTTTCTTTAGCACTGTGCTTTAACCGAGTGACATTGTTCTATCCACCCCCTTAAAGAACCATAGAGCCTTTACCTTTACTCATAACGCCTTGAAGGACTTCTTTGATCTAACTTTTTTACAAATAAACAAATGTACGCTTTATGAAGGTACACGACTCATAGAAGGCTGAATCGGTTTGCACAAAGTACAACCTTGGCGCAGAGTGTGAGTAAATTTGCACGTATAGCATCGTCGACCGACTCGATGTTCATTTAAAAATAACTATCTGCAGCTTTGCTTCACTATTTCTTTTATTGTTCCTTACACCCATCGATTTGGGTTTTTATGAGGGAGAACAGCCCATAGATATAAACTAAATGTAATGAGTCTTACCCATCATAGCCTTGTCTAGCTTTCTATAAGTAAGTTAGTGTTCTGTGTTATACAGACCTCATCAATAAAGCAAAGGTATAATGGGCCACTTCATTACAAAAAAACTAATCAGGTATATATTTTACCTACGTAAGGGGGCTACTTTTGAGTTAGCGGAAGTGGCACGCCATTTATTTCAGCTAAATTACTGGGCTTGGTCCTAGTATTAGCCAGAAAGATATCGGCATGTAGATTAATTATTTCCCATGAGTCCAAGGAAACTATCCGTACTTATGATGATATAGGACAAAAATATAAACAGCGCTTAAAATACTCAACACTTAAGACTTAGTCTTTACGGCTTCCTCAAACCGTAGAAAATGTAAGCTAAGTGCGAGATATTCTAGCCCCGTTACCCCTGGTAGCACTTGGTATCCTTTTCAGACCCAACTTCGGGATGAACTATTCGTCAGACTGTGACTCTCGATTGTAATTCTAGATCACGCAACTTTCCATCACCTTACTGGTGTTGAGTGGGATGCCATCAATCGCCTCGCGGCGATATCGGAAGAGGCATTCGTTTCATCGCTGATGCAATAACCGACTCCTGATGGATAGCGTCGCGCCATACGCGATTCATGACCCGCGATCTCGCCAAATCCAGATGGCGATATTTAAATCCCTCGCAGCCTTCACGAAAAATTTCTCGTAAAGAGGGTAGTCTCTGCATTTATAGAAGTAGATAGGGAGCGAATATCGATAACTAGCTAATTTGTGAAGTCGACATTTCCATCGCCTCGAGGTTTCTCGAGGCGCTCAAGACGAAGTTAAGCTTCCTTTTTTACGAACCTTTGGAAAAGCCAAGGATAAGCTCCAAACGAGCTCGTCTTGGACGAGTACCCTTTTCCTTTATGGGTGCCATACAGAGTAAACTTTGCCTTGCCTTCGAGCCATCGCAAAAGTAGAAGATGGTGCGCTCAAGGTTTCTGTCGATGCGACAAGGTAAGATAGCTATGCGCGACTACGTATAGATGGCTTGACATCTGGCATCGTGCATCATCATGCACCATATGGAAACGACAAACGCAATGGAGTGCCTTCGGTAATGACATGCATGTGAAGCAGACTAGACTAATCTTGAAATGGTTGGATCCTGCCTTGTTTGAGGAGGCATTTACCATTTCTCTTCGTGAAGGCTTAAGTTTCACCAAAGCTTACACCGAGCATTCTATAGTATATTCGCCCGGCCGTCTGTCCTAAAACAAATGGAATCGAGGTAAACGAGTCGTCGGGTGACCAACGACGTGCTGCACCTAAAACGCGCGACGTCTGTATTAGAAGTCAAATGATTTGCTTTCGTTACTAAAAATACAGTAAACCGCGCGATTGAATGCCGCGCGCCAGCGGCAACGTCAGCGCATGAGGTGGACGTCCATAATTATGGCGCTGTCCCGACCGCACGTTTAAAAACCAGTAGGGATCAGTTTGTGCAGGGCGCCCTACTGGTTAAAATGGAGGTCTAATTCAACCAGTAGCAGACCAACATCCCTTTCTATCTGTGCTACGTTCACGATTAAACTCCACCATTACGCGTAGTGATTCACGCCTGATAATTATTAGCTAGCATATCGCCAATTTCCGCCGACCTCTACGAGCCCTCCTGGATCTATGAGCAACGATCTATTAATATCCTGTACTTGCATATATGTGCTGCCACCTAGTATCCAGGTACGCGAGGGACCGGGCGAACTTGTCGCCAGCTAAGCTATGGATCACCACACCGCGTATCGCGGAGCAAAGTTCTGCCGCTGAATACCTTTAGCAATTTTTGTAGCAACGACATATTTTTGGTGATTAAAATGAATAACGAATTCTTTTGCATCTTGAGCATGCAATGGTTGGTACGTTATAAGGACGAGAATAAATGGTCAGCCAGGTCTGTTAGGAGTCGACTTAAATTAGACGTCAGTGAAATTTTAAACAAAACACTTGGAATCCCCGAGTGATTGGTTAAATGAATCAATCGTTATTACGCAAGCGGTGCACAAAGCGAGCGATGGCCCTCTCTGTATCGCTTGTGTCATTTTTATATGCAAAGATGACGATGTAATTCATTTTTGCAGCGAGACGATCGAAGCGGACGATTAGTAGCTCCCGCTTTGGAACGAAGTGGACGAACAGAGGCTACTGCTTATTGATGATACGGACGAGCGGTGGCTCCCGCACGATGACGACGTGGTAGAATAGAGGTTTACGCGCACCGAAGGCGCGGTCAAACAGAGGTTCATCACGCGAGAGCAGTGGTTCGACCGGGGTTCCTACCTGCACCTATTAAAATGAGCAGAGGTTCCGCAAGTGAAACATGTGGACGAGCATGCCCTCGCACCGTGAGTGACAAGGACAGACAGGATTCCCCACGTGAGAGAATTATAGCCGAAGAAGAATTTCTATCATCACCCATTGTAATTAAACTAAGGTGCCCAGATGGGCAATTTGGGGTCGAGCAGAGGCTCTTACACGGAGTCATGGAGGTCACGTAAAGGTTCCTGCATTAACCGTTACACACGAATATGGGTTTCTAACGTCTTGAGATTTCGGTTCTATAGATGAGGATATCCAGTGCCTTGAGGGGTTATGGTTGATCACCTATATGCGGTTCGCTAGCTATAAGCACAGACTCAAAACATGATAGATAGGCAAGTATTAAAATTTGAGCGGTAAAATGTGTCTACGCTATTCTGTACGTAGACGGTAGTCTATAAAGGCGCCAATACATTGAAGTCGCGAGTACACTGCGCGACAGGTCTTCTATTTGAGCCTTTCACGTATATCCTAGAAGAAATTTGCTTCGTGACCTAGAGGGAGGCACGGTGGAACAAGTTTGCATGGTCACTATCGGAGTGACCTCGAAGTGAAACAAGGGGCACATGACGCGCCCTCTAAGCGCTGAATCGAAGTCAGCGCGTAAAGAAAGATTTGCTTTGCAATAATGAGAGGCTCTGGATGAGTCTGATAACCCTGTCCACGACATTGTAGGATAGAATGCCGAAGTGTTCTCTAAATAGATTTCGGCTAAATTTCTGCGGATCATGTTGTTCGGTACGAGATTGGCCTTGTGTCAGACTTGAAGTATTGTGCGACGCGGTAGTAAGCTTTACCCTGAGATCAGGTTGAGGCCATCAATGCATTCTTTACAGGTAGCCGCAAAGCTTTATGAGTGCGTTAGCGTATCTCACCACATTCAAGTATAATTTACTGCGTTGACATGGCTACGGGGGGGGCTGGCGGATAGTTGATGCGTTTAACAAGCTAAATATTACGACTATACCCGCAAAACTCTTATCTCCAAGAAATACATGGTGATAAACTTTATGTCAGAAAGTGTCATCTTCAGCGCCATCGACCTGACCGATGGTTTTTATCCGATATGGATGCGAAAGAGAGACATACCACTCATAGGGTTGTACTCCGAGTGGCATGTTATGGTAGTGCCTAGTGATTCCACAAGAGTTGAAGTACGCACCAGCCATTTTTTATTTCATAATGTATCAAGTTTTGAGACCACTCCAAGACTTTGCTCCAAGCCACTTTGATGATATTTTGTCCACTATCGAGCTGAGTGCAACCATAATGCTGTATAAGCCCATCTTCAACACTTAAAACAGGTCTTAAAATTCATTCAAAACAACAAATTTAATATAAATTTATAGAAGTGCGAAATCTGTGCACCGGAGACTCCGGTGCTGGGTTGCTATGTGATCCAAACGGGAGCTCAAGCATATTTAGAGAAATTGTCATCGATCTGTTCTTTGCCATAACCCAAGAACCCTACTTCATCGCTTCAATGGCTCGGTCTAGCTAATCAATTGCATAAGTATATAAAAAAATTTTGCCGGCTCTATAAAACCTCTGTCGTCACTTGTGGAGAAAGACGCCACGCGGTCGTGGCGTCCGATCACTAATGGCATTCGACGCAAAGAAGAAGGGTCTAATGTCAGCTTCAGTGCTGGTACTCCCGGACATGTACAAGCAGTTTCACGTGGTGTGTAATGAACGCGAACTTGAAATTAGCTGTGCCCTCATACTGTTTTATTACAAGTTTTGTGAATGAGTCGTGGGATTCAACTCACGACAAAAAAGGAATGTAGAGAAGAACGGTCCAGTTCACGAAAACAAAATTCGAGCAATGCACTGCGCTCTCATCTAAATAGGCATACATCTACTGGTTGAAAGTACGTCATATCTGTACACCTATCACGCATCGCTGCGTACAGCGATAAAGATTCCGCTCCTGTATCAGCGGATGGCACGGTGCCTTACGTTATGTTTCAAGTACAAATTCTTCGTATCACTACAAGTCAGACAAGACTAAAATTCTTGCAGACGCGCTGTCATGACGTCCAGAATCCTACCCTAGGTTTATCTGAGTCGTCGGATAAGTGACGAAGATGTAGATAAAGATCGATGTGCGGCGTTTGTCGTAGAAACTTAAGCTCGAGTTAGACCCAAGTTTTAACTTTTTATTGAGATCGTCGATCCGTAAACAGTATATCCAAATTACGCGGACATCATTCCTTATGTAAGAGCTCCATTTAATGTCGCACTGGAGCTTCATCGCGAACGTAGCAAGATCACATTCAGCGCTACCGAATAATGTTAATTTGCTTATTCAAGCATCGATCATTTCGAAGCATCTCGTACAGAATGATCGCAAAGGATGCGGACTTGCGTGGTCAAAACATCCACAAATACCACAATGCTCCAGTTGGCGGCCTTCCTTGCCGCAAAAAGACTCTTGCGGCTGTGTCTCGTGAGGTATTTGCCTTACATGTGCAAGTGGGTGAGCCAAATGGATCGAAAGTGCGAAATCGGTCAGCGAGTGTAGCCATCTCGATTTTGTAGGCACCTCTGGGATACATTCCGTCCGCAGCTAAGGTTTATATCCATCTTTCGATTGACTTTAATTTCGAGCTGGCGCCCGATAGTCAAGGCCGACCCGATTATTATCGTCTTTACATACAAATTTAGCAAGGAAACGAAACTGGTGCCTGTTAACACCAAGATCATCGCGGTTGAGACCGCAAGGCACTTTTTTGACACATTGTTCCGCCATCACGTTTTACCATAAAATTTAATTGTGGACCGACAAACTAGCTTTGAATCCGCGTTCTAAAATGATATCTTTTGATCATCTAAAAATGCAGCTACATGAGTCGACAGCGGTCCATCCAGAAACTAATAGGCTAATCGAGCGAGTAAACCGGATTATCGATGATATACTTCGAAGCTACTATATTTCGTTTTAGCGTTAAGCGCGTTCCTACCTCAAGCTAACTAAGCACTCAACAATGCCGTACACGCTTCAACTGGATCGACGTTATTGTACGTCCATTCGGCTCTCCATACTGGAGTTAATACTCTTCTTGCCGAGAATTGGCTCACGAATCTTTGCAGCTCCACTCAGGGACTGTAAAAAAAGCAATAAATATTGATCGACTGCAGCTCACGAAAGCTAAGAGCGAATGTGGTCACCCGAATTAAAGCAAACCTCCTATTTTAGCGCCACATGACGTGGCATTCCCGCTAGACCGATGGACTGCGGTGACGCTGAATTACTATTCTTCGGGTATGCACTCACCTACAGCCAATTAAGCGTCGATCGATTTAGTGCTGCAAAAGAATGACATGGCTTTATCGACATTTATATTCCAACGTCACGCCATTACACGGTTAATACCTTATACACTTCTATTACCATAAAAAACAGAAATCTAACACAGACAAGCGTCGAAGAACGAACAAGAGTATATTTATGAAGGGAGATCCTTTATTACAATTTACTGAAGACTTGATTGATTTATCATTTACTAATCTAGGCGCGAGTAAACTCTCGCCACGCTTCATCGGTCAATTTACGGTAGTCAAGGCAATCGGCGACGCCTAAACGTTGGACATTCCTTGGTCATTACGGCTTGACTAGACATTCTACGTTGGACGGCATAAAGATTATCGTCCGGCTACGCATCACAAATTGGTTCCAATCCCCGATGCTTGGGTTTAAAAGTAGACCTTCACTTTCGCCTTGTTCGACGCACCGATATCATGAGGCACGGCTGCGTTTTTGTCTAAGTATGTTAAGAGACTATAGTTCCAGGTTCTTCATCCGTTCGAGCATTTTGCGGTTTGACTGCCGAACACTACTCGCGGTCTTCTCCGCACGCGCAGCACGCAAAATTGCAGTATCAGTACTCAGGTGAATATTGGCAGCCTTGTCTACAGCTGCAGATATATCGTCTTGGGCAACTAAGGCGCCAATGGTACCATCGCGGATACCCCCACCTTTTGTGTAACGAGGCCGCCCGTTACATGGAATTGTCATTTGAATGATAATGACAATAAAGAATATGCAGTTGAATATTTTTTGAACAATATCACTAAAGTGGTGATATTGAAGGGTCGACCAAAGAGTCTGTTCATTGGTTGATATCTTGATGATATCAACCCACCAATCGCCGCAAGACGCGCGCAATGAGTAGTGACGAGACGTCACCGTACACTCAGTTATATTGGCATAATTAAGTTAAGTCAAACAGAGAGACAGTAGTTTAAAGACTTAATTTTATTAATATAACAGTTCTGCTTTTACCCTACCTACGCTTCCTCGCTTGCCACGTGTACATCTGTCGAGGCACCGATACCCTTGCGTTAAGTTCACGCAAGGGTGTGCCCCGTTTCACCTAGTAGCACTTTGTAGTCCTTCCAACGACCACAACATTCAACATGAACATGTTGGATGATGAAGAGACCTTTCACGCCACGCGTGAATGGTTTGCCATTTGAGTGCATTGAACGGATTGCAGTAAAACGAATGAGTTCTATCGTAGGCGATACCGCCATTAGCGCCATGTTGGAGTCTCTAGACAGGGGCCAACAATATGCCGATATAGCCAGCTTCATTCAAAATAATTTGTCGCCGAAAGAGAAAAGTTATCCTTGCTTCACCAGCAAGGGTCTTAACGGGCCTCGCAGTTGAGAGAACTCGGTGCTCGACAAACAGATCGGTTGAGACAGCAGCGTTTCAATGGTTCTGTGGGCGGGACGACGCATACTCTTCACCCCGACATCTTATGAGTTGACATCTCCAAGTACAGAGGAGTCTAGGAAGACTCCCTGTTATTATGGTTCGTCGAAGTTGACAGAGCCATAAAGGCACGTCGCATCGACGATGAGCATATAAATTTATATTGGATCAATCCCACATGGCAGAACGTGCCAAGTCTTGGGCCTTAGGGCTCGAGATTGGCGACCTTTATGCTTTCGCTTAGCTAGAATCATTTTGGACCCGGCTTAATAAAACGTTTGAGCCGCCCCGGGAGGAGTTCAGAGCTCGATAGGAGCTTCTGAAAATCAAACAAGGTAAGCGTAATGTGCGCACTTATGCTCAACATGCACGACTCCTCGCGAGTAGTATAACTGCCAACATTGTACATGTAAACACGTTGATTACTGTGTTCATGCAAGGGCTCGCAGATGGTCTCGTCAGGAATCACCTGTTCCGCTTAGAGCTGGATACGAATGAACAAGCAATTGCAGCTGCGAAACAGGAAGACTTTAGCATGAGACAGGCTCATGCTAGCTCATGCTCTTATCGTCCACCGAGACGAACAGAGACTGGAGGTCAAGAACCCATGGACCTTTGTTATGTAGAAAGCAAGCCACCTCGCTCTTAGAACAACAAGCGCTTGCAGAAGTTCAATCGCTGTCAGAAGCTAGGACACTACGCTTACGAGTGTAGGGCCCCACGCCAAGTATCAAACATGCCTGAGCGGAATGAAAGACTATTTGCTGAAACATCAATGGTCGTAGGTTCAACTCTGTTACGAAACCACAAGAGGTAAATTGACCATCAAAACATGGTCGGGGTCATAAGGGCCGGAGCTCCCTACTGATCCAGCAATTCCAAGAGAATTTGCAAATTTCTTGACGAAAGTTGCTCCAGACACACAGTCGTTGTGTGTCATTGCACCTTGTGATTAGATATCACTCATCACCTTGAAGTTTCAAGTGACAAAGGATTCTTCACTTCGCACCCTAGTTGACTGTGGGGAGCCGACCAACATTGTTATTTGCTAGTCACTAGAGGACCGTAAGCTCTTCTTTCGTTGAGCGCGACATAACTTCAACGAGGATGACGGTGCACCTCGCCAAAAGCGCATCGATAACCGTTGCAAAACGTGTAGTCTGAATCCACTACACGTTAGAGAGCAAACTATACGATGATGATTTCATCGAACTGGATCTGGATAACAAATTTGATGTCATCCTGGGATTACCTTGGCTCAGAACGTATGAGGTAATGGTGAGCTGGCGGCATTGATCCGTAAAGATGTCTGCCGCTCGTTTAACTGATGGCCATCGGATAAATGTCATGGAGCTTCCACAAGCGTGTGGATGTTCTGCGAGTGAGTGCGATGGCCTCACTTGCGGTACGGTCGTTAGCACGACTGCACAAGATCACAGTGTAGACGATCACTACAGTTGGAGCAAGCCCCCGGCGGCTGTACAGATGTACAGGCTGCGCCGAAGGTCCACCACTCGAATAAGTCGAGTGGACCGGGACATGGATGCATGCCTAGCGGGCAGCATATTAGAAGAAAGAAATCTGTTGCCTCCAAGGGGCAACATGGAAATTCTAGGTCGACTAGAAAGTCGACCGTAGAGGATCGGTGCCTGACTGTGGTTGCACAGCCACAGTCGGAAGACGTCGAGGGAATAAGTCCCCACGTACTTGAGGAAGGAATTCCTCAAGAGTCACTTGCTGAGGGATCAGGCCCACAGCAACCTGTGGAAACAAGTTCCCGGGATGAAACCGAGATGTTGAACGTCTTGGTTAGTGACGGATCAAGCGTAGGCGCTTATACGCTTGATCTGATTGTGCTCCGAAGGTAACGTCGGGGATAACTCGATCACCAACGCTAGAACCGAAACGGTTCTTGCGTGAGCTGCGTAGTGGCAAGGGCAAATCGATCTACGTACTCGACACAGAGAATAAATATATGGCCGATTTTCGGTCGGCAACAGTATTCGCTGAGAACGAACGGGTTCTTAGCAGCTCATCGATGAACGAATGTGTCCTTGATGAGAAAGTCCAATTGAGTGACACCCGTCTAAATCCTGCGAATCTCTTCAGGCAAATCCTTTGTATAAGGATTTGATCGAATTCAGGGATGTATTCCCTGAATCCGCACCTTGCGAGTCCCAAACAAATAGGCACTTGACACGAAATCGAGCTTAAACCGGGCTCGAAGAACTGTGTTATGAAGCAGTGGTCTTTACCTAGTGAACAATTACTAGCGATCGACACGTTCTTTGCCGATTGCTTTGCAGCGGGCCATACCAGGAAATTAACTTTCCTTCACAGCTCTCCGAACTTCTGTGCGCGAAAGTCCACAGGAGGGTAGCGGATAGTGCACGCATTCAACAAATTGAATGCTGCAACGGTACCGGATCAGACGCCGATACCGAGGAAGGACGTAATCATAGATGGTATGTCAAAGAGTACCATCTTTTCGTCCATTGATCTGATAAATGGTTCTATCTAATACTCATGCGTGACGGAATATCCAGTTCACGGCAGTGATTACCTTCAGCGGGATGCTGTGGGAGTGGCTAGTGATGCCACAGGGGCTGAGCAATTTCCCTGCAACATTCAACAGATGTGTCACAAATGTGTTGATACTAGTGCGAGATTTCGCATTGATTTACGTTGACGATGTATTTGTCCATAGTCGGGCTATGGACGGGATGACGGACGTTGAAATTTATAGATCACACGTTTTTCAGGTTCTTCACCTTATGCGCAAGCTTAAGTTGTACGCCATCCTCAAGAAGTTTAAATTCGCGGCTAGCGAAATACCACTTCTTGGGTGCACCGTGGGTAATTACGGAGTACGCCCTGATCCCGAAAAGATCAAGGCGATCACCGACTGGTCAGTGCCAGTCTATGTCAAGGGACTTCGAAAGTCCTTGGTCTTGCGGCGTACTTGCACAAGTACTCGCGCAACTACGCTAAGATGACTGTTCATCTTTCTTGCTTGCTCAAGAAAAATGTCAAGTGGTCATGGAACGCTGAGTGCCAGCTTTTCTTTGAGGGTATCAAGCAAAGCTTGATGCTATCGCCGATCTTGGCGATTGCAGATCAGGACAGACCATTTCATGTGGTCTGTGCCGCCAGCGAATTTGCAATCGGCTGTGCGTCAATGCAGTTCGATGCAACTGGCGCGGAGCGCGTCATCTGTTATCAGTCGCGTCATCTGCAAGCAGCTGAGCGTAATTACCCAGTGCATGACAAGGAACTCCTTGCCATGAAGTACGCACTGGCTAAGTTTCGCGTCTATCTCTTGGGAGATAGACCGTTTGTTGTCTATACGGACCATGCGTCATTACGCACGGCCGTAAACAGCCCACACCTCTCGCAAAGGATGGCGAGGTGGCTGTCTTTCTTCGCGGAGTACAACTTTTCCGTGGAGTATAAACCAGGAAGCCTCAATTTCGTCGCTGATGCGCTTTCGCGCCGGCCCGATTTCGAGCCGGACGCAAAAATCAACAGTGAGGATAAGCCCACGATTGCGACGCTGTCAGTCAGCGTGTCGTTGTCGCCTTCACCCGTCGACTTGCGGAAGTCGTACGCTGGAGATACGAATCTACTCCGTTTGATAGGTCATCGTGCGATCCATCCTAATAAATCCTTGTCGGGATTATCGGCTCTGGACCGTTTCTATTTAGATCGGTTTACAACTCTCAATGGCATCATGTACTACACAAAAGTTGCTGATGACACTTCTCGCGTTGTCGTTCCCAATCATGCTAATTTGCGATTTCACTTGATCGTTGAATGTCACAACGCCCCGTCCGGCGGGCATCGTGGTAGGGGAAAGACTCCTTTACAGGAAGTCGCGACTTTTACTGGCCCCGAAAGTTTCTGTTTGTGCGCAAGTACATTCGTGCTTGCGATGTTCCATAACGGGCGAAGCCTAATGCTTCTCCCCGTTCACAATAACAGCCTCTTCCCATCCCGAAAGACTTCAGGCAGTCAGCAATTTGCATTACACATCTGCCGATGTGAGCGAATGCATTGGCTTAAAATTTAGATTTCCAAAGCAGTTTATACGCATCTTATTAATGTATTAAAGATACACTTTTTGCCTATAGAGACGTCAACCTTGTTTACAAACCAGAAGATGTATGACACTGCTGGTATAACATCGCATATCCAAGTGACCATGCTTAAAATTCTTTAATAAAGCAATGTCCTGCAGTAAACGTTTAGCTTCAACTTTCACTGAACGATAGCGAATTAGGTCCCCCAGTGAGGCCAAAAGAGTATGCAATAGGAATCTGGATGTACACGCTTGCACTTGTGCTGATATACCGCATCAATTAAAATTAATATATAGGTTGGTAGAACGATTTCCCGGATGACAAAGTAAAGCAGTTAAGTGCAATAGACAAAAACAAAACAATACTAATATGAATAATCCGCAATATCAAGTTCGTGAGCGAAAAATGCGGTCTCGAAATCTAGAATGCTATAATATAGATGGATAGAAATAGGTGTTTATAGTGTAAAGCTTATGGCTGACTTAACAGGGGACTTGACCACATTGAGTGTTGTACAGAATTCCTCTATACACGATTATATGGATAGGTTGAAAATGGCATCAAATTTAGCAAATATCTCACAGGCCCATTATTTACTTATGTAAGGGTCACGTACCACGATCCATTATCTCAAAGTTTTTTTTTTACCAGAGAGCCATTCACTAAATAAAGAGCACGTCTTAATGCTGATATGCATGTATCCTCGCTAAAAAATGTTTCGACAAGTATAGTAAAGTGTGTATCGGATGTTACCAAAGATATAATTGATGATTAATTTATAAGTTGATGTCGTTATTTGTTTTGTCATTTCCGATTTTTAGACCAAAATGGATGAATAATTCATCTCGATATCAAATTCTTCAAAGATGACGTAGAGTAATATTATTAGTCATCAATACGTTTGCAATACATTCATTTTCATTGGAAGCGCATCAAAATATAGCAAAGTGAATTTATGGAACAACAAAGTCAATCGTGGTATGTTCAATAGCTTGAATATATATTAACGCGACAAGCGATCGTACATAGATTGAACGTGAGAATCATAGAAAATTCTAAAAGCCTCGATCCATCCGGTAGGCGCGAAAAACAAATGTAGGTCAAGCTTGCCGAGCAATATTTTGTAGGATATAGGGGATTTTGTCACAAATATGTCAATTTCTGCGCTTTATAAATATATAAATATAAATATATATAACATTCGAATTAAAGTTATTGTAAAAAAATCATACAATGACTACAACATGATACGTGCGCTCCAACGGTGAGGATCGCGAGTCTGTAAAGCATTTCGATCACCTTCCGTATACCGTTGCGATTTATTACGGAATATAAGTCTGCTAGGTTACTGCGAATTTTTCATGTAACGCCTAAATATAAATTACTATCTCAATTCTAATTTAAGATGCGTACAATTCAGAAACAATGCAACAGTCGGCCACATGAGGCATTCCTCTAAATCTACATCAATCCATAGAAAATTACGACCAACTCCAATCTTCCTGTACATTTAAAAATGTTGAATGCACAAGTCAGAATGTGTATAATCTGTGAATTAATTTTCCATAATAAATTCGCGTTTAATTACAAAAAGGCGGAACGTATCGGCCCCGATCTTTATACAAATTCCTATATTCACAAATAAACACTCTTCATATTCGAAAGTTATAGTCATAATGGTAAAAGAGATATGCAAGTATATATTTCTACAAATCTTTTTCAAATTTGCAGTCTAATGTGAATAACAAGACACCTATAGTATCAATATCTTATGCTACGTTATAAGATCCAAGGTTTTAATACTATTTAAGAATGGCAATAATATGATGCTTGGACAGTATATACAATTGCTACGTCGTAAAGATTATAGTCTAGACGATACTGCTGAAGCTTGACAAAATCTATTCGTTTTTGTACTGGTTTAATTAAGATAGGACTGTATGCAGCTGCATTGATGTGGTAGCAACATATGCATCCTTTAGGAGAATGTAATTATACCTCAAGGTAAACATTCGACTAATGAGTTCATCGACTTGTATTTAAAAATCTTGAAATTTCGTAACTTCTAATAGCGATAATCTTGTATTCCGATAACATCTACTTAGCTCACAACAAACCCAATTAAATAGATGTGGCAAACACATTTGTTCACTTTGTCAAAAATAGCAATCTTTTTTGCTGGTCTGGTCCCTCAATCGAATACTTCTTGAAAAAAAACTAATTGTGTGTGGTTTGCAGGTCAGAAGTTGATTGTACACCTTTTGATGGCATGACGAAGATTTTCACCAGCCTACATTTAGACAATCTTTATTGTCTTCTTGAACTCATATGAGATAATTATTTTACACTAAAAAAAGCAGGATCATCATCCCGTACGATGCCGTTACATACATTGAGGTATAAAAAGACATATGTAAATAGAGATCGGAAAAAACATATCAAAATATTTGTTCGCAAATTGATATCTTCCGCCGTTCTCGATTGTTTGTAAATTTCTGAAAATTTTACATCTATAAAGCAATCGTAAGATGGTAGCATATTTAGACAAGGCCCATTCGATACCGATTATTGTCTGTCATGCAGAGTATTGAACCATAATATTTAAAATATTAGGTATTAAGGGAACAATGTTTGTTCATCAGTCAGTCCATCATTCCGTAGTTAAGGTAGTTAAATTGAAATATCAATCTTATGCAGCATATGTTGCCCTCAAACTAACCTGAATCTGCTAAAAACAGCCATTTAAGCTCAAACAAGCATACACGGTTTTGTACATTGCCGCGTCTCCGGCAGCACTTAGAAAGACCCTATTTTAATAGCGCTATTAAGAAAACAAATTATACAAGAATTTTAAAGCCTGATTTTGCTCTGTCAGCCTAAATATTGGAATACATAACGGGAGCACTTACAACGTTCTTATATAAATACGTGGAGACGTTTAAAAAACGCGACTTTCTTAACCCATTAGCTTTTCCTTTTTGTGTGTTGTGTTGTGGCTACTATTCTTCTGTTCCATAATGTGTTGCTACATCGTGATTTTATCTCGGATTCAAAATTTCAAATGAGTCTATATTTGCTTCCATATTATCAAATCAACAATTTGTAATGCTGCGTTATGGTTCATATTTAACGACATTGATAACATTTTTTTGCACAGACATCTGCTTAAGCGGTGTAATTGCCATTCTGTGAGCACCCCGTTGCACCTAATGTTTTCATTTTATTTACTGCAAGGACCAATGGTGAGAAGTAAAGAGAAAGCAAGAAAGCAAACACACACAAAACTAATAAAAGAAAAATTTACGATCGACTAGAAGTGAAATGTACGCACGATGGGTACGTAATATCGTCTTATGTTCGATTATAACAGCTGGCTTATACATTACCATTTCAATAAGCACCGATGAGAAATTATATTTGTATATAAGTTATCATTTCGCTGCTATTACAAACAGTTTGAGAACGAGAAATGCTGAATAGACGTGTTAATTGCGATTGTTTCAAGAGCAAAAATGAGCGTTTGCTATTTAAGTAAGCTGAGTTTATTTGGTACAGATTCAACCAAACATATCGATAGAGGGTACGAAAACAGTGTATCAAGAAGGGTCATACACAAATTTGAGAAATTCGATCGAGGCTCAGAATTTTTTCTGGTCGGTTAATAGATTTAATTGTGTGCATCTTACTTATCAAATACCCTGGCATTAAAAAAGAGAACCAACAATTGGGGTTGTTTAGAGTTACCTGATTATATAATGGCGCCACACTAGCCCCTTTTTGTTGTTTACAACAACAAAAACGTCATTGATGACCGAGTGGTACATATTAT
The DNA here is from genome assembly GCA_947650285.1 of Hyaloperonospora brassicae. Taxonomy (NCBI): domain Eukaryota; phylum Oomycota; class Peronosporomycetes; order Peronosporales; family Peronosporaceae; genus Hyaloperonospora; species Hyaloperonospora brassicae. The sequence continues at coordinate 71,571 of CANTFL010000226.1, read as the reverse complement.
GTGCTATTTAGATGTTGGGTGACGACATTTGAACCTTTGTTCTTGTAATTACTTCCTCAGCACAAAACAATATCTTATTGTTGTATCAATAATATGGCATATCACAGCTTTGATCATATATACCAACCAGCATGAGCAGTCCTGTTCAATGTGACAAATATAATCTGATAGAATTGTGTTTTTGCTTAGTGTCTGGTCTGCTTAAATCGACCCTTGTGGCCAAGTGAAAGGCGTTGTCACCGGAACCGGGAGGTTCGTGGATCGATTCCGTTGCTGAATATGTACGATTACACATCACCAGATAATGTCTGCCAAAGTCTGATATGAAAGGGTCGTAATGGTACTCGAATATTCCTCATACCATTTATATTTTTCTATCTCAGTGTTCATTTGGACTTCATGTCCGCTAGTCTCTGCACGACAGCCTACAATACTACCAATTCTAATTCATCTGCTCTCTACTACATTTAATTGTCTAAACTACGGTTTTCCATTCTGTACAATTAAGATGACACAGGTCTTGACTCGAACAAAATGCTCGCATTGTCCTCGAACTACTTTGACACCTCACTATATCTTCCATATGATCAATCCAATACTGCCGAGGTGACAGCTTACACAACTATATTTTCACACCATAAGGTCAAGATATTGAAAATGTATTAACGCGGACTAGAAAACGAGTGATAATGCCGGTTGAAAAGCAGGATCAAAGGGTCAAATCTCCTTTTCTTCATGTTGCGAATACCTAAAAAGCTGAAAAGGATTACATTATTAATTATAAAAGGGTTCGCAAAATATATGCGCGGATGTACACTACTGATCTTATGAATGTGCACATTCTCTCATAATACACATAATGATGACGATTCGTGAATTCCCGACATGTCATTTTCATTCCCATTCTGTATCGTTTGTTATTCCTTTAAAGGAGAGATACTGCTTTCCATATCTTTACATTTCAATTTTTCATCGAACCCAACTGGATGCACACTTTTGTGTCTTACTGTAAAGTTTTCGCTTTTATTAATTGTCATTAAGTCAATGTTGTTGTTTTTTCGCACAAAATCTTAACGTCAAAGAATATGAATAAAAGAATTTCTGCAAAATATTTGTCCCTATAGCACTCCGTATTAGGCGCTTATGGCGTATTACCCGCCTTGTGGTGTGGTCCAATATATTTGTGGTATTAAACAAGTTTATATAATGGGTGGCGGATTGGAGTAAGTCAATTTTCTTGAGTTGATTTTTTGGATTCATTGCTCTTTTAAACCCCATTCGTGTACCTCTCCCTGGGTCAATACATTGCATTAAGCCGAATTGTTTTGACTAACATTACCCTCTTTGAATCATGTCTTTTTGTCACACCTTCTTTATTACCCGATAATAATAAGAAACGTATCTTGCACGAAAGACAATAAATTGCGATATAATGGATCGTATAACAGCATAAATCACATAATAAGTTGTATTTTTCTTTATAAAAAATCAGGTTCTAAATTACCCCATTAAAATTGGCTTAAATGGTCCGAGGCCGTTTGGTACTACAAAAGATCTAAGAGCAAAGTAGAAAGGTCGTCAAATTTTGAGCATTTTCATGTAAGATAACATTAAAAGTTAGACGGATGACTCATTATTTTTATTTGAAATGGATGAAACGAACGATTCAATCCTATTCGATACGAAAGAATATTAACGGCATTTTTGACGTTCAACACGGGAAAGTGGCGGAGAAATAACGTAGCTACTTTCGAATTATGCTCGATATAGGCTGCTTATGGTACTGTATATTACACATAATTCGATAAGGTTGTATGACGGTACCTTTATGTTCATAAAAGTTGTATTGTTTGTCCAGAAAGACAAACTCATAAATCTACTCTCAGAGTATGCCAAACGACTAAGTATGCGACATTGCTTTCACAGAACACACGGACCCAATGTTTAATGATTAGACACAAATTGTTGTCAACATCTCTTATTTTCGATCTCTCTAGCTTCTCATTAGTTTTCAGTGTGGCTATGAAGGCAAGGAGCGAGATATCTCATTAGTATTATGATTGGACTTACTTTATTTGTTTTACGAATGGAAGTGTCGAATTCGGTCGACAATTCTATTCCGTATCACTAAAACGTAAAACTTATTCTGCCATCTGGTCCGGCGGGCTTTGAACATTCAATGATTTGAGTATCCTGCATAACGTTATTTCAATTTTTGTATATGATGCAGCATGGGTGCAACTTAACAATAAGCGCAAAGATGTATTTTCAAATACCCATTGTACGATAAGTCAAATTCGCGCGTCAGTAGTATCAGCAAGTGGTAAAAACTTACGACAAAAACATCTCAAATACAAATAAGATGGCCGTACCTCCAAGCCTTCAATGAAGCTGCTTCTACTTCTTCAGATAGTCGAGCTGATTTCTATATTATAGTGCCAGATTCTAATTAACATGCCATAAGAGCGATAAATACATGAGCGCTAACACAGATTCGGTAAAGAGCTCGACTTGGATAAGTGCAAATAACCTGTATTTCTTATTGACATACTTTTATGTCTATTCGTTTCGATGTTGGCAGTATCATAAACAGTCATTTGCCGCACCGTGGACTTTATTTTAACATCAAATATACTTCACAAGTAGGACAGACACATGTACAGATATGGCGTGGTATTATGGCCGCGGTGATAAAAATAATGGATTCTATATTGTCGAAATCAAGTGATTTGGTAAGTAGGAAAATCTTTCGGCTTTTATACCGTGTCTTTTATTGATACATCATTATGTAGCTGAAATGCTGATTAATACCAGTTTAGTTGATCGATCTACGAACACCAATATGTATGAGCAATTTTTGACTGATACGTAATAACATAACGACATGATCAAGCTTATATACAGCAATATTTGACAGCACTTGGTTGCAGATGTAGTACTTTTATATAACCACAAGGTTCACGCGCCTCGAAGATTCTTCGAATCCGAGTTATTTTAAAAACAATGTATCGTGAAATGGTAAAGTTTTTACATTACTATGTGGGAAATATATTTACTTAAACAGCATTTACACATTAACATAACACATCCCGCTAGTCAAGTGATCTTGAATGAATCTTACGTTTTCGTGAAACAAAGTCAACAAGCGTTTTGCCAGGTTAAAGTTTGAATACCGTTTCCACGTAGCTAATACCTCAGTTAAAACTCCCGTGAGAGTCGCCCTCAGTTTGGTAGATTTTAATACTATCACACTTGTAGCTTCACACCAACGTGATTTCGTCACTACACATTGGGAAAAATGCATCACATAACCATAAAGTGGAAGGAGGAATCACACAGAGACTACGTCTGACCAAGTTCTTTTAAAATCCATAGATAGGCAAATTGATTTGGACAACAGGTGGGTCTGCAATTTACATCTGAATAAGGTTTGCGACCCGCTAACACATGATCCTTTGTCTGGAAAAAGCACAATTTAATAAAAACGGATTATACTTCCATTATGAAATTTGAGCTCGCATATAAGTGATGTATGCAGATGTAAATTGAGATCGAAGGTTCGATGGTTAAGAGACCTAAACATCGTACTAGAGAGCCTCCAGACTAGTAAGAGTTCTATCTATATTGTAGATACCGGGATTGTGAAAAAAATTGGTTTGGATCTATTGCGTGGAGTCGCCACAAATATGTAGTGAGACAAATTACACAATATGCGATAAGGCTATACGCAACCTGGTGTAATGCGATTTGTTAAATCGCGATCCAGCATAGTCCGTCCCCTCATATTGCAATTCGGAATACCAGTAATATCCGGGGTAATATGTTCCACAGGGATATTTGATGATGTTGTCTCATGTGATTAATAACTTTATAATCCCACGTGAATTGTAATATCAATCATAATAAAACCAGACTGACCTCTTTGTTCAATGGATTTCGTAAATAAACATCCACTTGTAATTATTTTTATTCCGCTAAACGTATTTTATATTGGTCTTAAAATAGTATAGAGCGCCTAACTTCATCAAACTATCGACACGTTCGTCAAGAACAATGCTCATGTATAAATGCCAAAGCACTGTGGATTATCGTACTTTATAAAATTATTCGACGCCTACAACCGCTGTGGATAGATAAAGGCTATCTTAAAACGACTTAAGTGTTCCGAAGGTAAATAATTTAAGTAAAACATCTTGACTTAGGCGATCCAATTTAGGTTGGGCGATTTGCATCTAATATTCCACGCTTACCCGCCATGGTGCCAGGTATTTCGTACAATCACCCCCTACCATTTCTAACACGGTCGATTGTTGCATAGCGTTAAATACATAAAGAAATCGGCAACATGCTTATAAAAAATTACAAAACACAGGGTACGAAATGGAATCGGAGTGAGCCTTTTTCAAAATATTATAATTTGTGACATATGATTCTGGGAAATACAAACCTTATATTCTAACTCCAATGTTTCTGAATTCTATAAACTGTTGCAGTGACTTGATGGTCCACTCATTGGTTAATATTACCATTATATCAACCCACCAATCACAGCTAGACGCGTGTTGTGGGTGATGAGGAGACGTCATTTAACATGCTATGGCAATTAAATAGTTGAGACAGGACTAACAAGATAAACATATTTTGGGACTCTGATATATATTGATACAGGTTTATCTCTTCTCTTACGAAACTTTGTTGATTCCTACTAACGCCATCTAATAGGAACTACTTCTCACTGCAACCAGTAAGAACTTGACACGCACTGTTGTCAGTGCGTAGCTACCCGTGCCCCGACACGCTTTGTGCATCACGACTCTTGACAATTTGGTAGGTTTGTTTGCTACTCATGAAACAGGCGAATTATGGAACACATAAGTAAGGATGTAAATGAATGATCGCAGGCATGTCATACTTGGAGTATAGCATACATCAAAGGTGCGTTTCATACTTAAGATCTTGTGGCGCTCGTGGCCCTTTAATGTGGTGATTTTTGTCTATTTAATTTATTTTCTAATTTCGCGTTGGGTTTTTTAAATTATTTGAGCACTTTTATCATGGTAATTGTTTGTATATATTTTATGTCCTCGTTGCACGAACTAATTAGACGTGAACTTACGTTAGAAGCCATTATCGATAGGTACGTTAGTTGAGGCGTACTATTGAGCACTCGATGCTGTGGATTCCTTTTTAAGCATGTCGCTATGTGAGCTAGTTCACTCTGTGAGCCTAAGCGTTTTAGTTTGTTGAGGAAGATGACGTCCAAATCTCAAGTCCTCGCTAAGATTATGGTGAACGAAGTATTTCTTCGTGTCTAACCTTCATATGATCATGAGCTACTGCAGCTATGCGACATAGTCAACAAGCCGAAGTTGACTTACCCACGGCTACATATACTTGACGATCGTCCGTACGCTAGCGTCAATGAAGAAGTTATTCTGGCGTGAGAGCTCCGGGTACGACGCTTGCTGAGGCGGCTGTCTTACCACGTTAGTAACTCTGCAAATTATGGCGTGCTCGCAGGGCCTCCCGTTCTAACCAGTGCTAATAGATTCGACGATTGCTGAGCTGCTGATGGTGGTGTTGCTGATATTGATATCGAAATGATGTTGTGGTGCTGATAGAGATGCTGATAGCGGTGCTGCTTCAAATGTTACCGAGCTGGTGCTATTTTGCTGAGGCCGTGTTGCTGGAGTTCCGAGACCTTCTCGACTAAGAAGTATTGCTTGACGTTTGTCATCGACCGCTTGTAAGATAATTATACGCGTCGTGCGACCATCACAAGCGCTTCCACGATAGCAGCTGCTGAGGAAAGCGATGGGCTACTAATAAGTGCACGTTTACTAGTTACTTCGCCCTCGCACCCGCAATCGGGGCTGACTGCTTCCTCATTGGAACAAGTTGCCTTCTTTTCATGGAATGGTCGCACGAAAATGCCGTCTACGTCAAGAATGTTGTCAGATTTGGCAGCGAATAGAACAGTGTAAGCTCGTCAAGATAAATCACTGTGACGCCAACATCTACTCAACTGATGTATCTCAATGATAGTCCGGCATTTCAAGTTGGCTTGCCGTAGTGAAAGCTTTGCGTCGGCGGCCTTTGTCAACCATCAACCAAGAGATTACCCGACGCAATAATTGGTACTCTATACGACAGGTGCAAATGAAGATGCCGCCGATCACCCCATGCAAAGCATGTATGTATGTCACATGCGCACAAACTATTGTGCTACCACGAATCTTCCACAACAAGGTACAACCTACTCCCGAGTACTCTTGTCCAATCAGCATCCGTCGCATCGATACTCGTCATAAGCTTGTTCCCCATGCGTTGTCAAAGCCGCCATCCCATCATTGGAAAAGCTACAACATGGGCTTTCCAGGCTGCCACCACATGATCGTAGACTTGAAGCTGGCACTTGTAAGCTCGCACCTCCTGATCGCAGATCTTTATCTTTGGTCTTTAGGCTGTCACCACTCGATTGCAATACATGCCATAATCCAGCGGTATGTCGCAGGCGGACGGTTCGTACCCCCAAAGTTTCGCTATCAAGTAGACGATGCGTCAAGCACAACTTGGCAAGTTATGGGGCTTGGTTCATTGGCATAGACGAGATGGCGGTGATGCACCTCCATGTCATCGCTTGTATCTACTTTCTGGATAGCTGCGTTCGATATCGTGAAGGATGACTTTTTGCAAAGCACTAGCAGAAGTGTATGTAGAATGCACCTCATCTATTGAACGAAGCGGTGTAGTGAACCGTCGACCCGTCATTCGACACATGCACTATCGGACTGCAAAGATGTTCAACAATGGTGTGATGAAAACGCAACGCGAGCTACCACGAACGAAAAGAAAGTGATCGATGCCGACCTTGCACCATACACAGTGTGAAGCACCCGTGCTCGAGCGCCTGCACTTACGTTGTAACCTTGCAGATACGAAGTGCACTGTCGAGGACTGCTTGCAATGTAGTGCAGAACTTTCGTCGTGCAATGTACAGACAAAAGATCGGGTGTACAAAATTAACTGCGGCACAGCTTTGCGACGCGAAGTGAAATCCTGCATTGTAAGTGTAAGAAGTGAAATGTACCCATACAGGGTGAATGCAAGCCGCATCCATCAAGCGTGGTCACAGCAGAGACGATAGGACGATAGCTGGGTTTGTCGAGATTGGTGCGACGTGTAATCGAGACAAAGTAAAGATGTGAACATCACTCGCGAAAAGCGACGATCCTACGAGCTGGAAAAGTGCTACACAACATCGGTGGTGTCTCACTTTCTCCAGCTCGTGGGACCAAGCTGATGTACCACGTCGTTGGTTCATGATTCAGGTACGACTTGAGCCGGCGACACGCTCATGGCTTGTGCGCTAGACAGAGGAGCGGCTCTGTACCTCGTCTTTTGATGGAGGAGTTTCATGATTGTCTATTTACATGTTAAGATGTGCAAGATGTCTGAAAAGTCCTGAACCAGGATACGAGCGCTGGAAAAAAACAGTTAGCTCATCGTGGCTGATAGTCAGTGAAGCCTGGCAACATGTAAGAACTTGGCTGGGAATGTCCAGGCAGGCGTGAAGACGCGCCCCTCTGACCGCTGTAGCTGCGAACCGATGTTCTCGAATAGCAATTGCCTTTAACTGCCGCAGACCGCCCCGCCAGAATGCAAGGGCACTTTGAGCCGGAGAAGTGGTTTCCCCTCGAAAGATTACCGCATTGCGCTCCACCCAAAGATGCGCCTGACTCAAGAAGCAAACCCAAACCAGATCCGACGGTGTTCATCTGCCGCTGCCGTGTGATCGTCCCCAAAACGATCAATCAAGAGCTGCAGCAAACGCGGTGGAAGCGGAGGCGCCCTTCGATAGGCGAAATACCGAAAATGACCCGTCACTGCGGATTCCTGAACCCCCTCACCAGACCGATGACAGAGGAATAACGTTCGGCAGGCTACTGCGGTTGAACAATCACAAAATTTATTGAATGACAGTCTCTTTGCGCCGCTTGCAGTGCTCGAGTTTCTGGCAACTGGGATCATCAAAGCGTTCGGCGTGATATAAAGTGAGCTGATTGGTTGCGAATCGGTAACCCGTCCACACTTGGTACTCCGTAAGACTGTCCGCGTGCTACCAAATTTGAGCGGGTCTTTGATACGCAACCGCTTCAAGCCACCGCTCCAACCGAGTCTAGCCAATGCTGCAGCGCAAGGCGAAGCTGCCGTTTATGGTAGTGAAAAGCCTAGCGTACATACGATGACGACACCCGGTGATTTTTTACTTGATATGGCACGCTCCAAGGCAGCTGATGAATGGCCGGATGGGCGAGAAAGACGAGTCCCTGTTTGAGCCGGTGATGCCAGTCAGCTGCCTCCCGCTCGTAAGAGGTGCGTAAGTCGAGAGGGTCGCCGTGCAAAAACCAGAGAAGGCCATCAACCCCCCTCGAAAGTCGAACGGTCTGCTCCGGCGACGAAGAGAAGCCTAGCGCTGTACCAACGACAGACGTGGCGGAGAACCGAGTCCAATGATAATGTTGTTGAAATGGTGGCGGCTGCCGCAAGAGTATAGTCGGTTCTGTCAGTACCGTCCCTATAGCAATATGCGGCGATGCGAGCAGAATCAGAGACGCCCACCGGCGTAATTTAGGTGTAGATGGCTAGCAGCACCTTCACCGAGAGACGGAATGGTAAAAGCAAAAATGTGCGGTCCTGTGTGCTGAATACAGAAATCTCGGATCCGGCACGAACGTATTCAAGCGAATTAAGAGCTCTTCAGAGGCTTGCCACGGATGGTCAAAATCCAAGGATTGTCATTCCAGTAAATTTGGCAACAAAATCTAGTGAGAGGATTCTCTCTGTGATCGTCGGCCACAGAAGCGACTGGGAAATCACAGAGGAAAGATGTAACGGGGCACACCCTTGCGTAACTTAACGCAAGGGATTTGGGTGCCCCGACGGACGTACACGTGGCGAGCGAGGAAGCGTAGGTAGGGTAAAAGTAGAACTGTTATATTAATAAATTAAGTCCTTAAACTACTGTCTCTTCGTTTGACTTAATTCAATTATACTAATATAACTGCATGTATGGTGACGTCTCGTCACCACTCATTGCGCGCGTCTTGCGGCGATTGGTGGGTTGATATCATCAAGATATCAACCAATGAACAGACCCTTCTGGTCGACCCTTCAATATCACCGCTTCGGTGATATTGTTTAAAGAATATCCATCTTTATATTCTTTATTGTCACTTTCCTTAAGTGACAATATTATGTAACGGGCTGCCCCGTTACAAAAGACATGACCTAATCTGGTTCTTCCCACCATTTGCTTGCCCAAGCCAAAAGCCGAGCATAATGCTTCGCAATCCGAGCCCGCGACCCAAGAACTTGGTTTGAGGTGGGAGCGAGGAGCCTATCAAGATCGTGCTGTGGATGGTGCCGTGAAGGCCGCAGCCCCAGCAGTCGGGCTTCTCCCCGGATAGAGTCTAGCGCTGGTATCAAGGCGGATACAAACCGCGCCCCGCAAAACGTGTAATTGCGCAAAGCTTAAAAATACATGTCATCTCCTTGTAAGAGACATTTCAACGCCAACCATGTCCGTTGGTATTTCATGGCCACATCGAAGGAGACGAGGCCGACCCCACCCGCTTGCTTCGGTGTGACTAGGGTTGCCGGATGATTTTGTGCCGGCAGACCTAGGACTCAGACGCGTGCTGCCATTGAAAGCCTTTGTAAATCTGAGCCAGCTCTGTGTGTGCCCAGCGAGGCATGTCAATGACAGCCGACGTGAACAGGATTCGATGGTCGAACGATGGCGTTGAGGATAATAACTCGATGTTGCACACTGGTCACCACCGTGGTAGTCGTGAGAAGCCGTCGGCGTACCAGACGAAGGCGCAGTGCCCAATTCGGCTGGACCAGCTCCCCAGTTCATACCTCATTATCCAAGTATCGGACGGTGTCATGAGCAGGCACGACAGATATGTCCTGATATTGCTGAAGACGAGTAGACGTGTTTAGAAGATGAGTTTGCTTTTTTTGGTTGGACGTGGCGGCTGGATAGCTCCCCAAAGCGCTGTACGAGTCTTAGCGCAGGATCGAGTTGATTAGCCGTCTCAAAGAAAATATTCGAGTCATCGACAAAAGCTGTACCAAATGTGCGTTTCTCCTACCGCTCCAAACACGGAAAGTAAGAAAAGTTGAATTCGCTACCAACAGAAAATTTAACACGCACCCATTTGCCGCACCCATCGCTCATTTGATCCTATTTGGGAAATTTTTTCCTCTTTTTGGGTATGATGACATACTGCGCAGCTGTGCTGTGGGTAGATCTGCACAGAACTGCAGCATTATCAATATGACGGTCCTGTATTATACAAAACGAATTACTCTCAAAGATACCACGAAAATGCTATTCTATTAATCCTTCTACTATATAATGCGATAGCATGCTCGTCGGGGAAATGTGGTTCCTTGAGGATTGTAGTATCTGTCATCATCTACAGGCGCCCAATTTTCAACCCTGGGCAACGCGAGCATCTGTTGTGACGGGGTTACATGTCGGCTGGTAGTCGACGATAGGTGTGGTGCACACAAGAGAGGGGGTACCCTATCGAGTAATTTTAGATTACAGTGAGTGTATCAACCGTGGAAGACTGATGTCTGTCATCAATTGATTACGAGATCTTTTAAGGGGTTATTCAGGGCAGGTTAAATACGTTGTTCTAAGGTGTTCTTTTAGGTTTAATAAAGAAATAAAAATTCAGTTCCCCTTTTGATCACTGAAAGACACGTGCCTTACGAGGCGTCTTTGATCGGTAGGAGCTAGCAATACCTGTGAAGGTAGCTGCTCCTGAGCACTCTTTGCTGTGATTCTTTTGTATCGTTTGGTCCCTTAGTAACGGGGACCGTAAGCTCTCTGAGCTTGTTGACTCTCTGAGTCGGGTTCTCTGAACCAAAACCTTAGCTCTCTGAGCTGTTGACTCTCTGAGTCGGGTTCGTATAACCAAAGTTGCTCGTAAGAGCGTTAAGACTTCCTCTACTTATGGGGATGTGTAGCTCCGCTACACTTGGTAGCACTTGTTGTCAGTCTACACCTGAGTCGATAACGACTGATTCTTTGTGAGGATGGAGCAATCCACACCCGTCTCTGAGGCCTAAAAGGCCGCGCTTGAGAAGCTCACCGCGGCCGTAGGCCCTGATTTTGTGGAGATTCTAGCTGCACAAGGTCCCGATAGGCTCGATGCACGAGTCGAAACCTTCATGAAGTACGAAATGGCCCTTTTAGGGCAGGTTCAAAACTAGGTAGCGTCGGATATGCCGACACGCTATGTGGCGATGCCACCAGAAGAGGCTAAGCCTCATTCGCTTCTGGTGGACGTGAAACATTACTCCGGTAATGAGGGGGATACCTGATCCTCTGGGACCGTGAGATTCAGATGGCCATGAGCTCTGGCCTTATCTCACTGGAGTACCAGCGGGTCTCGCTGGCCATCTCCAAGCTCGATAAAAGAGCTAGAGAGTGGGCTCAGACGTGTGGCACGTCGGTTTACTTGGCGTTTCCCACATGGGATTTGCTCAAGTTAGACCTATTGCGAGTTTTCTCACCGCGTAATTAGGCCTATCGCGTGCGCTCACGCTTCTTGTCTACCTGTTAGGGTAGGAAAAAGTTAAAGTACTATGTCCAGGAGTTAAGAACTCTGATGGCTGCTATGCAGTCTGATACCTCACTGATACAGTCTATGTGACTGTCCTAATGGAAGGTCTTCGTAATGGCGTTGCCAGGACCGAGATGATTCGTGTCCATCCCTCTACTTTTGAGGAGGCTGTTAGCATCGCTCAATGCTGAGCACAACTTCAAATCGGCCAGACTTGGTTGGAATGGGTACAACCCAAGCTATGCGAGGGCAACCTCAGCAAATAGCCCAGCTTACTGTAAGCCCAAACCGATAAATCTCAGCAATGCTGAAGATGAAGGTAAAGCTGAGCATCATGTTGCCGAGCAACGACAGGAGATGAGACGCTATTACATGTGCGGAAGACTAAACACTTCCGTTCCACTTGTCCTTTGCGTAAGCAACGACCGAATACTATGGGTCGAAACCCCAGCCTCAACTAGAAACTTGGTATGGCACGGATAAACGTCGACGCCCCGTAGGCGCGGGGCGCCCTACGGGGGTAGAACTGAGTTCTTTCACTTCTCTACGAGATAAAGCAACAAAGGGCTTAGCCCACAGAGCTCCGTGCCAGCAAGCACAGAGCGTGGATACAAGCCGGGCTTCTTAGTCGCCGAGGCGATACTTAAAGGCCGTGAGAAGCAATGGTCGATATTAATCGATTCTGGGGCGTCATGCAACTATGCTAGACGCTGTTCTCTTGAGGGGAGTCAGCAAGATGCTGAGGCGCTCAAAGCGCCCGACGGTGATTTCATCACTGTTCGGTTAGCGACGGGTAGTCTCGTTACTGTGCCTAAATTCCGTTGAACTTGGGCGTGAAGTTTTTGGACTTTGACAGCACAGAACTCTGTCTTTTCCTCAATTTAAATTCGAGATATGATCTCATCCTGGGTATATCTTGACTTGAACGCCATGAGCCATACATTGATTGGAGGTCTAACTCCTTAGGCGACACGCGCATTGTTCCTAGCAAAGCTTTGGAAAGCCATAAACTAACCTTCTCTAGGTAATAAAAGCACTATTGGCGCAAGCCATTGACGGAAGACGTCAATGTTCTGGACATTGGAATGTCCGAGTTAATTAACTCTAATGTCTATGACATGAATATTGAGCGGAGCTCTTCAAATGTATATGAAGAGAGTTGTACCCCGTTGAGTGATACTCGTTGTGATAATGAGACACTGCATGCGCCAAGCATGATAGGCCCAGGAGCGAGTCATCCAGGAAGTGATTACTATGATCTGAGTGCGGTGGCACGTGAAATTACACTTAGTGAGGGCGGCCGTGATGGCACCTCACTGAATGTCGATAATGACATTGTTGGCAAACAGCCATAGCATTCAAAGCAAAGCTCACTTAATGCAAGTAAAGTGGTATGTGTTAATCCACTGGGTAAAGTGTTCGAGTTACGTAAGTTTCCACCAGATGTAGATCAAGACATGAGCTCTCGTATAGAGGGTGCTAAGACAACTAGCAACTACAGGGACCCTACTGTCCCAACCTTTGAGAAGCGTAATGAGTCTACGATCCGTCAGTCCCGACGCCCGGTGGCAGCTGATGAGCACCCCATGTTAGATACGTCCCATAGTGATAAAAGCATCAATACACTATATACACTTGGTAATGGAGTAACTGGTCATGTCGATGGTAACATCCGTCTCGCAACTCTTCCGTCTGTGGACGCTCTCTTCAAATTGGACGAAATGTCTGATGTCGAATGAAGCCAAGCCTTGCAGGCCGGAGGGTTATCCGATTTAGTGGTCATTCGGCCGGAGATTGAGTTGTACTCGTCCTCGTTATTGGACGAATCCGTCTTCGAGGACACAAAGGCATCATTAAGTGCGCGTAGTGGATCTGCGATCCTTAAAGATCCGCTGAATCCGTTTATTCATTTAGTAAAGGAATTTCAAGACGTGGTGTTTCACGACCCACCGCCCGTCTTACCTCCTGACAGAGGTGTGCGTCACGAAATTGACCTAGTTCCTGGAACTGAATACTGCGTAACACGGCAGTGGCTTTTACCAAAGGAGCAGTGTGACTTCATAGACGACTTCAATCGTGCAAAGCACGCAGCGGGCATGGTTCGTGAGAGCAAATGTCCTCATTCCACGCCCACATTTTGTGTTCGAAAGCCCAATGGGAAGTGGCGCATTGTTCATGCTTACAATAAGCTTAATGCTGCCACGATCCCGGCTCGGACACCAATCCCTCAGAAAGATGTTCTTCAGAACAATATGGTGGGATGTACAATGTACAGTGCACTCGACTTAGGCGATAGTTCTTACCAATTACTCATGCGTGAGAACGATATCCCGCTTTAATCAATTATTACCTCGAGCGGTATGCTCTGGGAGTGGCTAGTTATGCCACAGGGCTTGTCAAACGCCATAGCTACATTCAATCGTCTTGTGAAGCAACTGTTTCGGCCTCACCGAGATTATGCACAGATCTAATTTGATGACATCTTTGTCCATAGTCGTGCTATGAACGGCCGGTCTGATGTGGAAAATCACATCTACCATTTACGAGCAGTGCCCGAGTGCATGCGCACGAACAAGTTGTATGCCAACGACTCTAAGTGCATCTTTGGTGCACAAGAGATTCCCTTTTCAGGGTGCTTCATTTGGAAGTGTGGTCTTAGAGCGGATCCTACTAAGATAGAAGCCATGGTTGATTGGCCGGTTCCTAAGAACCAAAAGGAACTACGTAAGTGGCTTGGTCTCGCCAATGACTTACACAAGTATAGTGCAAAGTATGCAGACATGGCTCGGCCATTATCCAATCTCCGTAAAAAGGATACGGAGTGATTTTGGACTAACACCGAGCATGAAGCTTTTACGGCAGTTAAAGAGAGTCTTCTTCATGCGCCAATCTTGGCTTTGCCCGATCCTGATCGGCCTTTCAGTGTCGTCTGTGACGCATCTGATTTTGCCATCGGCAGTGCTCTGTTACAAACAGATGATAATGGACGGGAACGCGTCACTGCGTTTGAGTCCCGACAGATGAAAGCAACTGAGAAGAACTATCCAGTTCATGACAAAGAGCTGCTTGCGATGAAGTATGGTTTAGTCAAATTCAGAGTTCATCTGCTTGGCTCTAAGCCTTTTGTGATCAATACAGATCATGCGTCATTACGCACTGCGACCCAGTCACCACATCTTTCTCAGCGAATGGCCCGTTGGCTCTCATTATTTGCTGAATATAACTTCGAGGTGAAGTACAAGCCGAGCAATCAGAATGCTTTGGCTGATGCGTTGTCACGTAGGCCTGACTAAGAGCTTGCTCATGTTACGACTCTGTCATCATCGGTCACATACCTCATTCGCTCGGCATATGCCAAAGATGAACATTGTGTAGCTTTGCTACGTGCTCTGGGGAGCGAGGAGTATAACGACTCAGACGTTAAATTGTTGGCACGTTTGCGTGCGAGGCTACATCGATACTCCATCGATCAAGGCCTGTTGTGCTACAGCACAGATACGGAGGATAGTCCCCGTATCGTTGTCCCTCATGATGAGGAATTGAAGTATCGGGTCCTCTATGAGGCACATGATACTGCGTTGAGTCGTCATCTCGGTCGTGAGAAGACCTACGGCTCAATTATCCAATTCAATCGGTGGCTTAAACTATACAAATGGGTAAGCACATACGTGCGTACGTGCGAAACGTGTCAACGGGTGAAACCCTCAGCTCATGCGGCTGCGACGCTCGCTAGTCTTCCTATACCCTCTGGGTGCTGGGAGTCCATCAGCATAGATTTCATGTTCGGTCTGCCAACAGATATGCAAGGCAATACGGGTATTGTAGTCTTTGTTGACCGTTTGAGCAAGATGGCTCACTTGGCGGCTGTGCCAGATACCATTGATGGTGAGGTACAGCTACGCTGTTTATCGATAGAGTGTTTTGACAACACGGCTTGCCTGTGGCAATAGTCTCTGACAGAGATCCTCGCTTCACTGGGAAGTTTTGGAAGTCCATCTTCAAGGCGCTCGGCACACGTTTGGACATGTCCACGGCGGGTCATTCGCAGACCGATGGTCAAACCGAGCGCGTCAATCGCATTATCATTGACAAATTACGCAGTGTTTGCGCTAATACACCAAAACGTTGGATTTCGATTCTGCCTGTTGTTGAGTTGCGTTAAATAACGCTGTTCACGCCTCTACAGGCTTTACTCCGTTCTACGTGAACGGTCTCACACACCCTCGCGTTCCGTTAACGCTACCACTGCGTGGTTCAGGGCTTGGTGGAGGAGAGATGGCCGATAGGCTTGCTAGTATCAGCCCTGCTACTATTCAGAAACAGGTAAGCGAGTTTCTCGCAACGCGCTTGAATGTATTACGACACGTTCGTGATGCACTGGCTGATAGCCAAGATAAACATAAGGAACAAGCTAATGCTAAAGGTAGAGGTTGTATTGAATGTTATGAGGTCAGAGACCAAGTTCTACTCAATTATAAAAACCTACCTACAAATGTAGTGTCTGCCGTCTTCAAGACAAAGTTGCGTCCGTGCTTCATTGGGCCATTCACGGTCATTGCTAAAAAGGGATTGGCGTACACGCTCAACCTTCCGCGAAAAGTGCGCACGCATCCAGTGTTCTACGTTGGCTTACTTATGACGTATCGGGACCCGTCCCATGTGAACTCGGAGGCGCTTGCGCCGGGTAATAGGGCCTTGCCGTCGGCTGTTGCATCCAAACCAGGAGGTCAATCTGACTATCCACACGGGCTAAGGCCAACTCCAATGCTTGAACAGGGGCTTGCATCGCGTCGAGCTCACTCTAAGTCTTACCAATGTCTCTTCGAGACCACTCAGATCACGGAGCACCTTCTCATTCTCCTCCTTCGGTACACCGATCACCACCGATACTTCACGATGAGCAAGGGAATTACCAGTTTTATTTGGAGAAAATCCTTCAGCGACATCGTCGTCGTTGCCAATCCCAGTATCTGGTGAAGTGGCGAGGGTACTCGGAGTCGGAGAACTCGTGGGAGTATGAGATACCCCTTCGGCAGGACTGCCCTTACGCCGTGGATTTTTTGAGCATCGTGGCCAGGGTCGCCTTGCGAACGAGAACGCGTCTCACCAATAGTGGTGGGAGGTAGCGTGTTGCTCCGCACCTAAGGTTCGTGACCCGTGGCTACCATTGTAGCCGGAGCATAACGTGTACGTGTAATCAACTGGCCTCTGGCCTTGAGCTTGGCATACTCGGGCCAGAGCTTTCGTTTTAGACGAACGTCAGCCACATCGGCGCTGGCCCGCAGCACTGACACACTGCTAAGGTGTCGCTTGCGATACACCCAACAAATGAACTGATTGTCCTTCTCCTCGGGCAGTTCGCCAGCGAACAACAAGATGGGCACGCCCTTAATCGGTCGAACCGAGACACCACGAGACAAGCTCTCAAGATGCGCGCGGTACTGACCTTGTGTGGTAAAGAATGGTTCGAGATATCTCTCATGTAGAGCCTGACGATCGGCTATATTTTCGGGCGACGTAGCCTCGGGGCATATGGCCCATGTTGAAAGGCTACGGCCTTCCGTTTGACGGAGGCGTTGCTCCACGTCAGGTGTTGTGAACACGTAACCACTCCGGTTTTGTATAACCGTCTGGGTATGAGTGCGACGTAGAGCACGCTCCTCACGCTGGAGGGTTAACTCCTGTTGCTCGTCGAGCGGGTTTGTAATGATGTTCTCATCTGCATCTGTTGTATGATGCTGCGCCCCTGGCGCTGTGGTAACACCACGTCTAACGAACGGATTCGGTGCTGTTTGAGGTCGAGCCTCAGATACAGCGGAGTGGGACGATATCCATTCACCTCCAGGGACATTGGTATCACTACCATAGTCCACATCCTCATCGAAGTCGAGGTAAGAGGAAAGAGTTCGAGACTCGTTGGGTGGCAATGCCATGGTGTTTCGTGTTAAGAAACCGTGAGGTTAAGCACACACACACACCGACCTCTTCGAGGAAAGAAGCAGATTGACGTTTTGTGTTAACGTCAGTCTGGTGGAGGAGGGTGTAACAGGGTTACATGTCGGCTGGTAGTCGACGATAGGTGTGGTGCACACAAGAGAGGGGGTACCCTATCAAGTAATTTTAGATTACAGTGAGTGTATCAACCGTGGAAGACTGATGTCTGTCACCAATTGATTACGAGATCTTTTAAGAGGTTATTCAGGGCAGGTTAAATACGTTGTTTTAAGGTGTTCTTTTAGGTTTAATAAAGAAATAAAAATTCAGTTCCCCTTTTGATCACTGAAAGACACGTGCCTTACGAGGCGTCTTTGATCGGTAGGAGCTAGCAATGCCTGTGAAGGTAGCTGCTCCTGAGCACTCTGTGCTGTGATTCTTTTGTATCGTTTGGTCCCTTAGTAACGGGGACCGTAAGCTCTCTGAGCTTGTTGACTCTCTGAGTCGGTTTCTCTGAACCAAAACCTTAGCTCTCTGAGCTGTTGACTCTCTGAGTCGGGTTCGTAGAACCAAAGTTGCTCGTAAGAGCGTTAAGACTTCCTCTACTTAAGGGGCTGTGTAGCTCTGCTACATCTGTCCATGTATTTTCGGGCTCAAAGAGGGGTGGCGGGCATGCAGGGGGAAGTCACTTAGATGATGCATTGAGGGCAAGGTTCTGTCTTGGGTCGGCGCATACTGAAGGCTCTGACCGTGCTGTCCATCAGGAACAGCGTATGGGGAATGGGAAGCAGCATTGAAGGATGCAGCTGATCATAATGCTGCACTGATGACTGAAACTGAGCGTACTGCGGAAGCGACGCATGCGACTGGCCGTACTGCTGCAATAAAAGTTTCGACGGTTCATACAGCAGCTGAGGCTGCATCGCCGATTAGCGGAGTTGCTGAAATGGCGGCTGGTGAGATTGAGGGGGTCCAAAGTGCTGCGGCTGTTGAAACTGCTGGGACAAACCCTCTTGGTAAAAGTCTGTTTGGAACGGCACAAACTCAGAATCTTAACTCATGGTCGTCAGCACTGAGGGTCGTGCAAGCTCAGCAGCTTCTCTTGCTCTATCTCTTTCGGGGTTTTTTGTAAGACACTGTTGCTAATATGTTTGACATACTTTCTGCAACCATGGCACATATTAAGTCCGCGCTTCTTCGCTACCTGCTTGCCATTGATTTCAGCTTCAGTGGGCAAGCGAGCTTTAGCATTTTTTCCTTTGTTCTGAATTGGTAGTATCGTCGAGCTTGGGCAGTTGGAAATGGTTTTAAAGGTTTTGTAAGCGAAGGCGCATCGTTACCTCAGGGTAAGAGCCTTCAACGTCTGATTCTTCATCATGTGGCCGTTCAGAGCTCAAGTATCCTTCACTTCTAAAGAGAAGCAGACGTGTCTATTAAACCATTTACCGGTTGCAAGATGCCTGATAGATCTAAAGACTGATTAGCAACACCGGTGCCTCGTTCGAGTCTGGTGGTTCCACGAGGCTGGTCACCGTTGACGAAGGCTCTCTTGGTTGACTTGCGATTTGTCGATGACATAATAGCAGGCGTGCTCCTTGAATCCTCGTCTCGGCCCTGCAAAATTCCCGCTTTGCGACAGCCCGGAGTTGCCGCATGCCGGCGTGCCAAAACTACTCGACGCTACCTGCGAGCGTGACTTCCTCGCGTTTGAAAAGGACTCTGCTTCGTTGAATCCACAACGTAGTAACAGATATGCTTCTCAGCAGACGCCAGACCTCTGCGTATTCCATATCTTTGTCGGGATGATCCCGCCTTAAACGATCTGCGACCTCCAAGGATAGCGTCGGCGCCGACCTACTTGCACAACTGGCGCGAAAGTCGTGGAGATGATTCAGCCTCCAGCGTGCTCTCGTCCAATGGCATACCAGTTTCTGTCTACAGGACTGCGCGCAGGGGATAGACCAGAAGATATGTTCCAGCGTCTCTGTCACTCCACAACAGCAATGAAGCTTGCGACATAAGGTGTCTAGCCCCTTCCCCGTAAAATACAGGGCTAGTTGCCGAACCGCGACTCGATCGTAGACCCATGCCTGGTATGATGTTAGTTCAGAGCCATGCTCCCCCAATGAGACTGGTGTCTGTGATAATGCCCCGCTTGCCAAGCGCAAACACGCGCTGCCGCCTCGAGCCTGGACACCGGTAGAGTGAGTGCGAATCCTGATCCTTTCAACAACCGAAATGGTTGAGTTTTTAACGCCGGCTGGACGTGTATTTTCGAGACAGAGTCCGGGAAACTCCACGGAAGTCCGTGGACGTGCGGATGCGCGTATAAGACGATTTCTTGGGCTTTCCTCCGGCTTAGCGTCTGACAGTCGACCGCCGTTCGCTGATCTTCAACGTTGTCTACCGCAACGCACCAATGAATGCCGTCTTGCTCCTGCTCGAGCTGTATAATTAGTCGCTGCATCAGGTACTGACACTCACCCGTCCACTGAACACGTCCCGGCGCTAGTAGACTCCATTCATATGCCCGTTCCAAGTCAGATGAGTGCCGCAGGCTAATGGTCGCTGAAAATGGAGGCTGGTTTCGACTGGCATATATGGTGCATTCAGCAGTATCGCAATCCCCCAGCGACGCAGCTTGGCCTGTTGATGCGTTCTGTGACCGACCAAGGGTATGTCCATGGAGTGGGTGTGGACTTCGAGTCTCTGCAGGCCCAGATCCTTGATGGCGCAAGGCCGAATTCGGTCATACTTGACGGCGGTCATACGGTCTTCCCGTCGATCTAATATCCAAGGGTTATCATTTCAGGAGTACGTGGACCAGAAGGAGTGATCTCCATCCTTCATCAAGCAGGAACAGCGAGACAGTGACCGTGAAAGCTCCACAATTCATTCCGCCGATGTAGTCCAGCTGATGACCGTCGGATCCAGACTCGCTAGATCGTCCAAGTACTGTTGCTTCCTGCTTGCGACATCAGGTAAACTGAATGCCAGCCACGGTTGTAGCAGCTGCAGAAGATGCCTTCCGGTGTGCCGGCGAGAGTAAGACCGTTGAGGCGTTCGTCCGTCTAGCGGCAAGAGCATAGCAGGCCCCAAAACCGAAGTCTAACCAAAGCCACACGCTTGCCATGCCGAATAGTAGATATCCTTGCGTTGTTTTAGCCATAAAATAGCATGTTTTAATCGCTGATTCTTGCATGCGATCACTATCGAAGCCAGCCCAACACCGCCGGCTTATTAGGAGTGTGAAGGAAGGCCGGGTTCACTTTGTGTTTCGTGTTGTCAATACTGGTCGAGCATTACCACAAAAACTTCTTCTAAAGATTCCGGAGCTGTTTTTTAGCCCATGCCGGGAGATCAAATACCGCTGCTGTGAACAAAACCGACGGTAGCATGATGAGATTGAGTATCAACACACACGGAGCTCTACACTTGTGGCAATCTGAGTAGCTGTGGCAAGACGTCGGTGGACATTGCGTATGCGCGCTACCCAGTTCACGTCCGCGAGCTCACCAGTACCAGTAAGGTGATCTAGTTATCGCGTCATTTCTCCGTGACAAAGCACTAGAAACCCACAGAACTCCTCAGATTGCCCCGTCAAGTTTAGCAACAGGAGCTTGCTCTTGCGAAGTTGCACCCGAAGTATTGAAACACGGCCAAATTGTTCAAGATCTGCAGGACACGTGGAACATGGCTCGCTTCTTGTAAAAAGGTAGTTGCGTCATCGACGAATGCTAAAAAATTTGTGCCGAAAGGCTCCTTCATGTGGAACGGTGATGCTTGGGTCAGTAGGGTCATCATGGATTGCCAGCGCAAACACTTCCGCTACGATGATGAATAAGAAAGGAGCCAGCAGGCATCCTTGACGGATACCCGAGCGCCCTTCCTGTGTCCTCAAAAGCTCCGCATTGACCAGAAATTGTGCCATAGTCCCGTTAGGAATAGTCCGAATCATAGGAACAAACCCTGGTGAGAATCCAAACCGCGTGAGCGCTTAGAAAAGAAATCTCTGGCAACGGTATCATATGCCTTGCGAAAGTCGAGTAAGAGGATTGCTTTGCTGTGCATGGCCGCCACCGCAGGATTGGCTGCAATAGTATTAAGAATAGCCATCATCATCGGGACAGTCTGCTGAATTTGCCATCTATGAGCAAAGCCTTGCTGCGAATCTCCACTTAATTTTACCAGTACGCGCTGGACTCGCGTGACGATGACCTTCGCGAATATCTTGTATCTGGTTTGTCGAAGTGCGATTGGTCGGTAATCCATGGCATCCTCAGAATCCCCCTGTTTGCGCAACGGAATGATCAGACCATTTAAAATCAAGTATTCTATACTTGCACCGGCGATCATAGCGATACAAAGCGAAAAGTACTATGCAAAATGCAAACACGCGTTGGAAAACTCAGATCAGATTCAGTTCAGACTCCTTCGTCGTTACCTAACCCAATAAGGTGAAAATTTCACCCAATAAGGATCAAATGAGTGATGATTCGGGTAATGGGCGCGGGTTAAATACTCGTGGGTGCGGGTAGACTAGCCCACGGAAATCCCGCTGAGCCTCGGGTGCTGATGCATAGCCAATCCTAGCCATTCCGCCACTATCAAAAATAGTTTCGGAGCCAGAGTGTAACGGGGCACACCCTTGCGTGAACTTAACGCAAGGGTATCGGTGCCCCGACAGACGTACACGAGGCAAGCGAGGAAGCGTAGGCAAGGTAAAAGCAGAACTGTTATATTAATATAATTAAGTCTTTAAACTACTGTCTCTCTGTTTGACATAGTTGAACTATATTTATATAACTGGATGTATGGTGACGTCTCGTCACCACTCATTGCGCGCGTCTTGCGGCGATTGGTGGGTTGATATCATCACGATATCAACCAATGAACAGACCCTTTGGTCGACCCTTCAATATCACCACTTTGGTGATATTGTTTAAAGAATATCCATCTTCATATTCTTTATTGTCACTTTCCTTAAAGTGACAATTCCATGTAACGGGCTGCCCCGTTACACAGAGGGCAACCCTGACGAATGCCGGATATGATAGGAATAGACTTGGATTCATCTCTTTTAACCGCAAACTGTGCTGTCGTTCCTGTGTTCATACGCTTAATGAGTTTGACAAATTGTTTATTAAATATAAGCTGTCGAAGCTTCGTATAAAAACTCTCGGTCCATTGTGTCGTAACCTTTGCGAAAACCCAAAAGCAAAATTACTCGGCTGGAAAAGGCAGAGAGATCGGCCTCGTCATGGGAGGACGATTGGTGGGAAAGCATCATTGTTGCCAGATGGAGCATTCGCCTGTCTCGAACAAATCCTTTTTGCGAGTCCCCAATTAACAGCGGCAGAAGCCGCTGTAGGCGCGTCGCTAACACCTTCGCGAAATTTTTAGCTGGTCTGGAGCAACGAGATGGGGAGGTAATCTAAAGCATCCGCTAAATCCCCCTTCTGGCGCAATGGTATCACTAGAGCTTCCAGAAAGGACGGTGTACCTCGTCTTTTGACATCAGTCATTCCGTCCAGCGAACAACATCGAGCGCTGGCTACGCACGCACCTCTCATGGTGATTACAGCTCGCGGCTGGGGGACGCGTCGTGCTCGGTGTGCCACAACGGTGCTGTCGTGTAGTCACGACGCAACTCGTTCGTGTTGTCGCTGTGTTGAAGAGAAAGACAACAGCTGATCTCGTCCGTGCAGAAGCAACTACCAGGACGACAACAACAACAATAATAGAATATGATGTGTGAGAACGAGAGAGCGATCAAGAGAGAGAGGATGAGGATGAGAACGAGCTTTACCGCTGAGTGAAACAATGATCACTTACGTCCTTCTTTCTTGTTTCTCATGATCAACATATGGATAGAGCGGAATGCATATGTAAGAAATGATACTCTACACACAAGCAAGACATGCAACAACAAGCTGAATGCCAAGAAATACGCCTTGTACCGTGCGCACACTCGCCAATGGCTTTGCGCTTTGTGGCCACGATATAGCGACCAAGACGTGACCTTAGCACCTGTACGTCCACAAACACTAAGATATCAATCGCTAGTTTATGTACGCGTACGGCCTTAGGCGCAAATGTGAATGAGTGAGAGTGAAACTGATCGTCGATTAAGTGCTTATGACTATGCGATATCGGTGTGCTTCTACCTGAACTACATCATTCTCCTCCTCGCTGGCTAACTCTGCTGGCTCGAGATGTCGGGCTTCACGGGGAGCACTTTGCAAAGGGCACGTGGAAACGAGTATCCAGTCCGGGGGGCAGACAAGGTGCAAAAATCGCAGAAAACGCCGGGCACCAAACCGATCACCCCCGATAGGCCGCTAATGCACCTACACGGTTCCGATCAGAATCACGTTCTAGGCAAGTTCGCTCCGTGATACCGAGATTCGCGCTCGGCGACCGGACCGGCGACTTGGGAGCTGACGTAGAATCGTAGGAACTAGGTGGGGGTGACAACCGCTGTCGCCGTGCCCCACACCCCCGGGTCTCTGGGTTGTTGCACTCCTTTCGGTTTGCACGCTACGCTGCCTACCCGTAGCGCACGCAGCTGGAGGAAAACCTCCTCCTCATGACCTGAGCCGCCCAGCGGAAAATTCCCGCCCTGGACAAGACGACCGGTATACCGGATCGTTGGAGGTCGTCGTCGCTTGGCCCTGTTGCCCGAAGGCGCAAATTGGGAAGTACCTTATACGCAAATGCCGCGAGCAGGATCATCATGTTGCGGACTGCTCTTAGAAAACATGGGACATTAACTTAAGAGTCAAATTATGGTGGAGTACCGGCACTGTACCCAGGGGCGCTTTCTTTGCGCAGATGGGAAGCGTCAGCAATCCGAAGTTAAGTCTTTCGAAACGAATTACCCGTGCAACCGGATCGATCGGTTGTCGAGCTCGTAATCGAAAAGGTGATGTGAGCACTCCGAACTCGAATATATTTGCACACGTAGTGAGACGATAAGAACGCGCGATGGACTATGCGGGTCCCATCCAGTTCTGTGCGTGCTGGCTGCAGCTGTGCACATCGTGCGGAGATACTGGAGATTGGGGGACCAGAGCCAGACGCTCGCGACAGCAAGCCCGTGAGCACACGCAACGCACTCGATGACCCGTTCGTCCAGTCATTCAGCACCCGCAGATTTGAGACTGCAACGTCTTCGTCACTTTCGAATTTGACTCGCCAGCACCTTCTCATCGCCAACACCCCCTCCTCGCCAGCACCATCTTCCCGCCAACGCCTCCTCCTCGCCAAAGTTCCTGTTTCACTGTCTGCCACTCCTCCCACCACAATGGTCAAGATCTTCCGTCTCCTCACGCTCGCGCTCGTCGCATCTGCCAGCGGCAGCGTCCTGTCGGCTCCAGTCGCTGAAGAGTCGACCAGTGAAATGACGTCGGACATGGACATGGACCCGGACGCACACACTCCATTGATATCCGGAAACGTTCGGGTCGCTGATGGATTTGCCCTTCCTGCACAACCCGAGGGCGAAGATAGAACGTTTTCACTTCGAACGAATTCGATGGATGACTCTTTGTCCATGATGAAGCCACTACTGGCGAGGACATTATCGAGTGCAACGCAGAACGCTGTCGATGCTCGAACGCGGCTGGCCCTCGATATAGAAAAGAAGTATAGGGTCGGTTTTTTTGTATTTTTTGACGCTGGGTATTCAGCAGCTAAAAAGGCGGTGCTGGAAAAATCGAAGCACAATCTGGTGTATCGCCTTGCTGAGAAACGAGTCAAACCGGACGATTATCTAAGGTATGCTGTATCCCAAACTCGACCTGGCGACGTTGATGACATTCTAAGATTTTACAGAGGAGCCGAAAAGTACAGAGAACACTTAGCGACGTATAACGGTAATTATTTCGCGCTTCAACTGGCGGTATCGTGCCACGATAATAGAATGTTCAGATAAACCCTGCTGTCAGGAGGTGATTACCTAGCGGTGGTACGTCCACAAGCTTCTGGGCCTACTGAGCAACGACTTGTTCGATAAGGTGTGAGATTCATTGTCTGTGTCG
The DNA here is from genome assembly GCA_947650285.1 of Hyaloperonospora brassicae. Lineage (NCBI taxonomy): Eukaryota > Oomycota > Peronosporomycetes > Peronosporales > Peronosporaceae > Hyaloperonospora > Hyaloperonospora brassicae. Next base: position 45,950 of record CANTFL010000226.1, on the reverse strand, counting down.
CTGTTGACCTCTTGCTCGACTATTGACAACAAACGGTGGCTGATGTTTTGATGGTTTGTGCTTTTAGCGTCCGCCACGAAAGGTTGCACGGATCCTGACACCATTGCTGACGCTATCGAGACACCATCCCTGCTCCACCCGTTAAAGCGCGTGTGTAGTTGATTGAGAGCGCTTGTGACGCTCAGTTTTTGAAAGTACCCGCGAGCTACACCATCGTGTTACCCTCGACAATATACGTTGTTTGACTTTCTTGCACAACCCAAGTACTTATCTGCGTGCATTGAATGTGCAACAAAGCCGTACAAGTGGCTTAACTGACTCCCGCATCCACTCGTACATGCAGCAGATGGATGAGGATCTGCCAACAGTCCTGCGCGCGTGGGCATGTACAGCACTTGTGCTCCATTTGTCTCCACCCGTTGATAGCAATGATTTTTGCGACGACCGCAGTTGTAACGGGGCAGCCCGTTACATGAAATTGTCACTTTAAGGAAAGTGACAATAAAGAATATAAGGATGGATATTCTTTAAACAATATCACCAAAGTGGTGATATTGAAGGGTCGACCAAAGGGTCTGCTCATTGGTTGATATCTCGATGATATCAACCCACCAATCGCCGCAAGACGCGCGCAATGAGTGGTGACGAGACGTCACCATACACTCAGATATATTAGTATAATTGAATTAAGTCAAACGAAGAGACAGTAGTTTAAAGATTTAATTCTATTAATATAACAGTTCTACTTTTACCCTACCTACGCTTCCTCGCTTGCCACGTGTACGTCCGTCGGGGCACCCAAAACCCTTGCGTTGAGTTACGCAAGGGTGTGCCCCGTTACACCTGGTAGCACTTTGTAGTCCTTCCAAGGACCACATCATCCAACATGTTCATGTTGGATGAAGAAGACACCTTTCACGCCACGCGTGAAGGGTTTACCCATTTGAGTGACATCGAATGGGGTGCGGTAGAACGAATGAGTTCTACCGTAGGCGAACTCGTCATTAGCGCCATGTTGGAGTCTCTAGACAGAGACCAAAAACATGCCGCTATTGCCAAGTTCATTCAGAATGAACTTGTCGCGAGTAAGGGAGAAAGTAGCCTTGCTTCACCAGCAAGGCTCTCAACCGGCCGATCAGTTGAGAGAACACGGTGCTCAACAGACGGAGCTGTTGAGACAGCAGCAATTCCATGCTGCTGTGGGCGGGACGGCGCATGCGCGTCGTCCCGAAGTCATGAAAGTTGACATCTCCAAGTACAGTGGAGTCCCGGAGGACTCCCTGTTACTATGGTTTGTCGAACGCGACAGAGCCCTAAGGGCTCGTCGCGTCGATGATGAGCAAATGAAACTGACATTTGCTCAGACCCACTTGGCAGGGCGTGCCAAAACTTGGTCCCTGGGACTCGAGAGTAGCGACCCAAATGTGTTTAGGTCGCTAGATGACTTCAAGTCCCGGATCAGACAAACGTTTGAGCCGCCACGGGCTGAGTTCAGGGCTCGTTCAGAGCTCCTGAAACTCAAGCAGGGTAAGCGTGATGTGCACGCTTACGCACAACATATACGACTCCTTGCGAGTAGTATAACTACTAACCCAGTACATGAACACACGTTGATTACGGTGTTCATGCAAGGGCTCGCAGAGGGGCCCGTCAGGAGCCATCTGTTCCGCCTTGAGCTGAATACGCTTGAAAAAGCGATATCAGCCGCGGAACAGGAAGACTTTAGCATGAGACAGGCTCATGCTAGCTCAAACTCTTATCTTCCACCGAGACGACAAGAGATCGGAGGTCCAGAACCAATGGACCTCTGCTATGTTGAGAGCGAGAGACCTCGCTCTTCGAACAACAAGCGATTGCAGAGGTGCAATCGCTGTCAGAAGTTAGGGCACTACGCATACGAGTGTAGTGCTCCACGCCCAGTACCAAACAGTACTGAGCGAAATGGACGACCATTTGCCAGAAAGGGCAATGGGCGTGGGTCCAGCGCTGTTGCGAAGCCGCAACAGCGAGACGGACCATCAAAAAATGGTCGGGGTCAGTAGGGGCGGAGCGCCCTACTGATCCAGCAACCTCAAGAGAATTTGCAAATCTCTTGACGAAAGTTGCTCCAGATACACAATCATTGTGTGTCTCTGCACCTGGTGATGACGTTTCGCTCATCACCTTGAAGTTGGAAGCGACAAATGATTTGTCGCTTCGTGCCCTAGTAGACTGTGGGGCGTCGAACAACTTTGTCCGTCGCCAGTCACTGGACGATCGTAGGCTCAAGTTCGTTGAGCGCGACATTCCCCCTCACGAGGATGACGGTGCGCCTTGCAACAGGCGCATCGATTACCGTTGAGAAACGTGTAGTAGGAATCCACTACACGTTAGAGGGCAAACAGTACGATGATGATTACATCGTACTAGATCTGGATGACAAATTTGATGTCATCCTGGGATTACCTTGGCTCAGAAAGTACGAGCCAAGGGTGAGCTGGCAGCATCGATCCGTGAAGATGCCTGCCTCTTGTTCATCAGATGGCCATCTGATGAACGTCTTGGAGCGTCCACAAGCGTGTGGATGTTCTGCGAGTGAGTGCGATGGCCTCACTTGCGGTACAGTCGTTCGCACGACCGCACAAGATCACAGTGTAGTTGATCACTACACTGTGGAGCAAGCTCCCAGCGGCTGTACAGATGTACAGGCTGCGCCGAAGGTCCACCACTCGAATAAGTCGAGTGGACCGGGACATGGATGCATGCCTAGCGGGCAGCATCTTAGAAGAAAGAAACCTGTTGCCCCCAAGGGGCAACATGAAAATCCTAGGTCGACTGGAGAGTCGACCGTAGAGGATCGGTGCCTGACTGTGGTTGCACAGCCACAGTCGTAAGAAGTCGAGGGAATAAGTCCCCACGTACTTGAGGAAGGAATCCCTCAAGAGTCACTTGCTGAGGGATCAGGCCCTCAGCAACCTGTGGAAGCAAGTTCCCAGGAAGAAACCGAGACGTTGAACGCCTTGGTTAATGACGGATCAAGCGTAGGCGCTTATACGCTTGATCTGATTGTGCCTCCGAAGTTGACTTCGGAGATAACTCAGTTGACAACGCTAGAACCGAAACGGTTCTTGCGTGATCTGCGTAGTGGCAAAGTCAAGCAGATCTGCATACTCGTCACAGAGGATGAGTATGTGACCGACATTCGGTCGGCAACAGTAATTGCTGAGAACGAACGGGTTCTCAGCAGCTCATCGATGGACGAAAGTGTCCTCGATGAGAAGACTCGGATTGAGTGATACACGTCTCAATCCTGGGAGTCACTTCAGGCAAATACTTTGTATAAGGATTTGATCGAATTCAGGGATGTGTTCCCTGAATCCGTACCTTGCGAGTTGCCTGTCCAGAAGCATTCGACACTTACAGATTCCGTGGTCTGCAAGATTTACAATATGTCATACTTACGGTAACTCCATTGGTGCATGATCCAAAGGATGGTGATTAAAATTGCGAGTCAGGTGACGTGATGCAGGTACGTCGGACGGAACTCATTCTGTGGGACTCGGCGTTATGTTCAATGCTACCGCTGATGGCATGGCCATTAAAGACGCTGTATCGGGTTACTAATGCAAGAAATCGATTATTCGACATCAGACGCATTCGTTTGGGCTGCTGAAATATTTTGTTAGGTCTTTAACCGAATGAAGTTCAGCTGCGGTGACCACAACACCTTGTCTCCCCTACTGCTACACGTCCATGGACTAATACCTTGTCTCGCTAATTCGCTTTCGGGACCACATCGTAAACATTGTAGCTGTCGCCCGACCCTTAGGTGTCACAAAGGCTTATTTGACGTAACCACGGGTTCGTACGATTAAATAGAGAAAGTGGGAAATTTGGCTACATAAAATGTAACGCTACACGTTATGGATGTCCGAGCATTAAATTATAAATTATTTTAATATTCGAAATCAAAATTGTGTAGCAACTTTTAATTGTAACAACGCTTTAACGCGTCCATTTTTACGAAATAAACCCCAGTTGGACAGGACAACCGTATTCTACGTCCAAGCTTAACTTGAGCGACCGTATGGGACGTGCCGATCCTGCCAACCCATCCAAGTATACATAGTAAATTTTTACCGGAGTGTAAATCCTGCCCTGTAAGATAATTTAGGTGGAAAGATTCCGTACTCTCTATCTTGCGAAAAAGATACAGAAATGAATAATTCCCCTCGTCTTGTTGTAGCCGGTGGTCGTATTATTTGTGGATCTCATCCACGTTAGTGCAAACCAATTCGGCGGTAAAATAAATATGACCGTATTCGTCCGATTTTTACGTCTTCTCACTTTGACGTCCCCTCTGAGTCCGCTATGGAGCACAAGTTGCCATTCTACTTGAGCCTGAATTGTACTGTACAGAAAGCGGCTTTCTAAATTATACATAATCGAGCCTTTATCAATCCGGTATGCACCGGTAAGCAATTAATTCTTCCGGAGTTTCTTCCTTAAGCTTCTACTCGGCATCCGTCCCTACGCGCAATCCTCGATTATTACGTGGCGCATTCAGGTCGTGCACATCGGCCACAGTGTATAAATTTTTGGGGAAATTTCGCTAAGTAAGCATACATTCTTTTAATACGGTACTGCGAGGCCCAGCAACATCTGCCACCCTTCATGCATCCCGTTCCTGACGGTTTGCTCCATCTAATTGAAAATAATTGCCGAGGCTCGTGTTTGTTGCCTGGTTAACATTAGTTTAACCTGCATTTAATCCTATTACGATCCTTATAGCTCCAGACTAATCGTATTGACAATCTTTTTAAATCACAAACAACCGTTTATTAAACGAAAAATATCTTAAAGAGATTAAAAAAAACTTTTTTCTTAGAAGCCGATTATAAATATTATACTACACCGTTAGCGTTACCAGACGATCAGATGACCGGCTATACTCGACCGCAAAGAGCTCTTGGATATTTGTCTTGCAGAGTTCAGCTTAACTTAGCCTTTTATATGTCGTCTCTTATAAAACAAACTGCCTCTTTAATATACTTAGTAACATGCTAAGGCGAATTAAATGCTAACGATGAATTTCCAGATAAACTTTCATGTATTCACGGCTACAATTATAATCTTCCCTCAGACTAAAATCCACCCTCACAGCTTTCACCGGCGTAGCTGCTGGATTTTCAGCTGTTAAATCCTGGTCTTTTTATGCTGCGTACATAGATCCGACTATAAGTGAATCCGAAGGGTGTAACCTACGTTAAACCGCCTTCTACGCATTCCTCTCCAAAAACAGATCGACCACGCAGATTTAAAACGTAAAGAGAATACATATTAGCTTTATAAGTCTAATAAATATCAGTTTTTCAAGATCTTTTCATGGGTTTCAAAAACTTTATTCTTGTATGTCGTAGATCTATGCATTTTTTGTAATCAGTCTTTCGTGTCTATTAGGCAGTTCATTGCATGTGCCTATTCCACTAATACGAACCCCACAATTTAAACGAATGATGTTATATGACTCTTTACACTTTTCCTCTATATGCAGAGCCCGAAGTGGCGCTAGCGGCCGAACAGAGGTCAATCTTAGGCGAAGCGAGGCGGTTCCCTCTCCGTCCGGGGGAAGAGGGGCTGGTGGCGTCGTAGAATCCGTAGTACGATTTCTGCTACCAGCTATTTCTGCTCTCCTTTTACTCCCTATGGGAAAGGTTCAAACCTTGCACCGCATATGAGCAAGTACTTTTTAAAATTGTGTCCCTGATGCGAGGTCGAAGCTGCCACTCATAATCGCATAACCCCAACATTTTTTCATAAGGCTTCCACTACAAGATGGTCGATATAGAGGTCTGACACGCTTTAGTTGCCTGACTTATAGTTCGTTATAATTTGTCCTTTATTCCGCCACTTTTGTACGCAATGTGTCCCACTAACCAGCGAAATATAGCAGGTGGACGAAACTTTTAATTCTGTTATGGTCGAAACTCGACGATGGCCATTCTATTTTCCGACGGGCATGTAATTCTAACAAACGTAGTTTTGTGTAAAACCCGGACGAGTACTTTATCCTGACCTTATCTTTACTTATGCTTATAAAAATGCTGAGCAATAGGGTAATAAAGCATAATGTATGCGCAAAGCAATATCGACATTGACATAACGAATACCACCGAGACGATGTGTAATTTCGCACAGACACACCAAAACATTAAGCGTACAGCCGGAAGGGATATTTAGTATATGTACGATACATCCTACTTTAAATGGCATTTGATGTTGCTTACAGAGTTCGTACGGATTGAAGAGGTCGCAACGCTGTGCAGTCACATGTAGCCACTATATGAATTGTTCCACTCATTATTCTAACAATCATCCAGGTTATAAATCGATCAAGCGGCAGAGGTGTAGAATGCATATCATAGAAACTACGAAGTAGCATAATGAAATTCGTCCTCCCTTCGTGATGTTATAGGCTATCTAGAACGCAACGTCGTTCTGTATCGGCGGTACACAACGTGTGGTTTACATAAGGTACGTAGTCTCATTAAATATGATATCGGATCACTATATCAGTTGTTGGGGCTGACGTATGTCAGCCACCTAATTATGGGATATGTTAGGAGGTACTGATTATAAGATAAGTGTCTTGATTAAGTACATTCGTCTGAGGTGCCTATCACTAAAAGAAGAAACAAAGTTCAGTTTTTCTTTTGATCCGTCAACGACACGTGTCTTGAGATCGTTAAAAGCCTAGCGTACGCCTTGTCATGGCAGCTACTATTATAGCAATCTGTTCTGTGATTCTCTAAATTGTATGTTTCCCGAATCAAAGACCGTAAGCTCTCGGAAATCGTTGGCTCTCTTAATTGGGCTCTTTAAACCAAAGTTGCTCTTATGGCGCTAAGTCTTCCTCTGACTTAAGGAGCTGTTCAGCTCCGCTCCATTTAATAGCACTTGTAGTTAATCTACGTATAAGTCTTTACGACTGATTCTCTGTGAGGATGGAACGATTCACACCGCTTACTGAGTCCCAAAAGGTTGCGATTGATAAGTTGACAGCGGCTGTGGGCCCTATAAATGAGAACTTTCTAGCTGCGCAAGGTCCCGATGTGCTCAATGCACGAGTCGAGACCTTCATGCTATATGAAATTCCCCTTTAGAGCAGGTTCAAAGTTAAGTAGCGTCGGATACGCCAACACGCTACGTGGCGATGCCAAATTAGGAGGCTAAGCCTTGTCACCTTCGGATGGACGTTAATCATTACTCCAGGTAAGGAGGGGGAAACCTCATCCTCTGGGACCGTGAGATTGAGATGGCCATGAGCTCAGACCTTATCTCACTGGAGTATCAGCGGGTCTCGCTGGCCATCTCCAAGATCGATGGAAGAGCTAGAGAGTGGGCTGTGACGTGTGGCACGTCGGTCGACTTGGCGTTTCCCACATGGGATTCGCTCAAGTTAGACCTATTGCGAGTTTCTCGCCGCATAACCAGGCCTATCGCGTGCGCTCACGTTTCTTGTCTACCCGTTAGGGTATAAATAATTAAAGGACTATGTCCAGGAGTTGAGAAATCTGATGGCTGCTATGCAGTCTGATACCGCCCTGATACAGTCTATGTGACTGTCCTCATGGAAGGTCTTCGTAATGGCGTTGTCAGGACCGAGGTGATTCGGGTCCATCCCTCTACTTTTGAGGAGGCTGTTAGCATCGCTCAAATGCTGAGCACAACTTCAAGTCGGCCAGACTTGGTTGGAATGGGTACAACCCAAGCTATGCGAGGGCAACCTCAGCAAATAGCCCAGCTTACTGTAAGCCCAAATTGATGAATCTCAGCAATGCTGAAGATGAAGGTGAAGCTGGGCATCATGTTGCCGAGCAACGACAGGAGATGAGACGCTATTACATGTGCGGAAGCACTAAACACTACCGTTCCCACTTGTCCTTTGCGTAAGCAACGACCGAATACTATGGGTCGAAACCCCAGCCACAACCAGAAACCTGGTATGGTAAGGGGAAACGTCGACACCCAGTAGGCGCGGGGCTTCCTACCGGGTAAAAATGAGTTCTTTTACTTCTCTACGAGGTAGAGTGAAACAGGGCTTATCCCCACAGAGCCCTTTGCCACCCAGCACAGAGCGTGGATACAAGCCTGGCTTGTTAGTCGCCGAGGCGAAGATTACAGGCTTTGCCAAGCATTGGTCGATCTTAATCGATTCTGGGGCGTCATGAAATTATGATCGACTTCGTTCCCTTGAAGGGAGTCAGCAATACGCTGAGGCGCCTTAAGCGCACGAGGGTGATTCCATCATATTTCGTCTATCGACGGGTATTCGCGTTACTGTGCATAAGGCTCCGTTGAACTTGGGCGTGAAGTGTTTGTACTTTGACAGCACAAAACTCTCTATTGTCCTCGATTTAGATTCGAGATATGATCTCATTCTGAGTATGGCTTGGCTTGAACGCCATGAGCCATGAATTGATTGGAGGTCTAACACCTTAGACGACACGCGCAATGTTCCTAGCGAAGCTTTGGAAAGCCATGAACTCGCCTATGCTAGGTAACAAAAGCACTATTGGCGCAAGCCATTGACGGAAGGCGTCAATGTTCTGGACATTGGAATGTCCGAGTTAATTAATGTTGATTTCTATGACATAAATATTGAGCGGAGCTCTTCTAATGCGTTTGGAGAGAGTTATACTCCGTTGAGTGATACTCGTTGTGATAATGAGTCACTGCATGCGCCAAGCATGATAGGCCCACGGGCGAGTCATCCAGGAAGTAATAGTTATGATGTGAGTGCGGTGATACGTGTAATTACACTGAGTGAAGGCCGCCGTGATGGCGCCTAAATGAAAGTCGGTAAGGACATGGTTGGCAAACGGCTAGAGCATTTTGGGCAAGGCCCACATAATTCAAGTGAAGTGGTATGTGTTTATTAACTGGGTGAAGTGTTCGAGTTACGTAAGTCTCCACCAGATGTCGCTCAAGACATGAGCTCTCGCGTAGAGCGTGCTAAGACAACTAGCAACTACATATTCTCTACTACCCCGGCCTTTGAGAAGCGTAATGAGTCTACAACTCTTCAGTCCCGACGTCAGGTGGAAGCTGATGAGCGCCCCACGTCCGAAACGCAACATAGTGATAATATTATTAATACACTATATACACTTGTTAATGGGTTGACTGGTCATGTTGATGGTAAAATCTGTCTCGCAACTCTTCCGTCTGTGGACGCTGTCTTCGAACTAAACAAAATATCTGATGGCGAATTGATCCAAGCCTTACAGGCCGGAGAGTTATCCGATTTAGTGGTCATTCGACCGGATCTTGAGTTGAACTCCTCCTCGTTATTGGACGAGTCTGTCCTTGAGAACACAAAGGCGGCATTGGATGCCCGTAGAGGATCGTCGATCATTGATGATCCTCTTGATCCTTTCTATCCTTTGGTAAAGGAGTTTTAGGACGTATTAAGCCACGACCCACCGTCCGTCTTGCCTCCCTATAGAGGTGTACGTCACAAAATTGATTTGGTTCTCGGAACTAAGTACTGCGAATAAGGCAGTGGCCTTTACCAAAGGAACAGTGTGACGTCATCGACGACTTCTTTCGTGTAAAGCACGCGGCAGGAATTGCACGGGAGAGCAAATCTCCCCATTCCACACCGACCTTCTGTGTCAAAAAGCCCAATGGGAAGTGGCGCATTGTTCATGCTTACAATAAGCTAACGCGGCCACCATCCCGGATCAGACACCAATCCGAGGAAGGATGTCTTTCATAACAATATGGTGGGATGTACAATGTACAGTGCGCTCGACTTATTCGATGGTCATTACCAACCCCTCATGCGAGAAAGCGATATTCCGCTGACAACGGTCAACACTCCAAGCGGTATGCTCTGGGACTGGCTTGTTATTCCACATAGCTTGTCAAATGTCCCAGCTACGTTCAATCGTCTTGTGACACAATTGTTCAGACCTCACGTAGGTTATTCACAGACATAGTTTACTGGCATCTTTGTCCGTAGTCGTGCTATGAACGGTCCGTCAGATGTGGATAATCACGGTGACCATTTCCGAGCGGTGCTCGAGCGCATGCGCACAAACAAGTTGCATGCCAACGCCTCCAAGTGCATCTTTGGCGCACAAGAGATTCTATAGTTAAGGTGCAACATTGGTAAGCGAGGACTTCGAGCGGATCCCGCTGAGGTGAAAGCCACAGTTGATTGGCCAATTCCAAAGAACCAAAAAGACTTACGTAAGTGGCTTGGTCTTGCCAATTACTTGCACAAGTACAGTGCGAATTACGCAGATATGCCTCGGCCATTATCCAATCTCCTTAAAAGGATGTGGAATGGTGCTGGACTAGCACCGAGCATGATGCATTTCAAGCAGTAAAGGAGAGTCTCCTTCATGCGCCAATCTTGGCTTTGCCTGATCCTGATCGATCTTTCAGTGTCGTCTGTGACGCATCTGAATATTTCATAGGCAGCGCTCTGTTACATACAGATTCGGATGGTCGGGAACGCGTCATTGCGTTTAAGTCTCGGCAGCTGAAGGCTGCAGAAAATAACTATCCTGTTCATGACAAAGAGCTACTTGCAATGAAGCATGCTCTCGTCAAATTCAGAGTTCATCATCTTGGCATTAAGCCGTTTGTGATCAATACAGATCATGCGTCACTACGCACTGCGACCCAGTCGCCTCACATCTCTCAGAGAATATCTGTTGGCTTTCCTTCTTTGCCGAGTACAACTTCGAGGTGAAGTATAAGCCGGGCAAGCAGAATGCTTTGGCTGATGCGTTGTCACGAAGGCCTGACTATATGCTTGCTCCGTTTACTACTCTGTCAATATCGGTCACTGACCTAATCCTTACGGCACATGTCAGAGATGAGCACTGTGTAGCTTTGATACGTGCTCTAGGGAGCGAGGGGTTTAACGAATTAGACGTAGAAATGTCGGCACGAGTACGTGCGAGAATACATCGATATTTCATCGATCAAGGCCTGTTTGCAAAAGGAACATATGTGGACGATAACCCTCGTATCGTTGTTTCTCATGATGAGGAGTTGAAGTATCGGATCTTCTATGAGGCACATGATACTGCGTTGAGTGGTAATCTATGTCGCGAGTAGACCTAAGGTTGTGTTAGCCAATCCGGTTGATGGCCTAAACTTTACAAATGGGTAAGCATATAATTGCGTACGTGCGAAACGTGTCAACGGGTGAAACATCATCTCACACGTTCGCGCCGCTGGCTAGTCTTCCTATACCCAAAGGGTGTTGGGAGTCCATCAGTATGGACTTCCTGTTCGGATTACCGAAGGATTTGAATGGAAATACGGGTATTGTGGTCTTTGTTGACCGTTTGAGCAAGATGGCTCATTTAGCAGCGGTGCCAGATACCATTGATGGTGAGGGTACAGCTACACTGTTTATTGATCGCGTGTTTCGACAACACGATTGGCGTTGGCAATTGTTTCTGCTAGAGATCCTCGCTTTACTGGGAAGTTTTGAGAGTCCATCTTTAAGGTGCTCGGCACACATTTGTACATGTCCATAGCGGATCATCCGCAGACCGATGGTCAGACCCAGCGAGTCAATCTTATTATCATTGACATCTTGCGCAGTGTGTGCGCTGAAACGCCAAAGCGTGGGAGTTCGATGCTACCTGTCGTTGAGTTTGAGTTAAATAACGCCGTGCATGCCTCCACCGGCTACACATCATTTTATGTAAATGTTCTCACACACCCTCGCGTTACATTAATGCTACCACTGCGTGGTTCAGAACTTGGTGGAGGATTAGTTGCCGATCGGCTTGCTGATATCAGCCCTTATACTGTTCAATAACAGGTAAGCGAGTTTCTCGCAACGCGATTAAATTTCTTACGACATGTGCGTGACGCACTGGCTGATAGCCAAGACAAGCAGAAGGAACAAGCTGATGCTAAAGGCAGAGTTTGTATTGAACGTTATGAGTTCGGAGACCAAGTTCTACTTAATGCTTAAAAACCTACCTACAAATGTAGTGTCTGCTGTCTTCAAGACAAAGTTGCGCCCGCGCTTCATTAGACCATTCACGGTCGTCGCCAAGAAGGGACTTGCGTATACGCTTAACCTTTCGCGCAAACTGCGCACACACCAGTGTTCTACGTTGGTTTACCTTAAGCCGTATCGGAATCCGTCCCACGTGACCTTGGAGGCGCTTGCGCCGGGTAGGTTGACCTTGCCATCGGTTGCTCAATACGTATCAGGAGGTCCAGCTGAGCCTCCAACCGGGCATATTCTAACTCCAACGCCTGGACACGCGCTCGCATCGCGTCAAACGCACTCTAGGTCCTACTCAATGTCTCACGGAGACCACTCCTCTCGATAATCATCTTCTCATACTCCTCCTTCGGTATACCGACCACCGCTGACGCTGTTCGATGAGCAAGAGAACCGCCAGTTTTATGTGGAGCGACTCCTGAAACGACGTCGTCGTCAGGTTCAATACCAGTATCTGGTGAAGTCGAGAGGGTACCCGGACTCAAAGAACTGATGGGGATTTGAGTCACCCCTTCGGCAGGATTGCCCACACGCCGTTGATGTTTTCAAACATCGTGGCAGGGGTCATCCCTCGACCAAGAGCGCTTCTCACCAATAGTGGTGGAGGCAGGTGGGTAGTTGGGTTCCGCTTGACCAACACCCACATCAATCGGCAAAGCCAGAGCATAGCGTGTGCGAGTTCGCAACTGGTCTCTGGCCTTAAGCTTGGTGTAATCATACCGAAGCTTTCGTTCTAGACGGGCATCTGCCACATCGGCACTTGCTCTGAGAGATAACACGCTGCTGAGGTGACGTTTCCGATGCACCCAGAGCACAAAAGCGTTATCTTCTTCTTCCTAAAATATACCTGCGAATAAGAGGATGGGTATACCCTTCATCGGTGGAACCGGTGCACCACATGCTTGCGTGTCAAGACGCAACTTGTATTGACTCTGAGTCGTCAAGTAAGGTTGTAGGTACCTCTTACGAAATGTCTGTCGACTTTTAATCTCTTTAAGAGATGTGAGTTCAATGAAAATTGCCAAAGTTTCCGATGAACGGCCTGCCGTTTGGCGTATACATTCTTTCACGTTGGGTGGAGTAAATACAAAATTACGACGACTATCAAGGATTGCAGCAATCTTCTTATTGAGCTGAGCGTTCTCTCCTTGTTAAGTAGATAATACTGTTTCTCATTAAGCGGATTGCTAATTATGGCATCGCCAATTATAGATGTTGTATGCTACGCCGAGGGCGCGTTAACTTCGTCACGTTCGGCGACGAGGTTTGGTTATGTAAATATAATTGCCTTAAGCATATATGAGATGGAAATGCCCTTCTTGGAAGAGGACATTTGTATTGCTACCATAGTCCACTTCCTGCTCAAGGTCGAGATAAGACGAAAAAGTCCAAGACTTATGGATGGCAATGCCGTGATTTGGTCCTTTAACAACCGTGATGTTAAGCGCACATATCGTCCTCCTTATAGATAGGAATTCAATTGACGGTTAAAGGCAACTTTGGTCTGGTAAAAGAAGGTGTAACGGGTATACTTTACGTGTGGTTTACCAAAGGGACGTAGTCCCATTAAAGATGATATTCGTTCACCACATCAGTTGTTGGGGGCTGACGTGTGTCAGCCACCTAATTATGGGATATTTTATGAGGTACTGATTATAAGATAAGTGTCTTGATTAAGTACATTCGTCTGAGGTGTCTATCACTAAAAGAAGAAACAAAGTTCAGTTTTTCTTTTGATCCGTCAACGACACGTGTCTTGAGATCGTTAAAAGCCTAGCGTACGCCTTGTCATGGCAGCTACTATTATAGCAATCTGTTCTGTGATTCTCTAAATTGTATGTTTCCCGAATCAAAGACCGTAAGCTCTCGGAAATTGTTGTCTCTCTAAATTGGGCTCTTTAAACCAAAGTTGCTCTTATGGCGCTAAGTCTTCCTCTGACTTAAGGAGCTGTTCAGCTCCGCTACATGTCTCGTGAATGCGAAGCAAACAAGACCGAAAACGCTTTGATTAAATAACAAAAAGGATAGCAATATTCCTCACTTGCGCAGACGCCTATGTACGTATGTCTCATAAAGACGACTCGCTATTGTATAAGCTTTGAACATCAGGAACAAGTGCGCGATTGCGCGCATCGATGGACTGTACGATTCGAGTCTAAATATTTTCATAGCCGACTAAAAGCAATCTTGTGCAAAGCTAACTGTAGAACAATTGCAAACGATTATTAATTTAGTCACACTTGACGTTCAAAAACCGTTAAGATTGATATATTATCCTCAAAGCGTGTCTACAAACTAGCCAATCATGTTTTGTGATAATAAACTGAGGGGATTTAACCAGAAAATCGACGGAAGATGAATAGTAACCTTTTGGTGCCCATAAAGATAAAGCAAATTCACTTAAACACCATATTTTAGATTTCGTATCATCAAGAAGAATCATGAATGGTCATTTTTAAAAATAGAATGAATTATAAATGTTCCCGGGCGTCATTATTCTAGTGTTCATAACTGCACGGATCAACGACAATTGCTTGCTATGAACCATAAATGCTTAGCTTACTAGGCTTCTATCAACTAGGAGACGCTGTGATTTTTCAGCGATACTTGATTTGTTGGTATTTTAGGCACCATTAAACAGCCCCAAACAAAGCCGCCACCGTGCCATTTCACGCCCCTTTGGACCGCCTCTGGAAAGGCTTGAAGTATGGTAGTTTTTGCCGCAATAAACCGCTAGTTTCTAATGTGTGATTGCTGATCGATAACGTATGCACTCGATTCTGCTACGTTTGCATAATGCCGCGCATGAATTGGAACGCATCCTATGACCAATCCGCCACTGGTCGATTGTCTGTACCAAAAGATATCAGTGAATACGTGATTTTGGCAACCTTTTGTTAGGTTCTCTTTCATCGATGGGATGTTTTACGGATGTGACTCTTTATTTTGCGTTCGGAAGCCATCCCTATGATAATTTTCTATAATAATAATGAACCAATGGCCCAGGAACGCCTTCTTCTCCTTCGTCGATATCACCCCGTGTCCATCGTTTAAGAGTCATTGGTTGCCTTAAACCCATTCCTCATCTCCCTCCCTGTGACGCAAAATCGAGGAACCCATGCGTTACATGCTGCCACCTAGTTCAGAGAAAGGCGAATATTGTTGAGGTATAACGTTCCCAACATCTACTTGATGAATGCGAAAACGAATATTATGCAGTCGCGTCACACCCAACATCTCCTCAAGGTGCTGTTCATTTTGCCTTGATCATCAATCACCGCGGCTTCGAGAGATCTCGCTGCTAAGGTCTAACGACGGCTTGCGTGGTTCTTATGTCAAATATTAGCTCTGCGCACGACATTCTCAAAAAAAATTATGATAGATATTTGCACAATGAATCTTTCGCCGTAAATAGTGATTACAGATGAGAAATTGAGTAAAACATTAGATTCTGTAGAAGGCAGATCGATGTGACCGAAACATTGATATAGCCGGTGGAGCTTGATAAAGGCTTAGCAAACAATTAGCATTAGCCAATATTGAATGTCGAATACGCAACACATATTTCAACTTCATCTGGCTAAAAAGACGGATTCGTCGCATATTTTGTCCTTTAAATTATAAAAATAACATATTTATACCGCAAGACCAACATCATAGTTCGACGCGGACATTCTCGGTCTGTTTGGTACACGAAATGTTGCGATCTGCCTTTTAAGCCTGTGTTTAGGGAATTTTTAATCAAATGGGGTAATGTAATATATCGCTTGTATCGTAAGTGCACAACTTTTGTGCTACACAAAGCCTTTCTGAATTGTACAGCCTACGCTCAATTATTTTGTTCAATCAGCATTTTCTACATCAATACTTTTCAAGTTAGTGGTCTCGATGCTTAATTAGAAGTGCCATCGCATATTTGCAGCTTTAATATATACATTGATTTAAGGCTCACATTACAATTAGGTAGACATAGAGGGCTCATACGCTTTCAACGCCAAATCACAGAAATTGATGCCTGGTCTTTTTTCTCGCCATTTGATTGCATTGGGCACCATTAACCAGCGGTATATCGCAGGCGGACGGTCTATTTATTCTGGTTATTAGTGCCAACTCAACAATACCGCAAAATTTTTCGATTTTTATGCAGTGCTAAACAATTACAAAGTAAAATGTCGGACAAGTGAAGCACCTCAGTCTTCTCGTAACATTTGGTAGCTTAAACGCTGAGCAACCGGACAATTAAGCTTGATGCGTGTGCAACGATAAATCGACATTTAAATACCATAAAATAGCATAACAGAGCTTTACATCTTCTTTGATAGAGGAAGTTATGAACATTGACGAGCTACCTCGTTATCGACATAAACTCGACGTAATTAATCTTCTTCGCTCACTAATCTTCCAGCCATGGTATATTAAAAAGTACTACGGTTCGGTTTAATTAAGAGAACTAAGTGTTAATTCCCAAAGCCTTATTGAAGCTTTAACATTGTGATCGAAGGCAATGGCACAAAGCTGACCGTGCAGATCAAAGCATAGTATGAGATGGCAACAACGTATAGTACTTCGCCCTGTATCGCAAAGCGTATCGGTAACGATGGTATTGATCTACTGTATACATGAGCGAAAGTATCTACTTCCGTATCCACGTTGTGGTGGCAGTGGTCTTTGCCTCACCAGAACGCGGCTGAAACTTCATCGTGAGAAAAATGTATACTTTGGTCCTGCGTGTGATGGTCAGAGACTTTTCACTTAGCTGGAGACGGTACGTTTGTGTGGAAATGTAGCTGTTTCCTCCACTCAAAGATTACCTGCTCTTCGTCTCCGTGATAGAAGTAGATGCGGGGTTGTCATCGGTATCCACTTGCTCTAAGTTGGCCTCCTGTACCTCGACAACGCCCTTCCAATGTAACGCGAACGTTCGTCTTCTCCTTCTCTACAACTGTCATAGACTTGGCAACGGCTTCCATTTGCGCGGTAAGAGTTTTAGCTTCAGCCTCTCTAGCAACGTCAGACGCATCGCCATAGAAAACCATCTCGCCAATTGCAGCGGATTCGGCAAGGTCAATTGAGTCAGTATCCCGTCTCGGTCTCGACAATATATATATAAGATTTAAAATAAGGGTGTGAATCTAAGGAAAAGGGGGGTGAATTTTCCTATTTACTATATATATGAGAATTTTGGCGGTTTGAATGCCTCAGCCATTCAGGTATGCATGCCGTTTTATTTAGGGATTGTGGCAATTTTTTACCAGCCAATCACGGCGGATGCACAATAAGAGCGACAACAAAATCTTAGCAACGCGCGCACTTCTCATTACTCTCTCTATCTCTTTCTATCATTCTTCTCTACTTTTCTTATATTTCCATTGTTATGTCTTCCCCTTCCACCCCATATTTTGCCGCTTGTGCTCTGGAAGCCGAGCAATCCTTTGCCGCTCCACATTCAGCCTCTCACACCTGCGCTATCTATAACAAATTAGCTCAACTGAGCGCCCACAGGTACAATATGTTGATGAAGCACATTCCTATGCTTGGAGGCAGAAGGATTACTAACCAATAGTACGTTGATTTTTTTCTAATATGCGCCCAGATTGTCGGCTACCTGTTCACGCTATGTAAAGCAAAGCATACCATGGTGATAGGGAAGGATTTGGGCAGCAAATGTGGTGGTCTACGAATGAGTTGTGCTCCATGCTAGAACGGGTTACTGGCGTTGATAAAGAACAGGATTCTTAAGATGAAATATTTCGACAACGCAGTGCAAAGATCACAAAAGAGCAGAGTGACGAGATAGCGATGAAGCAGAGGGACAATCCAGCAATAAGGCAAAAAGATATCGCAACGTGGACTAACAAGAAGTTAAGCGTCGAACTCTCAGCCCGCAATTTCGAAAATATTCTTATCCTATATTTCAGGGTCTTCCGGAACTTTAACCAATTTGAAGAAACAGCGCATCTGCGAAATAAAATGTAATCCGAACATGACGCAAAAGCAATTGGCAGAATAAGCGAAACTCCACCTTAATCTCGCAAAAGCCCCAACCCAGCCTACCATCTCTTCATCCTTTAGAGAAAGAGAGAATTTATGGAAATAGGCCATTTCAAAAACAATTCTACGAAGCAAAACGTGCAGCTACGCTTTCATGAGGTCAAGACCGCATTATCCACCTGAGTCCTACAATTCCAGGCACGAGGCGTCTCGTCAACCGGCATTTTCATTTAACCCAAAGCGCGGAAAATTTATGAGCTGCAACACATTTTAGATCTTATTCAGCCGAAATTCTCAGATGATTGGTTGTAGTAATATAGAAAAGGCATGGCTTCCGCTGCTTCTGCTCGCATGTAGAAAGTGGGTCCGCAAATGTTACCGCTATTCAAGAAGCCCTGCCCGAGTTGCGAGCTATCACGGACAAGTTCGTTTTTCGTGAAATCTACAACATGGATGAGACTGGCCTATTCTACGCAATGGCACCCGATAGGACTTTTGCGGCTCGACAATTGGAAGACCGTTAGAAAGACAAAACGCGCTTCAATATTTCTTTGGCTGCGGATGGAAGTGACAAGCTGCCGCTTTAATTAATCGGCCATGCCAACAAGCCCCGATGTGTTGGCAAGAAGACTGGTTAGCAGCTTGGGTAATATTATCGCAGCAACAAGAAGGCCTGTATGACTTGTCTTTTTCTTTAAGGAATGGCTTGGAAGCTGGAAAGCAGGACAGCAAAACAAAGGCGAAAGATCCTGGTGCTGCCGGATAACGCTCCTTCTCATGTACAGTATAATTTATTGTTTAAACATGTGAATGTGATGTTTTTGCCTCATAACACAACATCTAAGGTCCAACCAATGGATAAAGGCATCATTGAAGCCTTTAAGCGTCGACATAGGAAATTCCAGCTGGAAGAGGCATTGTCGCGTGACGAAGTCGGTGAGAGGACATAAACAAAGCTAACCAACTGCAGGGCATACAGTGGTTGATCCAGGCCTGGCAACACGTCAAGGAGCGGTCCATTGCAAACTACTGGAAACACTGCGAAATTCTCAGCCAGAGGGTGTAGGATGAATGGCTAGTGGAGTTAAACCCCATGGGTATAGGCAGGGCTGGCATCGATGGCAGTGCCACTGCCATGGGGGTAAAAGGTTCGAGATGACCTTTACAAGCGGCCCCACGATAACATGGTCATTCTCCGCGTGCGTGACCCCATTGAAATTCCAATTCTTCATAATTCTAATAATGGAGAAGAGATTCATGAAAAGTTTACGGATGAGGAGCTGCTCCGCATGGCTGAAGAAATAAGTGATGCAGAAAGCATGGGTAGAGATGAGGAGGATACAACGCAGATTTTGAGTGCTAAAAATCTCCTGCCTGCCCTGCGCTTGGTGATCATGAATCTTGCTGAGGACCCTGTTTCTAACAGCCACCGTATTACTAAGCTTCGGTCTCTTCAATGAAAAGCCAGGATTCACCAAGAAAAAAGACTGGCTCAAGCAGATATCAGGTCATACCTAAAGAATCTCTTTAAAAACAGTATGATGATAATTTCCTATGTACATACATATTTCTTTATCCATATATTTATAATGAATTTTTATAAATAGGATATTAGGGAATAAAGAGTATTATATACTTGTATAGTAACAATATCGGTGGGTAACATATGTAATAAAAAAAGAAGAGATTAATCAGTTGTAAAATATATAATAATGGAGGGTCTACTGTATCTTAACCGCTGAGTAACACACTGAACATGTATGTCCTTCTTTCTTGTTTCTCATGGTCAACATACAGATAGAGCGGAATGCATATGTAAGACAGGATACTCTACACACGCGCAAGACATGCAACAACATGCTAAATGCCAATAACTTTGTCTTTCACCGTGCTATCACTCACCAAAGGCTTTGCTTATTGGGGTCACGATATATACCGCGTTTGTAACGGGGCACACCCTTGCGTGAACTTAACGCAAGGGATTCTGTGCCCCGACAGACGTACACGAGGCAAACGAGGAGGAGTAGATAAGGTAAAAGCAGAACTGTTATATTAATATAATTAATTCGTTTAACTACTGTCTCTCTGTTTGACTTAACTTAATTATACTAATCTAACTGAATGTATGACGACGTCTACTCACCACACATTGCGCGCGTCTTGCGGCGATTGGTGGGTTGATATCATCAAGATATCAACCAATGAATAGACGCTTGGTCGACCCATCAATATCACCACTATTGGTGATATTGTTAACAGGATATTCAACATAATATTCTTTATTTTCATTATCTCTCAAATGACAATTTCCATGTAACGGGCTGCTCCGTTACATCACCCCCCCTTCTTAACTGATAGTCACTGTGTGACTATCAAAATATGGTGGCCACCCGTTGGGCACCATAGGGACAGGGAGCACTTGTTGGATCCGTTACATTCACTTTTTACCCGACCTCGCATAGGCAACATGTCTATGCGGGGTGACGAAAGGCACGCACAGCCTGGTGCTGTGCCAGCCTCTGCGGCAGACGATTCGCCGTCTGCTGCTCCTTCTCCGCCTGCAGCTACAGGTGCTGTAGGTGCACGCGGTATCACACCGCGTGCGCATGATGACCCCGACGTTGAGGTCATCTCCTCTGGCGAGTCAGACGTGTCTGACCCGGGCGATGTTCCAGAGGCGTCTCGACTCACCGACGACGCCTCAGTATTCGCCAAGGCCACTGCCAAACGAACGGACTCGTGAGTTGCATCACAGTCTGTTCGGCCGTGATATTGACGAGGTGATCAAAGTGGTGAGGAGTATTACTCCTTACCCCCGCCGACTCGTGCTTCTACGCACGAGCGTGATGACGATGGCGTGAGCCGTCGTCAATCTGGGAGCCGTGGAACCGACAGAGGTACCACTGAGAAGCGTGATGAGTTGAAGCCGTGGCGTTTGCCCGAACGGCTCATCAATAGCTTGACTCACGCGACAAGCTAACCACCATCGGATACCTTTATTCGATGCGAGTGAGCTTCACGGCTTGAGTTCCAGCGCGAAGAACTTTCGCGCTAAAGAAGACTATTATCTCGATGTCTTTATTAGGCATTGATGGTACAACGGCAACCAAAAGCGTGACAAGGGCTCGTTTTCGGCGGCGTGAAACGCGTTCGTCCAAAATGTCAAGCATTTTGGACGGGAACGATGGCTTAAAAACTTGAATCGGTACGAATCAAGTTTTGATAGCGAACGCCAACTTGTGAAAGGTACCGGCTGCATAGTTTGTCGAGTGAGGCAGACATTCCTTGCCTCACTTGGGGAGATCCTTGTGCGAGCTGTGTTTACAACTCGCAGCGTGCACATAGGGACGTGTCTTCCCTAAGTTCGCCCTGGGGACGGGCACACATCTCGGCTGAGATACGGGACGCGATTGCAAGTTTGAAATCCGTCTACAAGCTTCAAAATCGCGTGTTTACCGATGGGCCCCAGGACCAATCGGATGGGTCTCGTTATAACGGTGGACGAGACCAGGCACACCCATCATCAGCTGGGAGCGGGGCTCCCAGCTGTTCCAAGAGGGTGGATACCCCCGCCACTGGACGAGGTAGCTCGTCCTTGATCCTAAATCGTCACAATGATTCAAGAAACGCTCCACTATAAAGCGTTGACCACCGTGCTAGTCCACCAAAGGATGTGGTGGAGGAGGAAAGACCTCCTCCAGAGCCCCAGGCCCACCATCTCGACCCTTACGAGATGGATCGCGCAATCGATGAATTGCGCGATTACTTGAAGCACGAGCGCGACCGGCGCTACGCTTTGACTGATACTGTGCGGAAGAACCGCAAGGATCACGAGACTGATCGGGCGAGGGATTGCGCCGAATATGCCACAGCGCAGCTTCAGGTCGAGCGGGATGTCCGCTCCCTATTCAACGAGCTGGCGACAGCTCGCGGGGAGATATCTCGGTTGAGTTCCGAGGTATCATATCTGCGCGACCAGACGGATCGTCTGGAGCGCGAACGCAAGAACTTGATGGATGTTCTTGAACGTGGGGGATATCTTCATCGGAAGAAGAAGGCTCGTACTGACAGTACGACCTAAGCCTCCCCACGTAAAACGTAGGATGCGTGCGCATCCTACGTGGCAATTTGAGTGTGTATGCATTGCCCTTGCGATGCAACACTCGAAATGGCCCAATGTACTTTGGCAGTAGTTTTTTACTGCCGACACTACTGACTGCATGTCCAGGTAAGTTTATCGTAGACAGTAGTACTAAATCGTTAACCTTAAATGAAAGAACATTTGCTCTTCCATTCTTGTCTGCGTTCCGTTTCTGACGGTCCACCGCATTTGCGATGGAGTCCTGAACGAAACGGACTACCGCTTCTCGAGTCAGCAAGAAGTTCTCTGCTGACTCTTTGTTTTGTCTTTCAGTGCGCTTCGTGCGCACTGCTAAGAGATTGCTCTCTTCTTCAGCGAGGTTGTCTTCTTCCTCGCTGGCATAATCGTTGGCGATGCTGAATATACCAGCTTCGTCATCATCATCCGAGTTAATAATAGCGTCATCGCTATTATTGAGGCGATCTTCTTCATCGATGTCGACTTGATCGACATCGGCATCATACGTGACGACGTTAGCGTCGACACGTGATGAGCAAGAGCCAAAACGGTTTTTGCTCGAGCGAGTCCCTCCCCCCTTTATCCAAGAGTCACACTCTAGAAGGTAGGGCACACTTGGATGGCGAAGGCCATTCACGTAAAACGGTGTGTGCTGTGTTGAAGCATGCACCGAATTATTGATGGCGAATTCCACCATGGGTAGGAATTCGCTCCAACTCGGAAACGAGTGGACATATCCTCGAAGGATCTCTTCTAGGACACGGTTCGCACTTTCCGTCTGACCATCTGTTTCGGGATGGTCAGAAGTGGACATCTTCAATCGTGTTCCGAGAGCACGGAACACGGTTTCCAAAATTCCGCCGTAAATCGAGGTTCACGGTCGGATACGAGTTTACGTGGCAACCCGTGGAGTCTAAAGACCGTGTCGAGAAAGACACGAGCACAACCTTGAGCCGTGATGGACTCGGGCACTGCAGCATGATGCACCATCTTGCTGAACAGATCAACGAACACAAGAAAGCCATTATTCTTGTAATCGTCTTCGGAAACCCGAAGACGAAGTTCATTGAAACGGACTGCCAGCACTCTGCCGGGACCGGTAGAGGCTGCAATGGCGCACGGGATGAAGGACTAGGCTTCACCCGTTGACAAACTTCGCAAGCACGTATGTACTTGCGAACAAACTGATACTGGCGGGGCCAGTAAAAGTCGCGACTTACCGTGAGGTAAGTCTTTTCTCTACCACGATGGCCACCTGTTGGGGCATCGTGACATTCATACATGATGCGTAATCGCAAATCATTATGAGTGGGGACGACGACACGAGGCGCGTCGCCGTCAACGGCTGTATAGTACATTAATCCGTTGCGTGTACTATACCGATCCGATGAGGATCGGTACAAAGCCGGTAAATCCTTCATGGATTTACTGAATGGATTCACCAGATGATCCATCAATCGCAGAAGATCCTTATCTTCTGCTTATGCCTTTCGTACGTCGTCAAGTAAACTTGACGACGGGACACTGACTGGCAGTGTCGCAACAGTTGGCTTATCCTCACTGTTTGGTTATGCGTCCGGCTCGAAATCGGGCCGGCGTGAAAGAGCATCAGCGACGACGTTTAGTCGTCCTGGTTTATACTCCACGGAGAAGTTATACTCCGCGAAGAAAGACAGCCACCTCGCCATCCTTTGCGAGAGATGTGGGATGTTTACGGCCGTGCGTAGTGACGCATGGTCGGTATACACGATGAACGGTCTATCTCCCAAGAGATAGACGCGAAACTTAGCCAGTACATATTTCATGGCAAGGAGTTCCTTGTCATGCACTGGGTAATTGCGCTCAGCGGCTTGCAGCTGACGCGACTGATAACAGATGACGCGCTCCGCGCCATCTGCATCGAACTGCATTAACGCACAGCCGATTGCAAAATCGCTGGCGTCACAGACCACATAAAATGGTCTCTCCTGATCTGCAATCGCCAAGATCGGCGACTGCATCAAGCTTTGCTTGATACCTTTAACCGACGCTGGCACTCAGCGTTCCATGACCACTTGACATTTATCTTGAGCAAGCAAGAAAGATGAACAGTCATCCCGGCGTAATTGCGCGAATACATGTGCAAGTACGCCGCTAAGCCAAGGAACTTCCTTAGCCCCTTGACATCGACTGGCACTGGCCAGTCGGTGATCGCCTTGATCTTTTCGGGATCAGGGCGTACGCCGTGTTTACCCACGATGCACCCAAGAAGTGGTATTTCGCTAGCCGCGAATATACACTTCTTGAGGTTGGCGTACAACTTATATTTGCGCATAAGTTGACGAACCTGACGAACGTGAGTTCTGTGAACTTCAACGTCCGTCCTTTCATCCATAGCCCGACTATGGACGAACACATCGTCGAAGTAACTCGGTGCGAAGTCTCGCACCGGTCTTAACAGATTTGTAACACATCTGTTGAAAGTAGCAGGGGCATTACTCAGCCCCTGTGGCATCACTAGCCACTCCCACAGCATCCCGCTGGGGGTACTCACTGCCGTGAACGGGACGTCCCGTTCACGCATCAGGATCTGATAGAAGCCATCCATCAGATCCATGGACGAAAAGATGGTACTCTTTGACATACCATCTATGATTACGTCCTTCCTCGGTATCGGCGTCCGAGCCGGTACCGTTGCAGCATTCAAATTGTTGAATGCGTGCACTATCCGCCATCCTCCTGTGGCCTTTCGCACACAGAAGGTCAGAGAGCTGTGAGAGGATGTTGATTCCCTCACATGGCTCGCTGCTAAGCGATCGGCAAAGAACTTGTCGATCGCTATCACTTGTTCACGAGGCAGTGGCCACTGCTTCATGACACAATATTTCGAGCCCGGTTTGAGCTCGATATCGTGTCTAGTGCCTTTGTCCTTAGGCAACTCGTAACATACAGATCTAGGAAACACATCCTAGAATTCGATCAAATCCTTATAAAAATGATTTGCATGAAGCGACTCCCAGGATTGAGACGTGTATCGCTCGATCCGAGTCATCGAGGACACTTTCGTCCATCGATGATCTGCTGAGAACCCGTTCGTTCTCAGCAAATACTGTTGCCGACCGAATATCGGCCACATACTCATCCTCTGTGACGAGTATGCAGATCTGCTTGACTTTGCCACTACGCAGATCACGCAAGAACCGTTTCGGTTCTAGTGTTGGCAACTGAGTTATCTCCGAAGTCAACTTCGGTGGCACAATCAGATCAAGCGTATAAGCGCCTACACTTGATCCGTCATTATACCAAGACGTTCAACGTCTCGGTTTCTTCCTGGGAACTTGCTTCCACAGGTTGCTGAAGGCCTAGTCCTTCAGCTAGTGACTCTTGAGGAATTCCTTCCTCAAGTACGTGGGGACTTATTCTCTCGACGTCTTCCGACTGTGGCTGTGCAACCACAGTGAGGTACCGATCCTCTATGGTCGATCCTCCAGTCGACCTAGGATTTTCATGTTGCCCCTTGGGGACAACAGACTTCTTTCTTCTAAGATGCTGCCCGCTAGGCATGCATCCATGTCCCGGTCCACTCGACTTATTCAAGTGGTGGACCTTCGGCTCCGCCTGTACTTCCGTACAGCCGCCGGGAGCTTGCTCCACAGTGTAGTGATCAACTACACTGCGATCTTGTGCGGTCGTGCGAACGACCGAACCGCAAGTGAGGCCATCGCACTCACTCGCAGTACATCCACACGCTTGTGGACGCTCCAAGACGTTCATCAGATGGCCATCTGATGAACAAGAGGCAGGCATCTTCACGGATCGATGCTGCCAGCTCACCCTTGGCTCGTACTTTCTGAGCCAAGGTAATCCCAGGATGACATCAAATTTGTCATCCAGATCTAGTACGATGTAATCATCATCGTACTGTTTGCCCTCTAACGTGTAGTGGATTCCTACTACACGTTTCTCAACGGTAATCGATGCGCCTGTTGCAAGGCGCACCGTCATCCTCGTGAGGGGAATGTCGCGCTCAACGAACTTGAGCCTACGATCGTCCAGTGACTGGCGACGGACAAAGTTGTTCGACGCCCCACAGTCTACTAGGGCACGAAGCGACAAATCATTTGTCGCTTCCAACTTCAAGGTGATGAGCGAAACGTCATCACCAGGTGCAGAGACACACAATGATTGTGTATCTGGAGCAACTTTCGTCAAGAGATTTGCAAATTCTCTTGAGGTTGCTGGATCAGTAGGGCGCTCCGCCCCTACTGACCCCGACCATTTTTTGATGGTCCGTCTCGCTGTTGCGGCTTCGCAACAGCGCTGGACCCACGCCCATTGCCCTTTCTGGCGAATGGTCGTCCATTTCGCTCAGTAATGTTTGGTACTGGACGTGGAGCACTACACTCGTATGCGTAGTGCCCTAACTTCTGACAGCGATTGCACCTCTGCAATCGCTTGTTGTTAGAAGAGCGAGGTCTCTCGCTCTCAACATAACAGAGGTCCATTGGTTCTGGACCTCCGATCTCTTGTCGTCTCGGTGGACGATAAGAGTTTGAGCTAGCATGAGCCTGTCTCATGCTAAAGTCTTCCTGTTCCGCGGCTGATATCGCTTCTTCAAGCGTATTCAGCTCAAGGCGGAACAGATGGCTCCTGACGGGCCCTTCTGCGAGCCCTTGCATGAACACCGTAATCAACGTGTGTTCATGGACAGGGTTGGCAGTTATACTACTCGCAAGGAGTCGTATATGTTGTGCGTAAGCGTGCACATCACGCTTACCCTGCTTGAGTTTCAGGAGCTCTGAACGAGCCCTGAACTCAGCACGTGGCGGCTCAAACGTTTGTCTGAGCCGGGACTTGAAGTCATCTAGCGACCTAAACACGTTTGGGTCGCTACTCTCGAGTCCCAGGGACCAAGTTTTGGCACGCCCTGCCAAGTGGGTCTGAGCAAATGTGAGTTTCATTTGCTCATCTTCGACACAACGAGCCCTTAGGGCTCTGTCGAGTTCGACAAACCATAGTAACAGGGAGTCCTCCGGGACTCCACTGTACTTGGAGATGTCAACTTTTATGACCTCGGGACGACGCGCATGCGCCGTCCCGCCCACAGCAGCATGGAATTGCTGCTGTCTCAACAGCTCCGTCTGTTGAGCACCGAGTTCTCTCAACTGCTCGGCCTGTTGAGAGCCTTGCTGGTGAAGCAAGGCTACTTTCTCCCTCTCGAGAGCAAGTTCATTTTGAATGAACTTGGCTATAGCGGCATGTTTTTGGTCTCCGTCTAGAGACTCCAACATGGCGCTAATGGCGAACTCGCCTAAGGTAGAACTCATTCGTTCTACCGCAATCCATTCGATGTCACTCGAATGGCTAAACCCTTCACGCGTGGTGTGAAAGGTCTCTTCATCATCCAACATGTTCATGTTGGATGTTGTGGTCCTTGGAAGGACTACAAAGTGCTACCAGGTGTAACGGGGCACACCCTTGCGTAACTCAACGCAAGGGTTTTGGGTGCCCCGACGGACGTACACGTGGCAAGCGAGGAAGCGTAGGTAGGGTAAAAGTAGAACTGTTATATTAATAGAATTAAATCTTTAAACTACTGTCTCTTCGTTTGACTTAATTCAATTATACTAATATATCTGAGTGTATGGTGACGTCTCGTCACCACTCATTGCGCGCGCCTTGCGGCGATTGGTGGGTTGATATCATCGAGATATCAACCAATGAGCAGACCCTTTGGTCGACCCTTCAATATCACCACTTTGGTGATATTGTTCAAAGAATATTCAAATTAAAAATTTTTATTGTCAGTCTTTCTTTAAAGTGACAATTCCATTTAACGGGCTACCCCGTTACAGCGTTCTTACATCACCTTAAACCGCACACATGTGACGCTCAGACGACGTTTAGTAGTACTTTGTATCAAGTCTAGTGGTGACCACAACATGAGCTTACGCAACTATGCGCTCATAAACATCTCGACAATCATTGACCGAAATGATGTGCACGCATGACCTATTGCACGAATATTGCAACTGGACCTCGCAATGCCGCAGATCGCTCTTAGAAACCTGTTACAATCGAACGAAAGTGACGAAAACCTTGTTCAAATCGCTGATGGTGTAGTACAAGCGCCTTGCAGCTAGCACTGCACCAACAGCTGCTTCGTTCGCGCAGATAGGCAACGATGGCAATCCGACGTTGAGTCTTTTAAGACGAATCACCCGTGTAACCGGATCTATTCACCGTCAAACTTTGTTTTGGAACGTTCATAACAACACTTCGAACTAGAAAATTTGGACAAGTAGTGACGCGATAGGAGAAACGCAACACACCATCTGGTTCCCATCCTGTTCTGTGCGTGCTGGCTACAGCTGTGGATAGGCTACAGGAGCCCAAATTTGGGGAATAGAGCCAGACGGTCGCGCCAGCAAGCTCGTCTGTGGAGGCAATGTGCTCTGTGACACCATCCGTCTAGACCTTTTTCGCCTACAGTTTTAAGATCAGAGCGCCTTCCTCACTTTTGAATTTGATTCGCAAGCAACTTCGCATCGCTAGAGCCCCTGTTTTTCACCAACCGACACACTTTCTACCACTATGGTCAAAATCGTTTCGCTCCTCGTGCTCGCGCTCGTCGTGTCTGCTAGTGGCAACGCCCTGTCGGCGCATGTCTCTGCAGAGTCGACCAAGGCGACGCCGTCGGACCTGGACGCATACGCTCCATCGAAATTGAAGAACATCAGAGGTGCTGAAGAGGGAGACAGTAATGACAGTAATGACAGTGAGGAAAGGGTCAAAGCTCTCACGAACGTGGCGGGCGATGTAGCAGACATGGCTATGCCACTCTTGGCCAAAGCGGTATCGAATAAGCAAACTGCTGGAACGTCGGGATGGTGGTGGCTAAAATTTATGGCTAGTGAGAGTCCGGAAGTCAAGGCCGTCAACGCTGACATCGAAAGTACAATGGATATCTTGCTTCGCTTGACAACGAAGGACCAAATGCATGAATTTAAGGAGCTTGTCCGTGCTAAAACCTCTCCGTCTATATACCTGAAAGCCCAAATGAGAATCCTTGAACGAGGCCTTGGTCGTGGAACCGCCGATGAAGCTGTGCAAAAGACTAAAGGCTATGGAGCATACCAAGAATGGATTGAACAACATGTGGAGCAGCTGCAAAAGGTACAAAACTCACTCGTTAAAAACGGGTAAGTCAAGGAGTGGCGTGTTGTTAAGTTTGGAGACTTATCGAATCTTAATTGTACGAATCAATTTCGCTTCCATTCTCATGTTGTTGCCCCTGATCGGTTGCTGATGTAACTCGTGATGACTGGTTTTACATGGTTGTGCATCCTCAGGTTCCGATTCTTTAGTCCACACGTCCGTCTGGGCATCATTGCAGTGTCGTTCTGGACACCGTCTTGCCCTACACATGCGAAACTCGGCTGTGAGGTAGCATGTAGCCAATACAAGTCTCGATTCTCGCTCAGCATGGCAGCGAGTGAGAAGTCCTGTCTGCCAACCGGTAACGCGGCTAGACACTTCTCGGTCAATGTCTTCTGACACTTGCGTGCACGCGCACGAGATAAATGAAACATTCCGTTGCGCCTTTCGCAGCACCGGGTCTGTACGAAGTGGACGTCGTTCAAACCGATGGCAGAGTGTTGACGGAGAAGATTGAGGTCGAAGCTGTGGGTTCGCTTGGAGAAGTAGAAGGCCGCGAGCAGGCTGGTCTCGACTGGCAGCACCTGTTCGTGGACCGCTCTCCTGTGTCGGAGGCTTGCCGCGGAGTACTGACGACGCTGCACTTGTTGGGTCTGGACCACGTTGTGGCGAGACGTGACCTGTCTGCTATCCAGAAATGGTTCAAGCAGAAGGATGCCGAGGAGTACGTGGACACGGTGTTCCGCCTAGCTGGTTTCAAGTACGCGGTGATGACCAACATCCCGTTTGAACCGGAGGAGGCCCGACACTGGCTGGTTAATCCAGCCACAACCACGCCGCCGCCTGCATGGTCGTGCAAATACTTCCGTTCGGCTCTGCGGGTAGACCAGATCCTGCTTGGCGATTGGGCGTCCATCAGCCCGACGCTGGACGTGTTCAAGTTATCACATACGCTCGCGGGTGTACGTTTGCTTCTGGAGAAGTGGGTCGACATTATAAAGCCCGAGTACTTCATGGCTAGCGTGCCCATTTCCTTCGAGTACCTGGATGAGAATGCGTCTGCTTCTGCTGGTACAAATGAGCTGCCTGATGGTGCGGAAATGCTGCTCCAAGTGCTGCTGCCGCTGGCTGAAAAGAAGAAGCTGCCGATTGCGCTTAAGTTTGACAGCGTGCGTCCGATTAATGCTCGTTATGGTGTGGCTGGCGACGGAGTGAAGCCGAGCAACGTGGACTTGTTGATCAAGCTGTACCGTAACTTTCCCAAAGTAAAGTTTCTGGCCGCGTTTGTCTCGCGCGTGAACCAGCACGAAGTGACCGTGGCGACCAACAAGTTCCGGAACCTGCATCTGTATGGCTGCCGGTGGTACTGCAACAACCCGTCGATCATTGAAGAGCTCACACGGATGCGTATCGAGATCCTGCACAGCGTTCACGAGCCAGCACTCGGACGCGCGTGTACTGGACGAGCTCATTTACCAGTGGAGCCACTCTTGTTATGGGCTGAGCCCGTTACATAAATATTGGTACGAAATTACCAATTTTTGAATATTATCTTTTTTGATTAATTCAATCAACATCACCCGAGAAAAATGATGTTGGCGGAATATTACCTCTAAGGGCAATATCCGATGAGGGGTCCACATCTTGGTTGATGTACCGTGTACATCAACCAATTTAATTACCAATCGCTGCTGGACGCGCGCAATGGGTGGTGGACAGAAGACCCACATAGGAGATAGTAGTTTAATTCAGTTAGATTAAGACGAAAGATGATTTGGTAAGAAAATAACTATATTAAATAACAGTTCTATTTTTCCCTCGAAACAAAGCTTCGAGGGAAAAGTAAATCTGATATTTAATATAGTTATTTTCCCTCGAAATAAAGCTTCGAGGGAAAAGTAGAACTGTTATTCAATATAGTTATTTTCTTACCAAATCATCTTTCGTCTTAATCTAACTGAATTAAACTACTATCTCCTACGTATTGTCTTGGTCGCGCTTCCTCATGACACGTGTACGTGAC
Organism: Hyaloperonospora brassicae; assembly: GCA_947650285.1. Taxonomy (NCBI): domain Eukaryota; phylum Oomycota; class Peronosporomycetes; order Peronosporales; family Peronosporaceae; genus Hyaloperonospora; species Hyaloperonospora brassicae. The sequence continues at coordinate 14,672 of CANTFL010000226.1, read as the reverse complement.
GTCAGCGGCACACAACCTTGTGTTGAATTGACAAAAGGCGTGGCGCGGTTCAGCAATTCGACAAATAGCAAAGCAATATATTTAGAGAATTGCTAAATTCACACCCCGTTTACTTAGATTCACACCTTTCTTCAAATTCATATAACAAAATCCCTATTCATTTTATGATTTGATTTCTGACAAAGGTATTACTCAATAATCTAGGCCATTAATTGGTAAGTAATACGTAAGAAATACATTAGATACTACTCGCGCTTGTGTCTAGCTCCTCCAGCGTTTACTGATAGGGGACCACGCAATAACATGCTTCCTCCTCCCGAGGTTGAGTATGCCAGTCGGTAGCAACTTATGGATACTGTGCAGACGATCGCACGTGGCCAAGGCTATGTTGTTACGATTAAAAGTTCGATTGCAGGAAAGCGTGTCTACCTTAAATGTGATCAACGTGCCGTAAACGTACCAAAGGTTGGAATAGAGCGCCAACGCCAGACCAGCTCACGCCGAATTAATTGCCCGTTCCTTTTAAGTGAAAATTTCTATATATAGGATTTTGAAGAAATGTTGTGAATCGAAGGAAAAGGGGTGTGATGACGCCCGTAGCCAAGTGGCAGAGAAAGTACTCGTCTTTGTCCAACGGCGATTCCGAACCTTTTATATATATAAGATTTGAAGGAAGGGTGTGAATCTAAGAAAAAGGGGTGTGAATTTAGCAATTCCCTATATTTATGATTATAAAACATCTTTTTGATTGAATGTGGTTAACAAATATTTAACCATCTCAAGGTAAACATAATACGAAGTCTGCATGTAGACTATAATTTTGAAGTTAAATATATGTAGAAATAGCATGGGCAATGTATACCGTGCACAGGTATGATACAAGTGGCATACTGGTAACTTTTTTTAATTTGATCCAACATTGATTTATTTTGCATTAAACCCAATCAATTGATCACCCCAGCCGGTCAATGGTGCAAAAAGTTCCAATCATAATACGACTTTTAAATTGAAACTGCAACAAGCTTATGTAATTGCTATAGACCATGATAAGTATACAATCAACTCTGCTTATATAATGTTTTGTCGTTGTTTATATGTACGTTAAAGAAAATTATGCTAGCACTAAAACGTAAATATCTTAAACCTGCACATTATCTCTCTCTCTAAATATATAAATATATCTGTAAGCAAGTCATGAATAAATGTAGTCATTTTTGAAGGTTCGCGAAATGAAATTTTCTTAAATAAAACCGCCCTTTTATTATTTAACCACTACTCCAGACCTATACACCCCCATAAGTGTTATTAGTATGACGACACTTATCAATCGTCATTTCTATGCATTTATTTTGCTAAACGTTCGCACCCTGCAGCTGCACCAAGTGAATCACAAAAATTTTAACTTGTTAATTAAATCAATTTCGCACAAAAGAAATTTTTATCTTTCTTATAGAAAGCGTCTTAAATTAAAATTTTATAAGTGCGAATATTTACACCACTGACCATAATTGTTGCAATTATTAAACATTTAGGGTGTGACTTGCATTGGAACCAGTACAACTATGTATATATATGATCTTGCTCTCGCAAGGCAATTTATTAAAATTTGCACAACGCGAGGCTTCACTCGTTATAATACTAGACATTGTATTTTTTCTGCTATTGTCTCTATTCATTTCTAAGAAAATTATCAATCATTGAAAGGCAAATTATAGTGTACAATCGATAATTTGTTGAAAAGGAGAATAAAAAAGCCCCATATTAGGCACGGAAATAGAAAATGCCCCAGATAATTGACAAAAATGCTACACGTCCATATAAAATCATTTTAATGTGGTACACAAAAGTGGAATCATGATGCGGCCACACTTGATTTACGTAAGCGCAGCACATCGATACAAGTCCTTGTTCTGGTTATGTTAGTTCTCAACACAATTTGTATGAGCCGTATGCATTTTGCTATATCCTCTCACTAAAGGATCTGGAAATTTAAGGTAAAAATTGCTCAAATACCATCGTTTCATTTCAATTGTGTCATTAGACTTAAACGCAGCTCGTTAATGCAGCACCACACTCATCTTTTTCTAGATATACACACACGCACACGTGCACTGTCCGTCATTAAGCACCAGCACGCGCGCGTTGCGGGCGTTCGTGCACTCGACCCCATCCACTGCAACGACTTCATCTCGTAGCAGAAGATCTACTTGTAGCAGCATCTACAGAACAACGACAGCAACCACGGCACCTACAACAACAATAGCTGCATAAATAGCAGTAGCAAATTTCACTGAGTACCCCCTAAGCACCCCTAACACTACGGTATCCACTAATTTGTTGATTATTGGTATGTCGGTTATCCACACCATTATCTATCAAATGTTTTGTGGGTTTTTTAGAGATCAAAATGATGGCTTTCGAATTCTCGATCAATCCTCTGCACGACGATCTTCTCTTCTCTATAGCGCACAAGAATCATGTTCGAGTCAATTGTCATGCAGAAACGCTTGCCCATGATGGCACTTACATCTCGTATCGGGCAGCATGGGCCTTTGCACCGCATATGATTACACACAAAGCCATCAGCAGCAGCAAGTGAGTCAACAGCCGTTTTGATTGACAAATTACCATACGCCTCATCAATGACCAACCGTCGCATTATAGCGTCTGTCTGAGACTACGCAATTTATGCGCGGTGACAATCGTCTTCCCCAACGAGCTCACAAACGCGTCAACGCACAAGCGCTCATTTCTTGCAGACCAAATATGGTCATAAATACTAATCTTGCGATTGTCCGGCACTGCTGCATTGTCAACGGTCGACCGCAGCAACGCCGAGCGCCTGAGCAGGTCAAAGACACATTTCACTTCCACAAAAACCAAAACTTCATCCAGAGATGGAATTTAAACAAACACAAGTACCTAAATGTGTGTATGTGGCACCTGCTCACCTGGTCGAGTCGCGGTAAAAAAAGTTGAATATAGAACCAAATTTAGCAAAGATCATACATCCCATCTATCACTTATGTAAGGGTTAGGATCCCATGATCCAATACCGCGATGTGTATATTATCCGGATATCCATTCATTAATTATTGAGCACGTCTTAATGATGGTATGCATGTATTCTTGCTAAATATAGGTACGTCTCGATAAGTATAGGTAGTGGTGTATCGGATTTTATCAAAGCTATAATTGATGATTTATTGAAAGTTGATGTCAGTCGTTGTATTTTCATTCCTAATTTCTCACCAAATTGAAAGAAATAATTCATCTCGGCAACAAACCTTTCGATTTATGACGTAGAGATCTATTTAGGTCATCAATAAGTTTGAAATACATTCTCAACCTATCGAATGCGCATTTTCATCTATCAAATTAAAATTTATGGAACAACATCGTTTATTGTGGTCTGTTCAATATGTAAAATATTGAACGCGGTAAGGAATCGTACATATATTGTACGTGAGAACAAAATCGGAACGTTAAGGGTTTTGATATATCTGGTAGGGCTAAAACCAAAACTATATAAAGTTTACCGATTAGTGTTTTGTAGGATAAGTAGAATTATGTCCCTAATCTGTCAGATTATGCATTTAAAAAAATTCCTATATATTTAAATGTATATATATTTAATATTCGAATTTGTAATCATTGAAATATAGAGAAACAATGTTTACCACATGATACTTGCGCTTCAACGGTGAGGACCGCAAGTCTGTCAAACATTCGGATCACCTTCCAAAAACTGATACAATTTGGTATGATCAATGTATCTGCTAGGTTACAGCGAAATATCCTATCTCGTTTAAATATAAGATACTATTTTCATTATGATTTAAGACGCATACAATACTGTTACAATGCCAAAGTCGGCCACATGAAATTTCCACCAAATCCAAATCACACCATGGATAAAAAACGACCATCTACAATCTTTCTGTAAATCACATTATTGTTTGATGCACAAGTTGGAATGGATGTGATCTGTGAATTTCTTTTTTAGATTAAGTTTGAGTTTAATGCAAAAAAGGCGGGACATATCGACCACGGTTTTGATACGAATTTCTATATTAAAAAGACACAGCCGGTCATATTCGAAAGTCATACTGATGATGTTGAAAGAGATATGCAAGTATAAAATTTTACAAAAAAGGTTTAATCCGTAGTCTAATCTGAGCAACAAGACAATAATATATTAAACATATCGTGCTACATTAATAGGAGCAATATAATTTAAAAAAAACATGGCACTAATATGACTGCTTGAAATGTAGATACAATCGCTACGTCGTATGGATTTCAGCCTAGACGATACCGCTATACCTCGACAAAATCTATTTATTTTTTTACTTGTTTAATTAGATAGGACTGTATACAGCCATATAAATGAAGTGCCAAAATATGCATCCTTTATGAGAATGTGATTTTTCCTGTGGTAAACATTTGACTCAGATTATCATAGACGTGTAGACGGATATCTTTGCATTACTTAACTTCTTTAAGCAACAATTGTGTATTCCGACAACATGTATTTAGCTCACAACAAATTCAATAAATTGGATTTTCCAAAATCATTTGTTGGATTCGTCAGGAACGACAATCTTTTTTGCTGTTCTGGTCTCTCAATCGAGACCGTCTCGAGAAACAAACTAATTTTGTGTGTTTTGCGGAGCAGAAGTTGGTTGTACACCTTTTGATGAGCTGACGACATATTTTCAGCAGCTTACATTTCGATAATATTATTTTGTCTTCGCGAATTCATACGTGATGACTATTCTACACCTAAAACAAGAAGAATGCTCGACAATTGCGATGCCGTTACATAACTTGAGGTATAAATAGGTATGTGTAATTAGCGATCACCGAAAGGCATATAAAAATGCTAGCTCGCAAATTGATATCTTCCGCCATTCTCGATTGTTTGTATATTTCTGAAAATTTTACATCTATAAAGCAATCGTAAGATGGTAGCATATGTAGACAAGGCCCATTCGATACCGATTATTGTCTGTCATGCAGAGTATCGACCCATAATATTTAAAAATATTAGGTATTGAGGGAACAATGTTTGTTCATCAGTCAGTCCATCATTCTGTAGTTAATGTAGTTATATTGTAATATCAATCTTATGCAGCATATGTTGCCCTCAAACTAACCCGAATCTGCTAAATACAGCTATTCAAGCTCAAACAAGCCTTACGGTTTTGTACATTGCCGCGTCTCCGGCAGTAGTTACAAAGACCTTATTTTTATAGCGCTATTAAGAATACAAATTATACAAAATTTCTTGAAGCCTGATTTCGCTAAATCAGTCCAAATATTGAAATAGACTACGGGAGTACTTACAACGATCTTATATATTAACGTGGAGAAGTTGAAAAAATGCGACTTTCTTAAACCATTAGCGTTTCCTTTTTATGTGTTTTCTTGTGGCCACTATTCTGTTCGATAATGTTTGCTACATCGTAATTTTATCTCGCATTCAAAATTTCAAATGAGTCTATATTTGCTTCCATATAATCAAATCAACAACTTTTAATGCTGCGTTATAGGTATTATTTACAGACCTTAATAACAATTTTTGCAATGCATCTGCTTAAGTGGTGTAATTGCTATTCTGTGAGTACCCCGTTGCACCAAATGTTTTCATTTTATTTACTGCAAGGACCAATGGTGATTAATAGAAAGAAAGCAAGAAAACAAACACCCACAAAACTAATATAGGAAAAATTTATGATCGACCATAAGTGAAATATGTACTCACGATGGGTACGTAATATCGTCCTTTGTTCGATTATAATGGCTGGCTTATACATTACCATTTCAATAAGCACCGATGAGATATTATATTTGTATAAAAAACGTCATATCGCTGCTAATGCGTACGATTTGAGAACGATAAATGCTGAATAGACGTGTAAATTGCGATAGATTCAAGAGCGAAATTATGCGTTTGTTGTTTAAGTTAGCTGAGCTTATTTGGTACAGGTTCAACCAAACATATAGATAGAGTGTGCAAAAAAATATAATCAAGAAGGGTCAAACACACATTTGAGAAATTCGATCGAGGCTCAGAATGTTTTTTGGTCGGTTAATAGAGTCAATTGTGCGCATCTTAATTATAAAATTTATCTGGTATTAAAAAGAGAACCAACAATTGGGGTTGTTTAGAGTTAACTGATTATATAATGGCGCCACACTAGCCCCTTTTTGTTGATTACAACAACAAAAAAGTCATTGATGACCGAGTGGTACATATTACGTGCTATTTAGATGTCGGGTGACGACGTATGAACCTTTGTTCGTATAATTACTTCCTCAGCACGAAAAATTCGTATTATCTATATAAAAATATATATCACGTCACAGCTTTGATCAAATAAACCAACCAGCATAAGCAGTTTTGTTCAATGTGACAAATATAATCTGTTAGAATTGTGTGTTTGCTCAGTGTCTGGTCTGCTTAAATCGACCCTTGTGGCCAAGTGAAAGGCGCTGTCACCGGAACCAGGAGGATCGTGGATCGATACCTATGCTAAAGATGTACGATTACACATCACCAGAGACTGTCTGGTAATGTCTGATATAGTAGGTCGTAATTGTACTCGAATATACCTCAAAACATTTATATTATTCACTCTCAGTGTCCGGCTGCACTACGTGTCCGTATATATCTGTATGACAGCCTGCTATACTACCAATAGTAACTCATTTTCTCTCTACTACATTTCATTTCCTAAATTACGGTTTGCCTTTCTGTCCGTTTGAGCTGACACAGGTCTGGACTCGAGCAAAATGCTCGCCCTGTCCTCGAAATACTTTGACACCGCTCTATATCCTCCTAATATGACCGATACAATACTGCCGAGGTGACAGCTTACATGACTTTATTTTCAAATCATAAGGTCAAGATAACGAAATAGTATCAACGTGCTAAGAATTGATTGATAATGCCGGTTGAAAAGCAGGATCAAAGGGTCAAAACTTCTTTCCTTCATGTTGCGAATGCCCAAAAAGCTGAAAACGATTTCACTATTCATTATAAAAGGGTTTATAAAATATATGCGCGGATGCACACTACTGATCTTATGAATGTGCACATTCTGTCATAATACACATAATGATGACAATTCGTGAATTCCCGACATGTCATTTTCATTCCCATTCTGTATCGTTTGTTATTTCTCTAAAGAAGAGATACTGCTATCCATATCTCTACATTGCAATTTTTCATCGAACGCAACTAGACGCACACTTTTGTGTCTTACTGTAAAGTTTTCGCTTTTATTAATTGTCATTAAGTCAATGTTGTTGTTTTTTCGCACAAAATCTTAACGTCAAAGTATATGAATAAAAGAACTTCGGCAAAAATTTTGTCCCTCTAGCACTCCGTAATAGGCGCTTATGGCGTATTACACGCCTTGTGGTGTGGTCTAATATATTTGTGGTATTGAACAAGTTTATATAATGGGTGGCGGATTGGAGTAAGTCAATTTCCTTTTGTTAATTTTTTGGATTCATCGCTCTTTTAAACCCCATTCGTGTACCTCTCCCTGGGTCAATACATAGCATTAGACCGAATTGTTATAATTAACATTACCTTATTTGAATCTTGTCTAGTTGCCAAACCTTCTCTATTACCCAATTGGAATCAGAAACGTACCCCGCACGAAGGACAATGAATTGCGATATAATGGATCTTATAACAACATAAATAACATAATAAGTTGTATTTTTCATTTGAAAAAAACATCAGGCTTTTAATAATCACATCAAAATTAGCTTGAGCAGTCCGAGGTTGTTCTTTACTACAATAGACCTAAGAGCATAGTAGAAAGCTCGGCCAATTTGGCGCAATTTCATTTAATATAACATCAATGATATGGACGGGTGACTCCTTATTATTATTATTTAAATATATATAATGAACGATTCAATCCTAGTCGATACGAAAGAATATTAACAGCATATTTGACGTTCGACACGGGAAAGTGGCGGATAAACAACGTAGCTGCTTTAGAATTATGCTCGATATGAGCTGCTTATGGTACTGTATATTACACATAATTCGATAAGGTTATATTACGGTATCTTTATGTTCATAAAAGTTGTATTGTTTGTCGAGAAAAGACATCTCTTATAAATCTATTTTCGGAGTATGCCAAACAATTAAGTATGCGACATTGCCTTGACAGAACGCACGGACCCAATTTTTAATGATACGATACAAATTGTTGTCAATATCTCTTATTTTCGATCTCTCTAGCTTCTCATTAGTTTTCAGTGTGGCTACGAAGGCTAGGAGCGAGATATCTCATTGGAATTATGATTGGACTTACTATATTTGTTGTACGAATGGGAGTGTCGATTTCGGTCGACGATTCTATTCCGTATCACTAAAACGTAAAACATATTCTGCCATCTGGTCCTGCGTGCTTTGAACAGTCAATGATTTCGAGTATCCTGCATAACATTATTTCAATTTTTGTATATGATGCAGCATGGGTGCAATTTAACAATAAGCGCAAAGACGTAGTTTTCAAGCACCCATTGTACGATAAGTCAAATTTGCGCGTCAGTAGTATCAGCAAGCGGTAAAAACTTACGACAAAAACATCTCAAAATACAAATAAGATGGCCGTATCTCCAAGCCTTCAATGAAGCTGCTTCTACATCTTCAGATAGTCGAGCTGATTTCTATATTATAGTGCCAGATTCTAATTAACATCCCGTAAGAGCGATAAATACATGAGCGCTAACACAGATTCGGTAAAGAACTCGACTTGGATAAGTGCAAAGAATCTGTATTTCTTATTGACATACTTTTATATCTATTCGTTTCGATATTGGCAGTATCATAAACAGTCATTTGCCGCGCCGTGGATTTTATTTTAAAATCAAATATACCTCACAAGTAGGATGGACACATGTACAGATATGGCGTGGTATTATGGCCGCGGTGATAAAAATATTGGATTCTATATTGTCGAAATCAAGTGATTTGGTAAGTAGGAAAATCTTTCGGCTTTTATACCGTGTTTTTGTATTGATACATCATTATGTAGCTGAAATGCTGATTAATACCAGTTTAGTTGATCGATCTACGAACACCAATATGTATGAGCAATTTTTGACTGATACGTGATAACACAACGAGATGATCAAGCTTATATACAGCAATATTTGACAGCACTTAGTTGCAGATGTAGTACTTTTATACAACCACAAGGTTCAACGCGCCTCGTAGATTCTTCGAATCCGAGTTATTTTTAAAAACAATGTATCGTGGTTTGGTAAAAATTTTGCATTACTCTGTGGAAAATATATGTACTTAAACAGCTTTTACAAATTAACATAACAGATTCCGCTAGTCAAGTGATCTTATTTTTATCTTACGTTTTCGTGAAACAAAGTCAACACGCGTTTTGCCAGGTTAAAGTTTGAATACCGTTTCCACGTAGCTAATACCTCAGTTAAAACTCCCGTGAGAGTCGCCCTCAGTTTGGAAGATTTTAATACTATCACACTTGTAGCTTCACACCAACGTGATTTCGTCACTACACATTGGGAAAAATGCATCACACAACCATAAATGGGAAGGAGGAATCACACAGAGACCACGTGTAACCAAGTTCTTTTAAAATCCATAGATAGGCAAATTGATTTGGACAACAGGTGGGTCTGCAATTTACATCTGAATAAGGTTTGCGACCCGCTAACACATGATCCTTTGTCTGGAAAAAGCACAATTTAATAAAAACGGATTATACTTCCATTATGAAATTTGAGCTCGCATATAAGTGATGTATGCAGATGTAAATTGAGATCGAAGGTTCGATGGTTAAGAGACCTAAACATCGTACTAGAGAGCCTCCAGACTAGTAAGAGTTCTATCTATATTGTAGATACCGGGATTGTGAAAAAAATTGGTTTGGATCCATTGCGTGAAGTCGCCACAAATATGTAGTGAGACAAATTACACAATATGCGATAAGGCTATACGCAACCTGGTGTAATGCGATTTGTTAAATCGCGATCGGGCATGGTGCGTCCCATCATATTGCAATTTGGAATACCGGGAATATTCGGTGTAATATGTTCCACAGGGATATTTGATGATGTTGTCTCATGTGAGTAATAACTTTGTAATCCCACGTGAATTGTAATATCAATCATAATAAAAAACGGACTGACCTCTTTGTTAAATAGATTTCGTAAATAAACACCCACTTTTAATTACTTTAATTTCGCTAAAAAAATTAATTGGTCTTAAGATAGTATAGAGCGCCTAACTTCATCAATCTATCGACACGTTCGTCAAGAACAATGTTATGTATAAATGCCAAAGCACTGTGAATTTTCGCACTTTATTAATTTATTCGACGCCTACAACCGCTGTGGATAGATAAACGCTATCTTGAAACGACTTAAGCGTTCCGAAGGTAAATAATTTAAGTAAAACATCTTGACTTAGGCGATCCAATTTAGGTTGGGCGATTTGCATCTAATATTCCAAGCGTACCCGCCATCGTGCCAGGTATTTCGTGCGGTCGCCCCCTTACCATTTCTAACACGGTCGATTGTTGCATAGCGTTCGATACATAAAGAAATCGGCAACATGCTCATAATAAATTACAAAACACAGGGTACGAAATGATATCAGAGTCAGCCTGATATAAAGTATTATTATTTGTGACATATGATTCTGGGAAATACAAACCTTATATTCTAACTCCAATGTTTCTGAATTCTATAAACTGTTGCAGTGACTTGATGGTCTACTCATTGGTTAATATTACCATGATATCAACCCACCAATCACAGCTAGACGCGTGTTGTGAAAGATGAGGAGACGTCGTTTAACATGCTTTGGCAACAACATTATCGAGATAGGACTAACAAGATAAACATATTTTAGGACTCTGATATATATTGATACAGTTTATCTCTTCTCTTACGAAACTTAGTTGTTTCCTACTAACGCCATCTAATAGGAACTACTTCTCACTGCAACCAGTAAGAAGTTGACACGCACTGTTGTCAGTGCGTAGCTACCCGTGCCCCGACACGCTTTGTGCATCACGCCTCTTGACAATTTGGTAGGTTTGTTTGCTACTAATGAAACAGGCGAATTATGCAACACATAAGTAAGGATGTAAATGAATGATCGCAGGCATGTCATACTTGGAGTATATCATACATCAAAGGTGCACTTTGTACTTTACATCTTGTGGCGCTCTTGGCTCTTTTCGTGTGGTAATTTTTGTCTATATGTTTTATTTTCTTATTTCGCGTTGGGTTTTTTATATTATTTGAGCACTTTTATCATGGTAATTGTTTGTATATATTTTATGTCCTCGTTGCACGAACTGATTAGACGTGAACTTACGTTGGAAGCCATTATCGATAGGTACGTTAGTTGAGGCGTACTATTGAGCACTCGATGCTGTGGATTCCTTTTTAAGCATGTCGCTATGTGAGCTAGTTCACTCTGTGAGCCTAAGCGTTTTATTTTGTTGAGGAAGATGACGTCCAAATCTCAAGTCCTTGCTAAGATTATGGTGAACGAAGTAATTCTTCGTGTCTAACCTTTATATGATCATGAGCTACTGCAGCTATGCTACATAGTCAACAAGCCGAAGTTGACTTACCCACGGCTACATATACTTGACGATCGTCCGTACGCTAGCGTCAATAGAGAAGTTATTCTGGCGCGAGAGGTCCGTGTACGACGCTTGCTGAGGCGGCTCTCTTACTACATTAGTGACTCTGCAAATTATGGCGTGCTCGCAGGGCCTCCTGTTCTACCCAGTGCTAATAGACTCGACGATTGCTGAGCTGCGATGGTCGTGTTGCTGATATTGATATCGAAATGATATTGTGGTGCTGATAGAGGTGCTGATAGCGGCGCTGCTTCAAATGTTACCGAGCCGGTGCTATTTTGCCGAGGCCGTGGTGCTGGAGGTCCGAGACCTTCTCGACTAAGAAGTATCGCTTGACGTTTGTCATCGACTGCTTGTAAGATAATTATATGCGTCGTGCGACCATCACAAGCACTTCCACGAAAGCTGCTGCTGAGGAAGCGCGATGGGCTACTAAAAGTGCACGTTTACTAGTTACTTCGCCCTCGCACCCGCAATCGGGGCTGACAGCTTTCTCGTTGGAACAAGTTGCCTTCTTTTCATGAGATGGTCGCACGAAAATGCCGTCTTTGTCAAGAATGTTGTCGGATTTGGCAGCGAATAGAACAGTGTAAGCTCGTCAGGATAAATCACTGTGACGCCAACATCTACTCAACTGATGAATCTCAATGATGGTCCGGCAGTTCAAGCTGACTTGCCGTAGTGAAAGGCTTCGTCGGCGGCCTTTGTCAACCATCAACCAAGAGATTACCTGATGCATCTATTGGTACTCTATACGACAGGTGCAAATGAAGATGCCGCCGATCACCTCATACAAAGCATGTATGTATGTCATATGCGCACAAACTATTGTGCTACACACGAAGCTCTCACAACAAGGTACAACCTACCCTCGAGTACCTGCCACATCGATACTCGTCATAAGCTCGTTCCCCATGCGTTGTCAAAGCCGTCATCCCATCATTGGAAAAGCCACAACATGGGCTTTTCAGGCTGACCACCTACATGATCGTAGACTTGAAGCTGGCACTTGTAAGCTCGCACCTCCTGATCGCAGATCTTTGGTGTTAGGCTGTCACCACTCGGTTGCAATCCCACATGCTATAATCCAGCGGTATGTCGCAGGCGGACAGTACGTACCCCCAAATTTTCGCTATCAAGTAGAGGATGCGTCAAGCACAACTTGGCAAGTTATGGAGCTTGGTTCATTGGCATAGACGAGATGGCGGTAATGCACCTCCATTTCATCGCTTGTATCTACTATCTGGATAGCTGCGTTCGATATCGTGAAGGATGTCTTTTTGCAAAGCACTAGCAGAAGTGGATTTAGAAGTGTACCTCATCTATTGAACGAAGTGGTAAATAGTGAACAGTCGACCCGTCATTCGACACATGCACTATCGGACTGCAAAGATGCTCCGACAATGGTGTGATGAAAACACAACGCGAGCTACCACGAACGAAAAGAAAGTGATCGATGCCGATCTTGCACCATACACAGCGTGAAGCACGCGTGCTCGAGCGCCTGCACTTACGTTGTAATCTTGCAGATACGGGGTGCACTGTCGAGGACTGCTTACATTGTAATGCAGAATTTTCGTCGTGCGGTGTACAGACAAAAGGTCAGGTTTACAAAATTAACTGCGGCACAACTTTGCGACGCGAAGTGAAATCCTGCACTGTAAGTGTCAGAAGTGGAATGTTGCCATACAGGGTAGGTGCAAGCCGCACCCATCAAGCGTGGTCACAGCAGAGACGATAGGACGACTAGCTGGGTTTGTCGAGGTTGGTGCGACGTGTAATCGGGACAAAGTAAAGATGTGAGGAAATCATGCGCGAAAAAGCGGCGATCCTACGAGCTGGAAAAGTGCGACACAACATCGGTAGTGTCTCACTTTCTCCAGCTCAAGGGGAACAAGCTGATGTACCACGACGTTGGTTCATGATTCAGGAGTACGACTTGAGGCAACGACACGCTCGCTGGCTTGTGTGCTCGACAGAGGTGGCTCTGTACACCGTCTTTTGATACCAGTCATTCCGTCCAGAACAACATCAGGCGCTGGCTATGTACGCACCTTTTATAGTGATGCAGCTCACGCAGCTGGGAGGACAGGTCGTGCGTCGTGAGTTAACGAGTTATTGCCACAACGGTGCTGTCGTGCTAGTGATGACGCAATTCCTTCGTACCGTTGATGTACTGAAGAGAAAGACAAACGAACAGAAAGACAACAGCTGATATTTTCCGTGCAGAACCAACTATTACAACGATAAAAACGATAGAATATAATGGTTGACAGCGAAACAGCGATAGAAAAAGGGGAGAGAATGAAAAAACTATTTTTACCGCTGAGTTACACACTGAACATGTATGTCCTTCTTTCTTGTTTTTCTCATGATCAACATACAGATAGAGCGGAATGCATATGTAAGAAAGGATACTCTACACACGCGCAAGACATGCAACAACATGCTAAATGCCAATAACTTTGTCTTTCACCGTGCTATCACTCACAAAGGCTTTGCCGTTGGGGTCACGATATATACCGCGTTCTTACATCCCTTTAAACCGCACACATGTGACGCTCAGACGACGTTAAGTAGTACCCATTGTCTAGTCTAGTAGCGACCACAACGCCAGGCTTACGCAATATGCGCTCATAAACATCTCGACAATCATTGACCGAAATGATGTGCACGCATGGCCTATTGCACAGATATTGCAGCTGGACCTCGCAATGCCGCAGATCGCTCTTAGAAACCTGTACAATCGAGCAAAGTGGCAAAAGAAGCCTTGTTCAAATCGCTGATGGTGTAGTACAAGCGCCCTGCAGCTAGCACCGCAGCAACCTTCTTCGTTCGCGCAGATAGGCAACGATAGCAATCCGACGTTAGTCTTTTAAGACGAATCACCCGTGTAACCGGATCTAATTACCGTCAAACTTTGTTTTGGAGCGTTCATAACAACACTTCGAACTAGAAAATTTGGACAAAGTAGTGACGCGATAGGAGAAACGCAACTCACCATCT